>LNAC01000016.1:1271401-1357124 GCA_002007465.1 Ailurus styani | reverse complement strand
GGGGGGGGGAAGCCTGCTTCTCCTTCTCCCACTCTCCCTGCTTGTGTTCCCTCTCTCACTGTCAAATAAATAAAATCTTAAAAAAAAAATTAGAATGTTACCAGCACTCTTAAGACCTCCTTCATTCTTCTTTCAAGTCCAAAGCATAAGCACTGTTCTACCAGCTTAGTTTAGTTTAATTTGTTTTTATATTTTATGTAAATAGAATCGTACAGTATGTATTCTTTGGCTTGTCTTCTCTTGTTCAACACTGTGATAGTCATTGAGATTGCTGTGTGTAGTTGTATGTCATTGATTCTGATTGCCATATTGGATTCTGTTGTATAAATATACCTCTTGATTTATTTATCCATCCTACTATTGATGGGAGTTTGGGTAGTTTCCAGTCTTGATACATGTTTAAGATTAGTAAATAAGATTTGGTCAGAGTCATTTGGAGAAAAGGTGGTATATTTGAAGGAGTCTCTTGTCCTTGAGTAAATCACCCTGGCCTGATTGAAAACCAGTGACTAGCGTATTTCTCCCCCACCTTTGTTAGTATTATGAGAGGGAAAAATTATTTTAAGTGCAAATCTCTGAATTTAATGTAAGATATATTATGTGACTGCTTCAAATTGTGATATTAATCAGATTTGAAGGTGTTATTACTAATTAGAAAAAACTGGTATTTATTGAGATGATAATTTGATTCACATAGTATTTTATAACTTCATTATTTGTTTTCAGTGAATTTTGTTACTAAACTTAGTTCTACTTCTTAAAAAGTAGTTTTGAAAGGAGAAAATATGAATGGGTTAGTTGGATTCAGTTTAATCTATTAAACTCCAAATGAAAGTGATAGAGAATATGTGTGTGTGTAGCTTTTGTCACTAAAATAAACAAAAATTAAGAAAAACAACTTTTTTTTAAAATCTCTTTACCTGTTGTTAGGAAAAATATCATTAAAAGATATGCTTCACATACTGGCTTACAGAAAACATGGTAGCATGTAAGAGTTGCCTAAACTACTACTGATTCTTGATAATGAAAGGAGATACTCTGACAGAGTCTTCTTATCTCTAACCCATTTGCAAATTGGTGCTCTTAAAAAAAAAGGTTAACGTTCATAATTTTTAACAGTCATATTTTTTTTGCAGTGACCAGATGCTGATTGTATGTGATTGTCATTAAATGTTTGCATAACTATTGTGCACATTCGAATAGTTTGAAGAGTGGGTGCTTATTGGGTATCTCTGGGCTGTGCACCAACTTTTAGGTGTTCCATCTTCAGGTGATGTTTCCTGTATTTCTTGTCCCTTTAATGCCATTCATATAGTCAGTAAATGCTAGCTTTCAGGTTTACAGCCCCTCATAACTCTGAGTTCCACTGTCTATCTCCTCTTTTTTTTTTATNGGGAGAGGGGGAACCAGGCTCCCTGCCAAGCAGAGAGCCCGATACGGGGCTCAATCCCAGGACCCTGAGATAATGACCCTGAGCCGAAGACAGAGGCTTTAACCGAATTCACTGAGCCACTGAATTCAGACAGAATGATCTCTTTCTTTCCCTTTAAAAAATTCATTCATTAATGTTTTGTTCACTAAATTTAGGAGGTAAAGGATACACTCTGTTCATTAGACATTTTTTTAAATATATTTTTTTAAGATTTTATTTATTTATTAGAGAGAGAGAGATCACAAGTAGGCAGAGAGGCAGGCAGAGGGAGAGGAGGAAGCAGGTTGTCTGCTGAGCAGGCAGCCCGATACGGGCCTTGATCCCAGGACCCTGAGATCATGACCTGAGCCGAAGGCAGAGGCTTTAACCCACTGAGCCACCCAGGCACCCTCATTAGACATTTTTTAAGGAAAATTGAGAAATTGATTTTGTTCAAATAATTGTTTTGATTCCATGAGTGAATAGACTTGAGAACTAACTTTACTGTTGATGGAAATGGAAATATGTATTGAGTAAATGGATATAAGACGTAATGAACATATGCTTCGATTATTGGAGGATGTAAAGATAACCTCCAAAAATATGGGGGAGATTGGTACCTTACATTAGCATTTATAAACAGGCTACCATTAGTGTTGTAACATGTTTTCCTCTTATGTGTTTTCTTTAAAATATGTGTATTGCTTAAAATGTTTATTTAGTGTAAATTATGTAATATTCTAAAAAAATAAAGACAAGAGGGTAATGTATTAGTTTCTTTTTGCTGCCAACACAAAGTTGATGGTGATTTATTATCTTACAAAGTTATTATTTTTTCAGTTCTGGATATCAGAAGTCTGAAATGGGCCTCACCAGATGAAAGTCATGATGTTGGCAGGCTCAGACTCCTTTCTAGACACTTTAAGGGGAGAATCTCTTTCTTTGCCTTTTCCAGCTTCTCTTGGCTTGTGGCCGTTTTCTGTTTTCAAAGCCAGCAGTGGCTATTTGAGTCTTTCTCACACGTGATAGCTGCAACACTACCCTTCTGCCTCTCTTGCTCATTTAAGGACTCTTGTAATTATATTGGGCCCTTGCTAATCCAAGATAATCTCTTTGTTTTAAGGTCAGTTGATTAGCAGTAGTAATCCATCTGGAACCTTAATTCTCCCTTGCCATGTAGCATAAACTATTCCCAGTTCTGGGAATCAGGACAGGAGCATCTTTGGGAAGCCATTATTCTGTTTATCACGGATTATAAGATAAATACTTGTGTTTTTGCAACTCAGATTTAACCTAAAATTCTGTACAATCCAAAATGTTAACATTTTGCTTCTTTTTAAGATTTCATCTATTGAGAGAGAGAGAGAGAGCACAAGCTGGAGGGCGGTGGGGCAGAGGCAAAGGGAGAGGGTGCAGGCTCCTAGCTGAGCAGCGAGCCCAGTGTGGGACCCACATTGACTGGGTCTTGAGATCATGACCTTAGCTGAAGGCAGACAGACGCTCAACTGACTGAGCCACCGGGTACCCTTTGTTTTATTTTTTGGATTATATATGTATAACTATATTGATGTATAATATACAGTATAAAATGTACATTTGTTACAGTGTTTATAGCTCAGTAAGTATTTCTAAATTGAGGATATTCATGTAATGTGCACTCAGGTCAAGAAATAGAATGTTACCACTTGGCCCCCTGGGTGACTGAGTGGTTAAGCCTCTGCGTTCTGCTCAGGCCATGATTCCAGAGTCCTGGGATCAAGCTCTGGCATCACATCAGGCTCCCTGCTCGGGGCAGGGGGGTGGGGTTGGGGTNTAAAAAAAAAATTAGAATGTTACCAGCACTCTTAAGACCTCCTTCATTCTTCTTTCAAGTCCAAAGCATAAGCACTGTTCTACCAGCTTAGTTTAGTTTAATTTGTTTTTATATTTTATGTAAATAGAATCGTACAGTATGTATTCTTTGGCTTGTCTTCTCTTGTTCAACACTGTGATAGTCATTGAGATTGCTGTGTGTAGTTGTATGTCATTGATTCTGATTGCCATATTGGATTCTGTTGTATAAATATACCTCTTGATTTATTTATCCATCCTACTATTGATGGGAGTTTGGGTAGTTTCCAGTCTTGATACATGTTTAAGATTAGTAAATAAGATTTGGTCAGAGTCATTTGGAGAAAAGGTGGTATATTTGAAGGAGTCTCTTGTCCTTGAGTAAATCACCCTGGCCTGATTGAAAACCAGTGACTAGCGTATTTCTCCCCCACCTTTGTTAGTATTATGAGAGGGAAAAATTATTTTAAGTGCAAATCTCTGAATTTAATGTAAGATATATTATGTGACTGCTTCAAATTGTGATATTAATCAGATTTGAAGGTGTTATTACTAATTAGAAAAAACTGGTATTTATTGAGATGATAATTTGATTCACATAGTATTTTATAACTTCATTATTTGTTTTCAGTGAATTTTGTTACTAAACTTAGTTCTACTTCTTAAAAAGTAGTTTTGAAAGGAGAAAATATGAATGGGTTAGTTGGATTCAGTTTAATCTATTAAACTCCA
Organism: Ailurus styani; assembly: GCA_002007465.1. NCBI lineage: Eukaryota > Metazoa > Chordata > Mammalia > Carnivora > Ailuridae > Ailurus > Ailurus styani. The sequence goes on along the minus strand of LNAC01000016.1, from coordinate 1,353,151 downwards.
AATGAAAGTGATAGAGAATATGTGTGTGTGTAGCTTTTGTCACTAAAATAAACAAAAATTAAGAAAAACAACTTTTTTTTAAAATCTCTTTACCTGTTGTTAGGAAAAATATCATTAAAAGATATGCTTCACATACTGGCTTACAGAAAACATGGTAGCATGTAAGAGTTGCCTAAACTACTACTGATTCTTGATAATGAAAGGAGATACTCTGACAGAGTCTTCTTATCTCTAACCCATTTGCAAATTGGTGCTCTTAAAAAAAAAGGTTAACGTTCATAATTTTTAACAGTCATATTTTTTTTGCAGTGACCAGATGCTGATTGTATGTGATTGTCATTAAATGTTTGCATAACTATTGTGCACATTCGAATAGTTTGAAGAGTGGGTGCTTATTGGGTATCTCTGGGCTGTGCACCAACTTTTAGGTGTTCCATCTTCAGGTGATGTTTCCTGTATTTCTTGTCCCTTTAATGCCATTCATATAGTCAGTAAATGCTAGCTTTCAGGTTTACAGCCCCTCATAACTCTGAGTTCCACTGTCTATCTCCTCTTTTTTTTTTTATACCCTCTCACATGAGTTTTACCTCATTAGGGGAAATTGTTTTTAATTGTTAAGAATCAAAGTTAATTCTATTCAGAATTTGTTTAACATATTGCAAAACACGTAGCTGTTTTTGACTTCATGATTTTAAATAGACTATAAGAAAAGTATGGAGTCATCTTACGTTTATTTTCCTGTTGGTTTTTGCTGTCAGATTTATTTTTCTTATGTTAGGGATAAGAGGGTTGGGATCACAAGCAGTGCTGATGATTAAAGGCCGCACTGTGTTTTGATTAAAGAAAAGAAAAACGTAGCTTTCTGGAGTAGGCCTGTGGTATGGGAAGAGTATGGAAGATAAATACTCACTGATAACAGCATTCTACCAAGTAAGTGTCAGCTCCAATTTTATTTTCCCTTTGCTGGGAAAACTGTGACCTCCTTTAAGTACTGGTGAGTGAGACATTTTGCAACAGTGCTGAATATAAAAGGCCCTGCTCTCTGGTAGGCTAATGCCAAATGTTGGAAAGTCTTTAAAGAACTTGCCAGGCCACACCGAGCTGAATACCAGCTGCTAGATCTGAAATAGTACAGTATAAAAGGTAGATTTCTCCCCTCTGTTTTGTTTATTGTAAGCATTGCCTTTTAAAAATTGTAACTGGGACCATTACTGTGAGTAGGGACAACAGGGTAATTTTATGATGTTGTACTGTTCAATTTGTATATCAGCTCTCATTAAAAACATTATATAATATAGCACTGTTAGTTCCTTAAATAGACTTGGGTTTTAAGAGGAAAAAAGGTATGGATTCTCAGTATGGATTCTTCCTTCTTTTTCCTGACTCATCGTGTTCTAGAAGCATTTAAAGTAGTTTACATATAATAAATATACTGAGACTGGAAAAACTAATAAGGGTTGATACTCGGGCATGATGGAAAGTAAAGTACATTAGTGGAGTATGGAGAAATAATACTCTGAAAGCAAAAAAGACTACATACCTAGCACCAGTATTTGTTAACAGATTGTGGGATGGGGGCGTTGCTGGTTTGACTATGTAGGTGAAGTCCTACTTGCTGTTGTTCACCTGATGAATGGCAACATACTGGAATTCCCATCTGCTTCACACTTTTTTTGGTAGGTCATTTCTCCGATGGTGAACTGGGTGTGGGAATCTAGGTAGATGGCAGAAGTGTGCCCCTGCATTTCTTTTAAGCTGTGGCTGTCACTCCACCACCACTACTGCTTCGGCTCCTCCTCAGGTGGCAGAACCTGTCACCATGGTTAGGTGTTTGTGTAAAATAGAAGTAAACGTTGGTGATTTTAAGATGAACTATACAAGTGTATTTTGTAGTTTGGGAGGATTTCATTTTAGCAATAAGGAGTAATAGAGAAAGGCTAGTGTATGCCCTTAGGCAGACAGGCAAAAGGATATAGAAAGTTTTATCAGGGCGCCTGGCTGACTCAGTTTGCCGGAACCTGTGACTCTTGATCTCAGGGTTGTGAGTTCGAGCCCCATGTTGAGTGTAGAGATGACTTAAAAATAAAATCTTAGGGGAAAAAAAAAGCCTTAGCTATGTTAGTATCAGTTGATCCTTTATTGTTCTTAGCAATATATAGTGCCTTCACAGTATTTAATGAAAAAAAAAAGGTAGAAAAATTTATGTGGCCCCCCTCATTGCTCTACCCGTTCTCCACATAAACTTTGCTACTGTTTTTTAAAGCAACCAAAAAATGGATAAAAGGGCTTTTTAATATTAAAAAAAATAAGAAACCAAGCATTTCTTTTTTTTTTTTTTTTAAAGATTTTATTTATTTATTTCACAGAGGGAGTGAGATCACAAGGAGGCAGAGAGGCAGGCAGAGAGAGAGAGGGGGAAGCAGGCTCCCTGCTGAGCAGGGAGCCCGATGCGGGCCTCGATCCCAGGACCCTGAGATCATGACCTGAGCCGAAAGCAGAGGCATTAACCCACTGAGCCACCCAGGCGCCCAAAACCAAGCATTTCTTAAAGTGAGCAATAAATGTACTTTGGTGGTTATGAATTACCTAATATAAATATCACTTTAATCTGTATTCTCTGCCTGGCACGTTCCCATTGAATTTTGAAAGGGCTGTCCAGAGGCTGCGACTGGATAATCTGGCCTAGTTTAGTAACCTCAAGAGAGAATTTAATGAGATGACTTTCATAAGCCTTCTCAAATTTTGTATGTGTCGGCTTCTGATTTTCAAGCACATATCACTGACTAGAGCAGCTCTTATGTCTATTTTCGCATTTTAAAAATTATCTTACACAGTTTGTATCATCAGGATGGGAGTCCTCAAGCTTTCTAGCCATTGGATCAGAGATATATAGGGAATCATGACCTCTGCACTGTCTAGCAAGTGAGGCACCCAGGGAGAAACACTTAAGTCCTTCAGGCCACTAGGACACTGTTTTGCCTTAACGTAAGATGTGCTGCTGGTTTGTTACCACTGTAGTTAGTGCCAGCAATGGTACCCTTGTGATCATCAAGAATTAGTGCACTGCACCAGTGCCAAATTTACTGCCAGTGAACAGCTGAGGATGGAAGGATAGAAAGGAGAAGTCATAGAGCTTGCTGATTTAATTTCCTGTGTGTGTGCGTAAGTCTATATAGTTATTAGTATACTGAAGGAAAATTGTTCAGTGAGGCAATTTTGTATTGTAATAATTTACTTGGTAACTCTTTTTCTTAGAAGGGTGATTTCATAAAAATGTAATGGTAATTTGACAGTTATAATGCAAGTGCTTGCTCTCATTTAAAAAAAAATTATGTGCCATTAACTTTCCTGGACATTTTCATTGCCTTTGTATCAGGTATAACTTATAATTTAAAGGGAAGATATATGAAATAGTGAAAGCATCTCAGAATGTTATGAAATAATTTAATTGTCTTGTTACTTGAATATTATTATAATGCTGCCCTCTTTTAAAAAGGAAGAAAGTTAAGGCTTGCCTAATAAGAGAAAGGTCAAAATGCCACTATGCTAGTGAGCAAAGGATTTCCACATAGTCTTTGTGAAAGCTGCCAAAGTAAACAGTATATTTTTTAAGGAAAGGAAATGATAAAATAACATTAGCAAAATATTCCCAAATGAGGATCTATAGAGTGAGGCAAATTACTTCTGGCAAGATACTTGGTTAATGACAGCTTGGAAAATTTTAAGATAAGTTCATAACACAGAAAGCATTTAGATAAAATTATCTAAATGCATTTTGCATTGTGAATCTGTTATCAAAACACTTTTACACCATGAAAAGAACAGGAGTTTAATATTCATAATCCATTTTGAAAGCACATGTAATACTTGCATTCTGAAAACTCAGTGTAAGAAGTAAAAAAAAATCATTTTTTTAAGATTTAAAATATTATAAGAGAGGAAAATGATCTGGAATACTAGCCTTTCCTTTTTTTTTTTTTTTTTTGGCATTTATGCAGGTCCTTTCCCAACTACAGTGGTGCTACCCCCACTAATCCCTTGTGTTTCCTGAATAAACAATTTTAAAAGTTGCCTTTTTCCCTATCACTGGAAATTACATACTATTGCCTTCTATTAATAAATTTCCTCCCACTTTAAAAATATTCACTGTGTGTATCAGCTGTTCTTGTTCTCTCAAGGTGGAACTTTCTGAAGAAAGTAATTTAATCTTTGGTTATGACTAAAACTGCATTCATTCAGTGACTGTAAGTATTGTGTATTATGAGCTGTGCTAGGTGGCTGGAATACAGAGGGTTTAGGGAGCTTTCATTAGGGCAGGAGGGGACCATCAAAATAAGTAACAGCAAATTATGACAGGTCCTCTGAAGGAAACCAATGGAGTGATGGAAACCTTGGACATACAAGCTAACATAGCGAGAGGTGATATTGGAAAGATAGAATGCAACCATGTTGCTTTTCTTACTGGAATGTAGTTTCAGTTTTACTTCTTGGATCTCTGAGAATAGAGAAGTTTACCCAATTATAACAGTAAGATGGAATATATTATATTTTATAAATAGTAGGAATACTTTTTTTTCCTAGGCCTCCACTCATTCCCACAGGTTCATGTCATTCTTTTATAAACTGATAATTATTTAAGATTGCATAGGGTACAGGGGCGCCTGGGTGCCTCAGTCAGTTAAATGTCTGCCTTCGGCTCAGGTCATAATCCCAGGGTCCTGGGTTTGAGCCCTGCATTGGGCTCTCTGCTCAGTGGGGAGCCTGCTTCTCCCTCTCCTCCCCACTGGTGCTCTCTCTCACTCTCTCTCTCTCGAATAAATAAATCAGTCTTTTTTTAAAAAAAGATTTTATTTATTGTCTGACAGAGAGGGACACAGCAGGGGGAGTGGGAGACGGAGAAGCAGGCTCCCCGCTGAGGAGGGAGTCCGATGTGGGGCTCCATCCCAGGACCCTGGGATCATGACCTGAGCCGAAGGCAGACGCCTAACAACTGAACCACCCAGGCACCCCAATAAATACATCTTTTTAAAAAAAGATTGCATGGGGTACAAAGCCATATAAATATTATAATTATATGTTGAGGTTTTAATTTTTTTTAAGATTTAATATTAAAGTATACAATTTTGACTGAGGTATTCTGCCAGAACTTCTCCATCTTCATATTGCTATACCTTTTAATGTCTTTAGGGTCATGCTGTGCAGGCCAGTACAATAGTTTTATGTTAGTATTTTTGTTACTTCTAAAGTTTTTAGATACTTTGCTCAGGAAACTGTAATATACCTAAGGGCTATTCTGGTCTTGTTTATTTCCATATCCTTAAATCTAGCAGAGTGTCTTACACAAGGTGGATAGATGCGTTTAGTAAATGTTTGTTGATTAAATGAGTTCTTCTGATAGCATGGATACCCAAGTGAGGTAAGTACTCTCGGTAGCGGGGAAGAAGGAGGTCTCTATGGAAAACTAATATGAGAAAGCTCTGTAGAGAAAGTAGAAGTGATACTGGATTTTAAGAGATGGGATTTAAGGGGAATGAAGGAATGGGAAATTATGTGGAGTTATAAGAATGTACACGGGAGATGCACAAAGCATTAACTGTTCCAAACTGGCTGTCGTTCAGAGTTTGTACATAGAAACAGGTTTTTAAATACAACTTAAAAAGAAAAAGTGGGTTGCAACAGAATAAGGAAAGTCTGGACAGATGGCAGAGGGGTTTAGATTTTTCCTCTGGGCAGTGGAGGACCATGACATGGGACTGAGTAGTATTGATTTTTATAGCAAATGTGTTTTAGGAGGATTGATTTGGCCATACTACTTATGATGGGTAATATAGTTAAAAGAACACAATTCTTCAGTCACATTTACTGGAGAGAATATCCTGTTGACCTATATGTCTAGTCCTTATTTATTTTGTACTAGTCTCTTTTCTAGTCCAGAGAATATAAACTACCTTGGGTCTCAAAGAGGGTCACACTGTATTATACTCCTCAGCTGTTAGCAGTATGCCCAGATCAGGCTCCCCCCAGAAGAATGGTTAGAAAGATCATCAGAAATTCTCAAGGCTATGGGTAGGTATCACCTGATGTATTTCAGGCTGGGGTATCACAGCTTTACACTCCTGTCTTCCGTGTCTCATGACTGAGAATTTCAGGCTTATTTCTTGATTCTCCTAGCAAAATACCAGAAAATTTTAGAGGAAAGATAGTAAAGTATCACAAACTCAGTGAAGCATTAATGTGGCATCTGCCCACGCCACATTCCATGCTAAGTCCTGGGGTCCAAAATGGTAGATAAAATGTGATTTCTGCCCTCACAAAATTGAATCGGTGGACTAGATGTAAGATGTATGAATATGAAAGTGCTTTGAGATATACACAGAAGCATATGGGGGCATTTAGTCTGTTCTGGGACTTTAGAGATGATTTCTTGGAAAAGATGAGTAAAAGTTAGATGAATGATAGGGGAAGTTTATTGTAGATAAAAGAAGAAAAGCATGAACAAAAGCATTGACATGTGAAGCAGCATGACATATGCAGTAAGAAGCATCCAGTCCCGAAGCGGACTGTTTGGTTGAGGCTAAGGGGGGTGGCTCATGGAGTGAGCGTATAGCAGGGCTAACACTGAACATTTTCTTTTTAATGCTCTCCTTGCACTAATTTCCAGGAGGGAATCTCTGTATGTTATGTTGAGGTATTCAACAGTAGAAGAGATTTCCCCAACATTATATCTATATCCATGGGTATATAGTCTCATGATTCCTAGTTTAGGGAAATATAAATACGTTGCCTAAAACTGTGATGTCTAGGGAAGCTCCAAGGTAAGGTCGGAGTCAGTTGCTTTGACTGCTTACAGGCAGACATTGACACCTTTACCCAGGGGTTACTTTGAAACAAGATATTTTGATGGTTTCTCTGTTAGTTTATTTCTGAAAAAAAAATAGGTCTTTGAAGCTTAGAATAAAGAGTTAACAAACATTTGGTGAAATATTTGGATATCTGCTTATAGCATAGATGAAATATAGTAAAGCACTCAGAGGGACAGTGAGGGTGAGAGAGGTGGAGAGGGAGGGAGGGAAGGAGAAAAGAGAGGGAGAGAAAGAAAGAAAATTAGAAGCGTGGGGAGGGGTTGAGAGATGAGGAAGGAAGGGATGGAGAAAGGGAGAAAGAAGAGGAACAGAGGAGAGAGAAGGAAGGAGGGGGGAAAGGAAGCCTAAAAGGATTTTAAGCTCAAATTAGCTTGTATAAATCATGTTATATATTTGAAGTAAGAATTTCATATTTTGATAATAGTTTAATAAGTTGCCATAGTGTTCTTTATCTCATCAATAGTGTTTATCTAGGTAGGCACTTAAAATGACATTCTTTTTTTTTTTTTTTTTTTATTCATTTGACACAGAGAGAGAGATTACAAGTAAGCAGAGAGGCAGGCAGAGAGAGAGGAGAGAGGAGGAAGCAGGCTCCCTGCTGAGCAGAGAGCCCGATGTGGGCCTCGATCCCAGGACCCTGGGATCATGACCTGAGCCGAAGGCAGCGGCTTTAACCCACTGAGCCACCCAGGCGCCCTTAAAATGACATTCTTGTGAATAACTTGCACAGATATATAAACTCAGTTGTTTATTAGTCATAAAATAATTATCATTTATTTTACTTTTATTCAAAATTCTCACCTGTTGATTTTTTACTAGTGGTAAATGCTAAAGCTATAGAGCAAAATCCTGTGAAATCCGTAATTCGAACATTTTCCAGTAGTGTAATTATAATCTTGAATATTATTAAAAACCAAACCTCAGAGATGAAGTTACTGTATTTATGTATCTATGTATATATTTATGTATTTATTATTATTAAACACACACACTGCCATAAAGTCTCCAGAAACCCCTCCTCCTCCGAGCCCGTGGCCACTTCCCCCACTCTTTCCTCTTTCCCTTTTCTCCCCTTCTCCTCTTCTTTTTTCTTCTGTCTTCCTCCCTCTCATTTCTTCTTATCCCTTGTCTTTTACTTTTTTCCTCTCTTCCTTTCTTCTTCCATCACTGTCTCCCCTTAGATCTCATTTCCTTATCTCATTTCCTTTCCTATGTCTGTAGACAAAATATAATGTAGAGGGAGCCTTACAACTTACAAAACTGTTTTTAGCTCCATAGCACCTCTGAGCACTGCGATCACTATACCAGAGATAATATTAGAAAGTGGTGAGTGCTGTAGGGGAACGGGGGAAGAGAGTCATGGCGAGTTTATACCTTTAAATTCTATGGTGAGGACAAGCCTTGCTGGGGAGTTGGTATTTAAGCAAAACTTGTAGGAAGTGAGGAAGAGAGCCCTATGCATAGCTGGGAGGAGGAGAGGAAGAGAGTTCTAGGCAGGGGAGCAGTAGTGTTCAATAGGCCAGAGGAGGAATTGTGATTGGCTTGTTTGAGGGACAGCAAGAGGTTTTATTGGGCTAGAATGGAGAGAGAGAATGAAAAGAGGGCAATTGGTCATTTGGTCAGAAAGGTAACTGGGGCTGGGTGTTGAAATTTATTGCATTTTTTGGCTTTATACTTTGTGAGACAGGGGACCATTGGAGGCATGGGTTCTGTATTCCCTGTTGCATTTCATTGGTCTTTGTTCTTGAGTTATTACTACCCTGTTATTACTGTGGTTTAGTAATAAATCTTGATACTGGTAAGTTAAGTCTGTTGCTTTGTTTTCAAAATTGCATTGGCTATTCTTGACCCTTTATTCTTCTATATAAATTTTAGAATCAGCTTGTCCAAAAACTTACTGGGATATTGGTTGGAATTGCATTGAATTTATAGATCAGTATGGGGGAGAATTATAATCTTTATGATACTGATAATCATATCCAGGAATACGGTCTGTCTTTTAAGAGTTTGTATCTTCTATATTCTTCAAATTGAATGTTCTGTAAATTTCTCCATAGAAGCCTACCATATCTTTTATTAATTTATTTTCTGAGTACCTTTTGGTTTTCATTGCTGTTGCTAAGGGGGTATTTTTTTCCCCATTATATTTTGTACATGGCATGTGGGAACACAGCTGTCACTGGTTTTGTGTCTACCAAACTTAAGAATTCTGTTGTTACTTCTATTAGTCAGTTGTCTACATTGAAAAAATCTGAGAGAATTATGTCATCTGCAAATACAGATAGTGTTACCTCTTCCTTTTCGATTTTTTACCTCTTTCTCTATGACACTGACTTGGACATCTAGAACAGTGTTGTGTGTAAGAGGAGATATCCTTGTCTTGGGCTTTTTAACAGAGTATCCTTCTAAAGTTGTAACATGAAGCAAGGTAATTGCCTTATCTGTTTAAGTTAGATAGTTCCTTTCAACTCCTCATTTGCTAAGAGTTTATTTTTTAAATGATTCTTGGATTTTTTGAATTTTAATATACGCTTTTTTTTCTCTGTGTGTTGAGATAGACGGATTCTTTGATTTTTCTCCTTCATCTGTTAATGTACTGTATTACATTAATAGACTTGCTGATGTTAATCCATTATTTTATTTCAACATAAACCCCACTTGGTTGTATCATAGATCTCTGGATCACTTCTTAATTCAACTTATTAGTATTTAATTTAGTAGTTTTGTATCTGTGTTCATGAGTGAAATTGTGGGATGTGACTTTCTCTTTTTATAACTAATTATATCTGGTTTTACTGTCAAAGCAGTATAGGCCTAGAAGAAAGATTTGGGAGGATTTCTCCTATTTATCATTTGTTGAAATAGTTTGAATAGAGAGACTGATTATTCCTTGAAAGTTTTATAAAACCTTCTAAGCTGATGTTGAGTTGGGTGGGCGTGTTTCTTATTCTTTTCTTTTTTTTTCTTTTTTTTTTTTTAAGATTTTATTTATTTATTTGACACAGAGAGAGAGAGATTTCAAGTAGGCAGAGAGGCAGGCAGAGAGACAGGGAGAGGAGGAAGCAGGCTCCCTGCTGAGCTGAGAGCCCGATGTGGGCCTCGATCCCAGGACCCTGAGATCATGACCTGAGCCGAAAGCAGAGGCTTTAACCCACTGAGCCACCCAGGCGCCCTCTTATTCTTTTCAAATTATTTTCTAAATCTTCTATTTTTATAGAAAATTATCCATTTCATGTGTTTGATATTTATTGGCCAAAGTTACTAAAGTGTTTTTATCATTAAAACATTCCTACTTTATCTGTGGTTACTTCCTCTTTCGGGTTCCCAGGATTGTTCATTTGTGCCCCTCCCCCTTTGCACAGGCATGTTTCCCTACTTGCCTTCCCCAAATCAGTCACCCTGGTGGTTTGTCCTTACTTTAGTTTTCTCAAAGAACAAATTTGGATTTTGTTAATCCTTTCTATTGCTCTTCTTCTTCTTCTTTTTTCTTCTATTGTGTGTTTTTGTCATTGTTTTCATCTCTCTGTTTTCATCGAGTTTGTTTTTTTGCCTCCCTCCCCTGCCCCCAACTTCTTGATTTGAATGCTTACCTCATTTTAAGATTTTTTATAGGCATATAAGGATATAAATTACTTTGTAAGTACTGTTTCTTGTAGATTTTGACATGTATTATTTTCATTGTCATTCAGTTTTAAATATTTTCTGATTTCCATTGTGATTTCCTTTGTAACCTGTGATTTATTTAGAGAGTGCATGTTTAAGTTTCCAGACAAAGGGATTTTATTTTAACCTTTTTCTTCTTTTGAACTGTTGATTTCTGACTAAATTCTAACTAAATTGCACTGTGATTAGAGAAGGTATACGGTCTGTGTGATATCAGGTCTTTGAAATTTAGGACTTATGTGTCCTAGTACCTAGTCCATTTTTGTACTTCTTACATGTGTTCTTGGAAAGAGAATAGGTTATTTCTGGAAACCCAGCATATAAATGTATAAATTGAGTATTCAGTTTTATATATTCTTATCTTTGCTGTGTTTTTGTGAGTTTTGTTTTCTTAATAATTTGCTTATTTTATTAAGTACTGAGAAGAGTGTATTGAAATCTATTAATTACAGATTTGTTTGTTTCTCCTTGTTATTCTACCAGTTTTTTTCTTTTCATATTTTTAAGTTCTATGGCATGCCATATGGCTGTGTACATACACATTCAAGATTGTTTAAATTTCTTGTTGAATTCCTCTGTTTATTATAATGTAATGATGAACCTAAGTTTTAAATATATTTTATTGTTTTGTTTATTGTTATTTCTATACCAGCTTTATTTTAATTTGGAGTCACCTACCATATCATTTTCTCCCTTTCATTTTCATTCTTTTGGGGTGGTTTTATTTTGTATGCCTTTTGTAAGCCTATATAGGTGGATTTACTTGTTTCAGCTACTTTGATGTATCTTTGTCTCTTTGAGAGGCAGAGAACGCACAAATAAACCTATCTTTCCAAGTTCATCTTATACTAGTCTTTTTCATTTTCCCAATGATGCAGCCACAATGCCTCTTTATAAAGTTTCCTTTAAAATGCCAAATGCTCTCTAACTCAGTTCCTTTTGCACATGTAATTGTCTCTTCTTGGAATGGTCTTTACCATGGCCCTCTTATAAAAAGCAAGCCTCAGTTTAGGTGCTCCCCCTTTTCTTAAGAGAAGCTCTTCTCTGACCCATCCCTTTCTAAAATAGCATCCCCCTTATTTTCCTAGTACCTGATTTCTTTTATAGCGCCAAAGTTATTCATAGATGTTTATCGGTATGACTATAAATATTATTATATTAACCATTTTACTTACATGTTGATTATTTGATATTAGTGAACAGGGGGAGTAAGATAAGGCAGTAGTCCTAAAAGAGTAACTTGGTCAAGAGAAGGTCTCTAATGGCTGAGGAACTTGGAATAAGTAAAGAGGAAGAAATAAAGACTGTTCATGAATGGGAAAGAATTTGAGTATTATGGAGGTATCTTTACCTAGAAAAGGAAATATGTAGTCCTCCAGGACTCTGGGGGAGGGTGAGAGAAGTGTGACTGCAGATGTATTTAAGGTATAAAAGAGGTTAAATAAAGAATTGCCTGAATCAGACCTGATTTTACTGAATAAAGAGTGGAGAATGGAGTTGAGAAGGCAGTGGATTACTTGTCAGAAGGTGTGCCCTAAGAGAACAGGGTAAGGCTCCCAAGTTTAGTTTGATTGAGTGAAGTTAGCAGTATTGCTGGTTCTGGGTTCATTTGTTAGTACCTTGTGGTCCACAGCATTAGAAGGTTAGTATAAATGATGCAGGGATGGGTATAAGTTGCATAGTGTGTGATCACACTGATGAGTGAATATATTCTACAGGGGTGAGTATAGCATTGATTGAAAATAGAATGTCATGAATGTACTATGAGCACCTTGTTAAGAAGGGGGGAATGAACTCCTGCTGTGCTCTAAACTAGTGTGTCTTTGGGCACAGTCTTCTCCCTGAATTATAAAGGTGTTGAGCTTGATCATCTCTAAAGCTCTTTTCAATTTTTGCATAATGAGAGTGTATGAATAAGATGAAATTGAGTGAGTAATGGTTTAGGGAAAAGTAGGTGATGGGTCTGAAGAAGCAAGTACAGGTATGGAGCTTGTAATAAGTTTTATCTTCTAACTCTTAATAATAACACTAACATATCTATAACTGTTTTGTAGAGTCCCTTGTTTCCAGTGTTCATTCACATTATCTGATCAACTTTTACCTATATAAAAGTTGGTAGGGATATAAATTAATGTCCCATTTACAGATAACCTAGCTAGAACAAAGAACATTAAATTTTAAGTCAAATTCCAGTTGTACCTCTAAGGATGGCATTGGCAAGCCAGACTTTTTAGCCCTATTTCCTTATCTGTAAAATGAGGAGGGTTGGCTTTTGTATCAGACTATCTGAATTTTACTTTTAGGCAGGTGTCTAGAACAGAGAAATATGACAGTTATGTATCTGCATTTTATCAAGGGATTTGACATAATCTTTTAGATTTTCCTTTGTAGACAAGAAGTAGTGAATGGTGGCAGCACCCTGGTGAATTTGTAATTTGGGAGCTATCTGATAAGATGACACAAGATTCTATTCTCAGTGTAGTCTTTTTTTTTTTTTTTTTTTTTTTTTACCAGTTTTAGCAATGACATGGATAAAGATATTGATGGCTTGCTGATCAAATAGCCAGTACATTGGATAACAGAATCAGAGTCAAAGATGATCTCAGCAGGCTTCAACTAAGAGCCAAATATGACAAGATGAAACGCCATGGATTCTTCTAGTGCACGCCTGTAGTTGAGCCAACAAGCACACTGCACAAGGATTGGAGGCAGGGGCTTCCTTCAGATCTTGTCTCCATTACTCTCTGTGTGACATATGGCCTTACATTCAAAAGCGTAAAAGGATATGAATTGTGAATTCTCTTTCTCCCCCAGTCATGCCGTGTCATTACCCAAAGGCAAATAAGATTATTATGTTTTTAAAGTGTATCCTTCCAGAGAAATTTTATGCCAGTGTAAGCAAATTGTGTGTGCATATATTCCCCCCCCTTTCCCATTTTATACAAGTGGGAGTGTATTATTCACACTGTTTTTGTACCTTGGTTTTTTTTCCTCATATTTATGATTTTATGTTGGAGGTTTCCACATGTCAGTGTGATCATTTTCTTTTAAGTGTTTGCACAGTATTACTTTATAGGGATGAATCATAGATCATAGTTTAGTTAACCAGTTCTTTATTGATGGACATTTTTGCTGTTTTCAGTATTTAACTATTACAAATAATGCTGTAGTCAATAACTGTACAGAAGTTTTATCTATGGGATAAAGTCTAAAGGAGTGGGTATTGCTAGGTCAAAGGGGACTTCTACTTTCTAATGTCACTGTCATCTCTCCCCTCCTGTGTCACATAATCTTAGCAAAAAAACAGAACTGTGTAGCTGGAAAGGGATATAAATACCATCAAGTTTAGCAGTTCCCAAGTGGTCCTTGGGGTGGGAGTTACAGCAGCATCACTTGGGAACTTGTAACAAATGCAGATTCTTGGAGCCCATGCTGGACTTCCTGAATCAGAACGTATGAGGGTCCAGCAGTTTGTGCTCACAGCTGATTTTACAAATCATGACGAAACTATGATCAGAAAGGTGATGTAACTTAGCGGTTGTCTCAAGGTGTGACCTCTGAGTTTTTTTTTTTTTTAAAGATTTTATTTATTTATTTGACACAGAGAGAGAGATCACAAGTAGGCAGAGAGGCAGGCAGAGAGAGAGAGAGAGAGGAGGAAGCAGGCTCTTTGCTAAGCAGAGAGCCCAATGTGGGCCTCGATCCCAGGACCCTGAGATCATGACCTGAGCCGAAGGCAGAGGATTTAACCCACTGAGCCACCCAGGCGCCCCTTCTGCGTTCTTTTTGAAACTCTTCCCATCATGTCACATCTTTCCCCCTTTTGGAATTTCCAAACTACACGCTGTTCTTAACAACATCTACCCTTGCCTCATGCCCTCTCTCTCACTTTTTCTTTTCTCTCTACTGCTGAAATCCTATTTTCATTTGTTCCTGTTTTCTTGAAGCACTTGGATCTTCCAGTTTGAGAAAAATGACTGCGTCTTAAGCTTCCTATGGTATTAGTTTTTATTTCTCTTTCTGTATTAGTGTCTGGCTTTATTTTATTGATGTGCATTCATAATCAGTCTTTTGTTAGCTTACACATATGCTCCTTGAGGGCAAGGATGATGCTTTATTTGTTGTCACTTTAGGCTCCTTTTGCACCTTCCTTGCATTTACTAATTGATAAGTGTTGGTTGCATTTCTTGTCATGCACAGTTGGAAATCAGTGGAATAGAGAACATACTCTGTGCTACACTCAAAATCTATAACTCTAACCAGTTTTCTTATAAATATGCTATTGACTACATGGGACAGTAGGTATGATAGGGATAAGTCAGCTCAGACCCCTCCACTGAAGTTCATAGATAGAAAATTAACCAATATGTAATCAGTGAACCTTTATTTTGGTTCTCTTATGTGGCAGACATAATGTGTGTTGAGGTTGATGTGTTTCTAGTATCATTTTCAAAAATAAAGGACCATGCATTTTTACAGTTGATACTGTCTTATACCTGTATACATTTAAATCGTAGGTGTTATTTCCTCCTTGTGAACTTAAAACTTAGAAGTATGGTGTCAAGGGGATGTTTGAATTTTTCAAAATTCTTAAAAAGTTTTAGTTACTATCTTGTTTACTCTCCTGTGCTAAATATCAAGATAGGTGTTTCCTATTGTTGAAACTTCACATTCTGGCAAAACACACCATTTTCTCAGATTGTCTCAACATACTTGTCAAGGAAGAATATAGATGATTCCCTGTGTGATAGAGTAAAAGTTTTATCATTTTTAGTTCACTTTTTCCTTAAAGCATTATAATTTTATATCTAAGCAAAATTTAATGTTTTTAGTGGTACTCAAAATGCAGTTTATAATATTTTAGAGAAATTTTGAGAAGAAGCACATCTTGGAGATGATTTTTTTAAATGGTAGTTGCCTGGCCTACAGTGATTTTGGTTCATCAGGCAAGTATTCTTATGAGCTGTCTTGAGAAATGGAGATACTATCACCGGCTTAGGGCCAAAGTTAACAACTTTGAAAGAATGTGCTTCTGTAGTAATTTTGAATTTATTTTTCTCTAAGACACATCATTTTAATAAATTTTTAGCTAATTGTGTGGAAAATGGAGAAATGGAATGCTTTAATAAAATTTTGTGATCAGAAGCAAATTGTAAAGATTAAATATATTACCAGCCCATTTAGAGACTTGTATTACCTTAGCAGTTGTATATTGGGAACTTATATACAACTGGGTCCTTAATTGCTATTTTTAGGTGAACAATTTTAACTATGTTTAATGTCGCAAGCTTGTAAATTTGATTGTTACTATTGTGTCATACCAAACATAAGCAAAACTGTTTAATCTTTGTCCCCAAAATCCATTAAAGGCTAGTTCGGATACCAGCGCATGGGAAGGTAGAAAAATGTTACAATTCTTTTCCTGTCCTTAGGAGTTTACAGTCAGCATAGGAGACTTTATGCAAATGAAACTGGAGGCAATCTGCACAATAGCTTTCTAAATTTTACAGTAACTAGTATCTAGCGTAACTAGTATCTTTAGTTTGTCAGCAAGGTACTGTTGTATTATTTGATCAACTGGAAGTTTATGCTATTAATACCATCAGAGGCAAGCTTTGCTGGATGATCAGTAAAAGAAAGCTGTATCCCATATGTAATTCCTGTGCCTAGCACTCATTTCCTACCAAAAATGTGGAATTGAGTTTCTCATTGTTTCTTTTTTAGTGAGCATTTGTCCTGTGCATTCACATTCTTTCTTCATGGGGAAAGTAACGTATGCACGAGTGTGGAGATTGCCCAACACCAGCCAATTTATTTGATCAATGAGGAGCATATACACATGGCTCAGTCTTCACCTGCACCATTTCAAGGTAAGGAAATGGCAATGTCCTGCTGCCTACCTCTTTCCCACCAAGTGGATAGCCACTTTGGCCCAGTAAGGTTTGCAGAATGAGACGTTTTCTTAAATGGACATTTTAATGCTAAGCATTAAGGGTCAATTTCTGAAGAAGAAAGGAAAGACTACTATTCACAGTGAAAGCTTGTTAGTATTTTGCTGAAGGCTTAGAGCTTATCACATTTAGAACATGGTCGTAGGTGAAGTTGTATTAAGGAATAAAATGTAGAGAATTGCCTTCAGAACAAAAGAAGATGAGTAGGTATTTGAAAAATACAATCCAAGAGTAATTGACATTTCTTAAAAATTCAAGGTTTTCGTTGTTTGTTCCATGGTTTCAAGCACATAATGACTTACAGAAAATTACTGTTTTTGGAATTTCAACCAGAATCTTATTTCTTGAGTTGTATAGTTTCTTCAGTGATGTTAATATCTTTATTATTTCTTTTAATTAGAGACTACGTTGATTGTAGGTATTTGGTTGTAGTTTAACTTCATGTGTATATTTTCAGTAATTCTCAGCTAATCACCTAGATTGTACCAAAATAACTCCGTGTCCCTTTTTTCTAATTATGTTTTCTAAATCTTTCATTTTGTTTTTAGAATTCAGAATTTTATATGAATAACTTTTTAATGTTATAATGTTTAAATGTAATAACACTAGATTCAGCCATCTGGAAAAATCTCATATGGTTCAATCTAATTTATTACTAGAGATGCCTGGTTCAAATGGTCTTAGTATATCATACAATGTAATTTTTAAAAAACACTTATTTTAACAGCTTTAACTAAAATATTTTTATTGATATAACAACTTGTCGTGAGTGTTTAGCTTCTGTATTACTTAAGATTGCATTTTGGTTTCCTACAAATTATTCTGATTTAATTCAATGAAAACATCTGTTCCTTGCCCTAAAGATACTTGAGCCTTTTTTTTTTTTTAAGGTAAAAAAGAAGGTTGAATCCTCCTTTAACTCTCTCCTGATTGTTACCTATTTTTTTTTACCCTCCTCTTTGTAATACATTTTAAACTATGTACTTTCTCATTCCATAATTTTGTGTATTTGCTGTGTGAACATTTATAAAATTCAAAACCCTTTTCCCAAACTGTACACTTAAGAGTTGTACAGTATTTGCATATTATGGATTACCAGAATTATTTAATACTGTGTTTTGTTAGCTATGAAGGTGCTGAGGACCATCTAACTTCATTCTAGACTTTATCACTGAAAATAAAAGCATTTATTTATGATAAGAACAGAAGGAATTCCTAGTCATGAGGGGAGGTAACTAACCTAAGTTGAGAAAGAATATTAGCAATATCAGGTCTCCACAAACCACTTATTTTAGGTCTTACTGTTTGTTGCTAATCCCGCCTATGGTAGAAGACTTTTGTGGGATGTTACCCTGCTTATTTCGCATGACTGGTGTGGAGGAGGGACATTCTTGGGGCAGGTGTTGGCCTATAAATAATTATAGTGAACATAACCATATTGATGTAGGAATTTTCTAGAAGTATTTTTTTTTAAAGATTTTATTTACTTATTTCACAGAGGGAGAGAGATCACAAGGAGGCAGAGAGGCAGGCAGAGAGAGGGGGGGGGAAGCAGGCTCCCCGCTGAGCAGGGAGCCCGATGCGGGCCTCGATCCCAGGACCCTGAGATCATGACCTGAGCCGAAAGCAGAGGCTTTAACCCACTGAGCCACCCAGGCGCCCTAGAAGTATTAATACAGAAAAATTCCCCTTGATTAACTGTGTTGTTGGAATCAGTATTTTTATCCTATTTGAATCAGTGAGGAATAGCAGAAAGGTACCAAGAAATATGTGATGTCTACAGCTATCACTGTCTTGAGCGATGTAATATATCATCCAGCTGTTAAAAAAAATAAAGCCATCCAAAGAAAGAACATTTCATTTAATGCCAATGCTGAGATTTTTTTTTTTTTAGAAACTAGGATTAAGAAAAAGTTTACCTCTGGAAAAGTATTGTTTGGAGGGTTAACCTCACCCCAAGACTACAAACTGGCTGGGTTATATGCAGCATCCTGTTAAGTATATTTTTGTGGCTAGCTCAGTGAAAATAATATCAGATCAAACCCTGAACGAGAAAGATAGAGGGACTTTGAGTCTTTTACTTTTGAGTATAAGTTTTGGTTAGAGTTGTTTCATTAGCACACCTTCAAAACAGTTGTAACTGAAATTATAACTAAGCATTATGTTTCAGACTTGGTACATCAAGACCTTTTTGCTATTACAAGTTTTACTTGTATGTTATTTTTAAAATTACAACAGATATTTAGGAAGTCTCAGAAACCCTGGAAAATGTATTCAAGTGCTAGGCAGGTTTTGTATTAAATGATTTTGTTATAAAAGATTCAGTGTTCACATTGTATAAACTCTTATCAAACAGGTGTATAGATGCTTTTGTAAATAGTTTATATATTGTGTGTTACTATAGCTGTTTGATAATTTTTTTTACCTCCCCCATTTGATTTCCTTAAAAAAATTGATGTATGTTGAGAGACATATAGGTAAGAGGTACTAAAATGAGGAACTTTAAAAAATAAGACTGTAAAAGGAGTCTGGAAATAAAGAGCGATATCTAGGAAGTGAGGTTGGACTTTAGCCTAAATGACCACATATGTAGCATGACACTTAAGTAGGCGTTATTACTCTGATCTGTAACATATGTTTCTCCTCCCTGCCTTAGTACTGGTAAGTCCTTATGGCTTAAATGGCACGCTAACAGGCCAAGCATACAAGATGTCAGACCCAGCCACCCGTAAGTTGATCGAGGAATGGCAGTATTTCTATCCCATGGTGCTGAAAAAGAAAGAAGAATTGAAAGAGGAAGAAGAGTTGGGATACAATGATGATTTCCCTGTGGCAGTCGAAGTAATTGTTGGTAAGAAAATATTTTGCCTGAAGAACTTTATTCTATCTTCTTCATCTTTCTTAATTTAAAAAGATAATCATTGAGATTCATCAAAAATAATCTCCATAATTTTCCCATTTTTTTAATTCTCTTGATACAGTGGTATATGCTGAGTAGTTATCTTGCCTGAAGCACCAGTGGTCCCTGTCTTCCAAATGCTATTATCATAATGTTGGAGCACATGTTTAAACAGCTATTAACTTAGGAAGGAATGGAGCACATCACTTTTGGCAATACCTAATGAGCACCTCATTTTCATCATTGAGCTTTGACTGTGACCACTAGAATATTAAAGTTGGCATCCTGGTGTGAACTTTTTCTCAGGCCCGGTTCTCTCCTTGTTCTCTTTCCTTACAGGTGGTGTTCGGATGGTTTACCCTTCGGCATTTGTTTTGATCTCTCAGAATGACATCCCAGTTCCTCAGAGTGTTGCTGGTGCTGGAGGCCATATTGCAGTGGGGCAGCAGGGACTTGGTGGTGTGAAGGACCCAAGTAACTGTGGGATGCCTCTTACCCCTCCCACCTCTCCAGAACAGGCTGTCATAGGTGAGTACAATCCAGGAATGTACCCCTCCAGGTGGAGGAGGTCACAGAAAACCATGCAGCTCCCTTGCCATGGAACTGATGAGTAAACTCACATTGAGAAATGCCTTATGCCAAGAGGTGGAGGTAAAGTGACATGGGAATTCTGCAAAATAGAGAAGGAAAATTTTCAACAAGCAGAATTGATGTGTTTCAGAATTTTAATTGTGCCCTGTTAGTCTTTATTCCAATTAGACAGTGTTTCTGTTAAGTTCTATACACACATCTGTCCCTTTACACACATGTACACGCATGCACACACACAGACACACATGATCAGGCGACAAGGTGTAGGCTGCGCTCTTTTTCCTTTAAATAAATGGAAAACACTAAATCAAAAAATGGCTGAAGCATTTGCCCAGTTGGCCATTGCCAGCCAGGGACAAGTCTGGAATAATTCTTTTCTTGTTATATTATAAAGGTAGACTGGCATTCAGAAGCGCTCAGTAAAATGCTTTATTCTGTCAGTAATTTGTCTACATTAATGATAAGCATTAATTATATATGAAACTTTAAAAAATTTCCTTCATGAGAAAATTCCGAAATTGTTTAAATTGGGAGCGTTTTGCCATCTTTGGAGTAGTATGTTTTCTATATTAATTTTTTGGCTGTTGTAGTTGACATCGTTTTAATTGGAAACCTAGTCATTAATATTTATCAGCCTTGAGCCGAAAAGTGAGATTATTTACAGGCTTTTTAATGTGAGCCATGTTAGCAAAAGCATCCGAGTAGATAAAGTCTTGGCTGCTGAAATGAAAACACGCTATCCAGCATGATACACACTTATGTGGCTATTTTCATGAGATTAGATAAGACAGTATTTCAGAGTTTCAAGCATGGTGCTTGGCATGTGCAGGGTATTCAGTAAATGTTCATGGCTAAGCAATGTATTGGGAGCAAGTATAGACATTGTGATTGAGCGCATCTAATTTAAAAATCTGACTATGTAGCTTTTAACTAGGTGAGTTGGCCTTACTAAATTCTCAAACTTGGCCCGAGCCTCCATTTCCTTCTCTTTTAAATACTACATACTTGACAGAACTATTGCACATACTAGGTAAAAAGCTTGACAGTGCTCTGTCGGCAGCAAAGCAGTATACAAATGGTGGCATAAGCAGTTTGAAGCAGTACTCCAAACACTATTATGTTATCTAGAAGGGGTTACTCAGATATGGTATGGAAGGCATCGAAATGGGCAGCAGGCAGCCTCTGTCTTTAGAAGCCATGCAGTTGCTAAGACGGTAAAAAAAAAGGGACATCCAACTCTAATATGGTAGAACAGAGAATTTGGATGATCCCCTGGTGAAAGGATTTGCTCAGTTTTTATTTAAAAAAGAAGAAAACCAAAAAAAGGAGAAAGAAAAAATACTTCTACAGGCTTTTTATTAATCATCAAAGAGAAGATATATTGATAGACTAGAATTATCAGTATTTTGAGAAATTTTGATCACACTTCATATTGAAGTTTAGATTTTAAACAGTTGCACTACGTAAGTTGTCATCAGTTTTTGTTTGTTTTTGTTTTGCCTGGTACTTAGGGATATTTGTATTCAACTTAAAATCGAAAACCTGCTCTATGGATGTCGTCGTAGGGTCTGATCAGTTACGAACGCTAAATTTCACAATTCAGAAACACCAGGTTTTGTTTATTGTGATTTTCAGTGTGGACTTCCTAACTCTGGATCTTTAAATTACTTCCTCTCTGACTCTGTGTATATCGTTGTGCTAAGCCCTGGGTACATAAATCCCCTGATGCCTCCTAAGTCTTTAAAACCAACTAACTAAATAAAAGCAACTGGGATCTTTGTTGTAAAATGAATATGTCTTAATTTTCACATCATGATACAATGAATGATAGCTTAGGACTCTTAAAGCTCTCTCAGAGACAATCCCAGTCAGCCTTGTCACTCTGCAGTTGACTAACATTGAGCATCACCATGTTTTCCTAGATATAGGACCAAGTGTGTTCCCTTTTCCCCTAAAATGGCCAAGAATCTCCTAGATTAGCAGGGGACCTTGGAGGGCCAACTGGTTTTGGTGAAATCACTCATGCCTCGATATGGATAGGTACCTCCGCTTGTCTCCTATTTATGGAGATAATTTTGAGAAACAATATTCAATATGTATTTGACAGCATGGAGTATAATTCCCTATGAGGTATCATCCACATTTTAATTAAATAATTAAAAGCTACTGAAAAGCATTAACCCAACTTTAATCCGAAAAGACCATGCCTTCTTTTCCCCACCACTCTCATTTTTTGGTCGTAAATTCATCCCGAATGACACTGTGGATATATGATCTCTTTAGCTAACTTGTAAGGTGTTTGGGAACACAGGACTATGTGTTCTACTTCTGTTTCTCTACTTATCCTAGTTTATAATAAGCATTTGCAAATCTATTGTAGAATTGAAATGAACTATTTTGTACCATATACCAAGTCAGGGAACTTTAAAGATGAAAGATAGCAATGAAAGACCAAATTTTTTGTCTCCTTTACTTTATCTAATTGTAATACAATAATACTTTTATGGGGAGCAAGCAATTTTCAGGTCCTTAGAATGTAAGTATTTTGATACTCGAAAAACAAAAAGTTTTTCGTTTTAAATAGAGCTAAGCCTAACCATTCAACTCATCTAATGGTTGTGTTCCAGCATATCAGGACTATTAATCTGTGGTATAAGGTCATTTATTTTTCAGATGAGGGTGGTGGTTTCCAGAGTACTTAAAGTTGATTATTTCCGTCAGGGTGTTTTGTATCATAGTTCTGTTGAGGATAAAACCCACAATATATTTATGAAGTCAAATAAGTGAAAGTAATTGAATCAGAATTAAATACTGGAAATCAACTTCAGTATTTGTCTTGTATGAAATTGAAATAGTAAAATACTCATAATGCAACCGAAAACCAGTATTACCAGTAATCATAGCGCACCTAATGGAAAGAAATGGGATTACATACCAACCATAGTTGGAAAAGCTAAGTGTAATTATTAGAGAGAAACTAGTGAATAATGCTCTGATACAGAATGTCGAGATAACTTCTTTCAGTGTTTTAGCACTAAGATTTCATAAATACTGTCAGGCATAAGGACAGACAGTTCCACACACAAATTTGAAATTTGACCTTGTTAAAAGCTTTATGCCATTAAGTTCTTTCTCTGACCCAGGGCGCTATGTGTAGTTGCTACATAGCTTTTTAGCTAAATGAGCACAAAGCTCCCTCTGCTGTTGTGTTCTGCCTTGAAACTTATTTATTGCATTGTGGATTTAAAAATTTAAAACAATCTATTCGTGTTTACATTTTTAATACTATGGTGTATGAGCCTTTACAAGTAAGTTGTCTCCAATATCTGTAGAGTCGGAATGCCTCTGAATGGGTATGCCCTTGGGTGGTGTGAGTGTGTGAGTGTTGATGTGATGAACTATTTTAGGGAGAACACAAAGAACCATACAAAGTGCCAGTACACACAAATTATGCTCAGAGCTACAGATAGTGTTATTGCCAGGGGGTAGGGGCAAAGCTACATGAATATTATGGGTTTCAAAAATCAAAACATTTCTGTTAAATAAGCTTGCAGTCTGTGTACCAGGAGACCTTTTCAGATAATTTTCATATTCCCAAATTGTCTGTCTTTTCCAGGGGACAGTGGAGGTACGCAGAGTGCTGTCAGTCACCTAGGCTCCCAAGACGGGGGGATGATAACTATGCACAGTCCAAAGAGATCGGGGAAGATTCCTCCAAAACTCCACAATCATATGGTCCATCGAGTCTGGAAGGAATGCATCCTCAACAGAACCCAGTCCAAGTATGATTTTTGCATTATGTCTGAATCATGGTTTAGTAACACCATCTCTTTGATTATTATGTTAAGACTGTTAGTCTCATTGTACCATTGTGTGACCAAACCTGAACAGTCACTGGATTGGTAGATCATCTTTTTTAACATAATAGTGGAAAATTGAATGCAAGGATGTTGAAGATGTTTACTTGACTTGATTATCTGGGAAATTTTGAAGTTCCCGAGTATCTCAAGATTGGCATGGTATTCACCTGATATTTTTTAGCACAGATGGCTTAGGACAGTAGTCAGTGGGTTTGGTTTTCTGTTGTATACCAATTTATGAATGTTTTGTATTTACAAAGGGAAATGACCTTCTTTGTAACATTTTCTGTGACATAGGCTTTCTGTTCTAAATGACAATACAGTTCTGAACCGAACTGATGACAAAGGCATGTTTGTCACCTGCTGTGCTTCTGTTGGTTGATTTGGGGAGGCCATATTTTTTTCTTCCCCTATCTGACTTTGCTTCCTTCCTTGGCCCCCTACCCCTCTTCTTGCTCTCCTCCCTGCCTTCCTTAACATATTTTTGGAAAAGTGGAAGAATTGATTCTAAGAAGAGATTGCTGGTGATTATTTTAATTACATGAATGATAACAAATAGTAGTGAATAAATACTCTTCCACTTATTTACATAAACGTATTCAGCATATTTTCACTTCTCTTGATATAACTGAGATGTCCCCTTTCTGGAGTGAGGCGGTAAACAAAGGAGTTTTCATTCTCTAGAACAGAATAAATATGGATACTCTTGCCAAGAGCCGCTAAAAAGTCCACTCCTTTTAGAAATCAGTTCAATGTTTCTTCAGTCACTACTACTTAAAGAGTTTTACATACAAATGTAAAACTTGGCATGTGGATCTAGATTTTAGGAAATTCATACTATATATTTATTTCTCAGTGAATTGGTTCTAGATTAGGCTGCTGAAGAATGTATAGTACATAAAATCTAAAGTAATTCCAGTGGGAGATCGTATGTCATGTTCTAGAATTAAAAAGGTATCTCTAGTCACTTAAAAATGATCTCTTGCTCTAGACTAATTGGTGCAGATGTTTTCACCTCTATCTACAATGCCTGGATAATTTCCAAGTTAACATTTTCTTTTTCATTTCTTCTCATTTACTGTCTTTGATTTTTATCACCACTAACCCATCGCCTCTACCAGCCCTAACAACCCCTTGAATCTGCAGCACAGAACAGGGCAGTGGAGGGTGGAGAGCAAGAGAGGTCCTTCTAGAGCTGTCATTGGAGCACTTTGCAATATCAGCTGTAGCTAAACCAGCAATACAGAAATACTGCCCAGTGTTCTTAACTGTCACTATGTAATAACAGACATCTGCTTTTTGCTACCAATTACTAGTGACAAGTAGGAGGTAATTTTTTCCTTGTTTTTAATTCATATTACAAGTATAGAGTGCTGCTTAAATGCTAGTGAATATAGGAGTTTTAAGAGTGGCTTAGTCTGTCTCAGGGCATAAACTCACAGATGCTCTGAAAAGATAATTTTAAAAATTTAAGTTAATTTCTACAAAATTTAGGTGACTTTTCTAAGCAACAACTAGTAGTGCCAAATAGTGTTTTAATTGTTCTGTACCCATGTTAAAAATGTACATTCAACTTTTAAATAGAAATATTTTGAATCTTGCTTTTTTTAGTGCATAGAACAAGTTGTTCCCCTGCCCCACTTGGATCACTCTGTGCTATTGATCAGCTAGATAACATTACTGTGTGAAATGTATTCAGGTCTTTTAAAACATTCTGCCCACCCCCCCCCGAACCATCGAGGTATAAATATTTTCTCAGGTTTATACAAGTCACATTTTTAACCTTTTTTTAGGAGGAGCCAAATGTCAACTCCAACTCTTGAAGAAGAGCCTGCTAATAATCCCGCTACTTGGGATTTTGTGGATCCAACCCAAAGAGTCAGCTGTTCCTGTTCTAGGTAGGTAGTAGAAAATGCAGAATAGAAGTTGGATAGAATGATGGCACCTTTTGTTGGCTGTCTCCTGGACCCTCAGACCGCTTCTTCCTCATCATTTTGTTTTATTTTGTTTTGTTTTGTTGTTTTCAGTCTTCCTCCTCCAGTAGAGAAGGAAAAGACAGGTCTTTTCTTACATACAGATGCTAACAGTTTTATTGTCAGGACTCAAAAAGAGCTTTATTAGACAACTGTGACTATGGCCCTGTTATCAAATTTTTTCATAGTAGCTACTTGAAAACCAAAGGCATCAGTTTGATAAGATAATCTATTCCCCTTTAAATGAATTTATTTAATTATTCTTAATTTTAAAGTAGAGATAAATACTAAACAAGTTGACTAGAGTTAATAGAATTTGGATTAAATAGACCTTCTGTAGATAATTTGTTTTGTTGTTGGTGCTGGTATGTTTTGATGCTTGAGGTTGGTATTTGGTAATAGCATCTGCCAAAAGCTAAAATTATTCATTCATTTAGATATTTGAATAGAACCCTAAATTGATTTCTGTAGAAAATTTTTGCTCTCCTGTATATTACCTTGACTTATCACTCCTTGTAGCAGGAAAGAGTCTTCTTGTTATGGACTTTAATTAGGGTTCTTAGATTTCTTTCTTTCTTTCTTTCTTTCTTTCTTTCTTTCTTTCTTTCTTTCTTTCTTTCTTTCTTTCTTTTTTTAAGATTTTATTTATTTATTTTATTTATTTATTTTACACATATGTGAGAGAGTGCAGAATGGGCGCAAGCAGGGGGAGAGGCAGGAGGAGAGGGACAGAGAAAATCTCAAGCAGATCCCATGCTGAGCCCAGAGCCAGATACAGGGTTTGGTCTCATGACCCTGACGACATGACCTGAGCTGCAATCAAGAGTTAAACGCTTAACCAACCGAGCCAGCCACGTGCCCCAGGGTTCTTAGATTTCTTAAGTGTTTGTCGGCCTTACCCCTAGCTCAGTTGACTATTGAGGATTTGATGGTGATTATTCACTTAATGAGCAACTTAGTAGCTTTGCATCCAAAGTACATATTTTCACATTTGATACTGTTTGTTCAACACTTAGAAAAAGTTCTGTTGAGATAAAGTATATTAAGAAAGTTTCATTTCCCTAGTTTATTTAGGGGTTCTTAATGTGACATAAATAGTTGGCTTTGGGGTAGGGAGGCAGTCAGATGANGTGGCCATTCATTTCCCTAGTCTATTTAGGGGTTCTTAATGTGACATAAATAGTTGGCTTTGGGGTAGGGAGGCAGTCAGATGACCCCTAAGAATATATGCAAACTCTGTGTGTGTGTGTGTGTGTGTGTGTGCGCGCGCGCGCGTGCGCGCACGCCCAGTTAAGCAGCAGTTTTGACACCATCTTCCCATCCTCTCCTGCCCCTTACGTTGATTCTCTTTTATCAGACTCTTCCTCTCTAGTCAGCTTTTTTTTGAGAGATGTAGATATTAACCTAATGAAATGTGCATTATTGATTTTTTAAGGAGGATGTTTTTGAAGAAGGTGGTGTTCATTAAGGATCCTCTCTGGGCATATGAGAATCTCTAGTCTTAGGACAGGTGTGGTGTACCAGCTGAATATCTGTTTTACTTCTGTTTCTAGGCTATTGTAAATTGTGTGACAAAAAGCCTTTTCTTATTAACATTGATTTCTAAACGGCTCAAAGCCAACTTATGGGCCACCTTTAGAAAGTACCTTGGATAAAAATGTTAGTGTATTTAGCTTTGCTTGTGCCCTCATCTTATTTTTGCTCCTCTTTTCCTTAATCTGGATTTTTCACCTGTTAAAAATAACCTTTTTGCTGATTTCTGTGACATTTTTATTTGCTCCCTTGAGTTATTTTTACCTGAATTCTAAATAAATAGCATTTTTTCTTTTGTCCTCTGGAGTCATCCCTCTATTTCCTCACCAGATTCTTATACCTTTAGGTCTTTTTTTTGGTTATGCATTTCATTCCGTTGACTTCCAAATATTTTTCTGTAGACCTGACTTCTCATATATACTCTGGTCTTATATTTTGGGGGGTGCCTTTAAGAAATATCCTTAATAGCGACATGTGTTTTTTTCACAAGTTAGGTATACTGTTGCAGTCATTTTTATCACAGTTTTCCCTTTTCAGCCTAGAAACTTTATCATTTATTATTTTTCTGCATTTTATAGATGAATTTTATCCTTGCATTTCACATTTATTTCCTTTGAAATGTCTATGATAGTAATTCTAACTGCTTCATTCTTTTAGTCACCCTGTGTTTCTACACTATTAGGCCCTGCTTCTGGTTCCTTCCCACCACTGGACCACTCATATAGTTAGGCTTTTGAGTCTGATTTCCTGCTGCTTGCTTCACTAAGGCCTTTTACCTGTTCAGAGATTTGCCATGATAGCCTGTTACTCACTGGTGTATCCCTAATTGTAACCATTTCACAATGTAGCTGAGTTGTTAAATACAACTGGAAAAAAAAATGACTTTATGAGATTATCTGGTTTGCCAAAAGTCCTTACTTTGAAGAGGCTACCATAAAATATCTTTAAAAGGATGGGTGTGGGTAAATGCTCTGAGAAAATCCAAATGAAAAAGTTTTATGTAAAAGATTCTTTGAACTGTTTTAAAATAAGCACCCTTATAAGATATGATTGAGATATTTTCAGATGAGACATTCATCTCTTAGTGTGCTACTGTGCCCTGGAGATTTAAAATGCAATTTTTACCTGTTGACAATGGCTTTATGCTTAAACAATCTTCAAAGTCAGAATTTTTTTTTTAAGAGTAGCGAAGACTTTAGCAAGAATCTTTTCAGATTATCTACTGCAAGATTACCAAACCCATTATGGAATGGTCCACTCCTCACACTATTTAATGGCCTTATGGGGCAGGGTGGCCATCCTGCTGTCCCACTAAACCATCCCATTATGCCACACAAATCCGTTTTACTGCTCACTAGGGCACCATTGAGTGTGATATAGCAGTAATTTAATGCCACCCTAGTGGCCTCAGAGAGTTACTGCTGCACGGACAGGAGAGCTCACGTTTTTTCCCTGGGTGGATTTATATATTGGGAGGAACTGGCTGACCTGCTATATAACTTTGTTGCACAGATTAAACCTTGGCATCATCTAGCGGGCCCTTCCTGAGCAATATCTCACACCTATGCTTGCCAAGAAGTGTGTTAGGATGTGAGCAGACTTGCTGCCCTGCTTAGTACAGATGCATTTGTTGTTTTCTTATTCACTCACCATTTTTTTACTTCTGTCTAATTTTGTGAGTCTGGAAGATCCAAAGTTGCCTTTTATCCTTTCTTTTTTTTTTTATAAGAATGGCATATAAGGTTTCTAGCCTATTTATTCTGTAAAATATTCGTAGGATCGACCCTCATTTTCTTGTTTTCACACTTTGGGGGGAGAATCACATAATTTATTATTCCCAGTTTACAACACTACAAGCTGTTATAAGCCATTCTATATTGGAGTTAGTAGAGTGTTGTAAGATAGAAATTAGAAGCTTTTTTTTCTTTCTTGGTAAATGATCTCATTACTCTTGATTTTAAGATGCAGTATGAAAACATTAGCTGAGGCCCTCACCAAATTTGAAAGATTTGGGGATTTTTCAAATCAGTTTTTGGTAGGGGTTAGCACTGTTAAGTCTATCTCTTATCTGCTTAACTTATGTGTGATTGATTCACTACTTTCCATCAATGTTGCAGTTTTTAGTCATTATAAAAATAATTAACACCTAGAGTCCTTTTCAGTGATTTGGGGATCTAGTGTGTGCTTAGAAGATATAACCTTATCAGAGGCATCTCTTTTGTAAGGTTATAATGATGTAGTAATGTTTTACCGTTAGAGTGATACAGTTTTATTTCAGGTCTGTGTTTCTTGACCTTATTTTAATTCTCATTTCAGGCATAAACTTTTAAAACGTTGTGCAGTAGGACCCAATCGACCTCCCGCAATATCTCAACCAGGGTTCAGTGCAGGACCATCATCATCTTCATCTTTACCACCTCCTGCGTCTAAGCACAAAACAACAGAAAGACCGGAAAAGGGAGACAAATTGCAAAAGAGACCCTTGATACCATTTCACCATAGGCCCTCTGTGGCTGACGAGTTCTGTGTGGAGCAGGACACAACAGGACAGAAGCTAGGATTGGGAGGGATAGACTCCTCCTTAGAGGTGTCTAGCAGTAGGAAGTATGATAAACAAATGGCCGTGCCTTCCAGAAATACAAGCAAGCAAATGAATCTGAATCCTATGGATTCACCTCATTCCCCTATATCCCCTCTGCCGCCAACACTCAGCCCTCAACCACGAGGTCAGGAAACAGAGAGTTTGGACCCACCATCTGTTCCTGTGAACCCAGCCATCTATGGAAATGGGCTGGAACTCCAGCAGTTGTCGACTCTGGATGACAGAACTGTCCTCGTAGGCCAAAGACTGCCTCTGATGGCAGAGGTCAGCGAGACAGCCTTATATTGTGGGGTTAGGCCCTCGAACCCTGAGTCGTCAGACAAGTGGTGGCATAGTTATCGCCTACCCCCCATTGATGATGCTGAGTTCCGGCCCCCAGAACTCCAGGGTGACAGATGTGATGCCAAAATGGAGGTAAACTCAGAGAGCACTGCATTGCAAAGGTAAGGCGACTCTGCATACCATGCACCTGATGCCCGCCGACCAAAGCATAGGGTTCTGAAAGTTGAGGCTTTCCTCCTCATCTCCCCTTGTTCACTCTTCAGAGCCAAAATGAAAGATGCTTTTCTTCACCATTCTGGACTCTGCGTTTGGAAGATGCTGAAAAGTCAAATGCTTTCTCCTTAGTGAGGTTTCACATGTGTCGTTATTTAAACATGTTGCCATATAAAGGTTTCATTGTGGCATTTAGGACTTGGTATTAATTTATTTTTGCCCTGCTGTTTGTTAGTCAAAGAATGTAGCTTGATGAGACTTCCCATATTGTTTGTGGTCAGTGCCTTCTTTGTATGTTGACACTTTTAAGGAGGGCTTTGCATGCATTCAGTTGTGTATCCTGCATCTGGTAATAATACTTACTATTTTTAGTGCTGTTGAGCTACCCATTATTCTTCGCAGTTTACCCAGACCATCTCAGTTAATCTTCACCACAGTCATATTACTACCTTATTTTAAGAGCTGACAAAGAAGCAAGGGTCTAACAGTTAGTAAATGACACAGATTGAACTTGAACCTAGGCAATCTGTCCTTAGAGTCCATCTGTGTTCTTAACCGGAGTCCATGGAATCAGAGACAGAAGCATATTCTTCACAAAGACCTACTAAGTTTTATTTGTGAACATAATCTCTAAAAGAAGTTATTTATAGAAATAAATTTTCTAAGTTTAAGTTTTGCAAGTGCTTTAAATTATAAATGCTGCTTTTTTTTAATAGCAGTTTTTTTACTTTATCTTGCTTAAATTGTCATTTATTTTCCCTTTCAGACTCTTAGCACAACCTAACAAACGGTTTAAAATCTGGCAAGAAAAGCAGCCCCAGATGCAGCCACTCCACTTCCTTGACCCATTGCCTCTAGCTCAACAACCTGGAGACAGTTTGGGAGAAGTTAATGATCCATATACCTTTGAGGATGGCGACATAAAATACATCTTTACAGCAAACAAGAAATGCAAACAAGGGACGGAGAAAGATTCCCTGAAAAAGAATAAGGTACCATTTAACATAGAGAGCATCCAGCACGGTGTGGGTTTTGATCTATGTCAGTACAACATGTGTGGGAAAACTTTTGAGGCAGAATGTTTGAGGTAGTCTTGCCTGAATGCTCTGTCCCCATATTCATGCTCTTGGTACTATTGTATCAGACAACGTATTGTTCCTTTTTATGTCATGGCTCACCTTTGTTTAAAAGTCAGCTGAACATAAATGAAGCCTCATATTTTCCAGGCTATAGCTTGTACAGTGCATGTTTCCTCTCATATGCTAATTCTTGTTGGCCTATGCTCCCTGCTTATTTCTTTTTAATTATTATTCCAAAATATCCAAAATGCAAGGAAAAAAATGATGATAACAATATCTATTGTTTATGAGCGCTTAGTGTGCTTACTGTACCAAGCGCTTTACCTGTATATCTATCTGAATTATTATCAACATTACTCTAGATTGTGTCAGTATTAATTTTACTGGTTTCATTGTCATAAAAATGAGTACTGGGGGTGTGTGCTGTCTTTAGCCTCAAATTTTAAAACATTCCCAAATACTGGGCCATTTAAAGAGGTATTCTTAAGAATAGAGGAAATAAGACAATTGAAAGGGGCCTGTACAGTTCAGGAGAATGCTTTAGAGGTTCCTTTGTAGAGATCTATCTAGATCCAGAAAACTTGAACCATAATTCAGTATCTATAGTGTTATTAAAGGCAGCTTTTAACACCATGGCAGGTCTGTAATCAAATGCCACCAGTACTGGTTAGGCATAAAATCCAGATTGACTCAGAATATTCCATAGGATTGGAGGGACAATGTGGGAGTTTTGGGTTCTGTTTAAATTCAGGGAAAAGGACATATCTTTTATTTCCCTTGGTTGCATAGACCATGGTTTATCATACTTGTGCTCATAACAAGTTCCATTCTACCCTCTAATTCTTTGTGTTCTCCCTCATATTCCACACTTTGGGTTGGTGTTCATGTGTTTTGTTTGGCTGAATTTATTATACAGTCAGAGGATGGATTTGGTACCAAGGATGTCACTACACCAGGTCATTCCACGCCGGTGCCTGATGGGAAAAATGCCATGTCTATTTTCAGTTCTGCTACTAAAACAGGTGTGTACAATGATTATTTGCCTCACTTGGATTGTTGCTAAAGTAAAATGCAAGGGAGATGCTTCTCGATTTAGAATTATATTTTTACTGTAATAGCGGTAATTTGATCCCATCTTTAATTTTTCATAGTTTGTTTTTCAGTTACTTTCAAAACTGATAAACATATTTGGAAATAATTGTCTCTAAATTTAACTGAAAATGTAGGGAAAGAATTCACAGGCAGGTCTTGCACGTTGAGATCCATTCCCTCTCCTCACTCCTCTCTGGATGAAGTCGTTCATTCTGCATCTTTGCCTCCTTTCCCACAGATGTCCGGCAGGATAATGCTGCTGGCAGAGCTGGCTCCAGTAGCCTTACACAGGTGACAGATCTGGCACCTTCCCTGCATGACTTAGACAACATCTTTGATAATTCCGATGATGACGAACTTGGGGTGAGTCTCCCATAGCTACTGAAACAGAAATCTACCTACATGGGAGAACTTATGTTGGAGTATTTCCTTATTGTTTTGTCTACTGAATTTTGGGGCCTCTTTTTTCAGGTTCAGAATGTTCTGCAGAAATGTTTGTGTACTTCAAAAAAGATTCTAAAAGTTGTCGGTGTAGTCTCTAACACCCCTTGGTTTCTCTTCATTGATGTCTTCTTTTACTAGTTTATTCCTGTTGTAAATATTAAAATTTTTCCCATTCAGTTTTTAAATCCTTCTAAATATCATGAAACTAGAAATGTATTATGTAGTCCCTTTAGCTCTGATTCTTAAGATAATGCTCCTGTAACTTTTTATTCATCTCATCAGTCAGAACTTTGTCTACATTTTGAGAGATAAATAAGCATAATCTGTACTTCATAGGGTTATGGCACTATAGTAGGGAAAGAAGGACTTATGTACATAGAAGTTAAATAATTTAAGGCATGATTTGGTTAAAGTGACAGATTCTTAAGAGAACTGCTGAGCTGCTCTGAATCAGGAAATTTATGTCCTCATCCTCCTAACCACCTCTGTACTTTTAGGCAAATAGAAGTACCTATTTATTTCTAGGGGACCAAGAAATGAGTAAGATAGGCCCTGTCTTCAAGGAAATAAGTTTATTAGTTTACTTTTCTTTCACTTATGTACTTACCTTCTTTCCCTTTTGTCCATTTCCCATATATTTGTTACTCATTTGATGGTCAGTTCCTTTGTGAAGTGTACCCGAGGTTACAGGTATTATTATCCCGCCTGTACTCACAGACCTCTGGAGAAGTAGCATATAAATAAAGTTAAAAATTTACTTAAAATATACAAAAATATATACACACATGTGCACTTGTTACTGTGAGTGCGCTAACTTGACCTGTGTCTAAAGATGCTGGACATTCAAGTACAAAGTGACAGGCGAGCATTATTTAAGTTAAGGCTTAATTAGGTTAAGTAGGAATCAGAATTCTAAAGCCTGTTCTCACTTTAAAATAAAATGTATCTGGGGCGCCAGGGTGGCTCAGTGGGTTAAAGCCTCTGCTTTCGGCTCAGGTCATGATCTCAGGGTCCTGGGATCGAGCCCCACATCGGGCTCTCTGCTCAGCAGGGAGCCTGCTTCCCCGCCCCCCCCACCTGCCTCTCTGCCTCCTTGTGATCTCTCTCCCTCTGTGAAATAAATAAAATCTTTAAATAAAATAAAATAAAATAAAATGTATCTGATTAACAGATATTATACACCATTAGTAATGCTAAGTACTTAGAAGGTGTGAAATCATAATGACCTCCAAGAAAGGGTTTGACTTCAAATGTGGAAAGAGGGTTAGTGAGAGGCAGGGGAGAGGCATTAGTTTGAGCCTGGAACAGCCTTGGTTAAGCAACAAGAATGAACCAGCTGAGGGTTGGGAGGATAGTGAACAGACCATTGATATGCCTCTGAGTGGTCAGTAAAGACAGGGTTAGGAAGGTTTTTGACCACACTATGGCTTTGAACTTCAAACTCTGCCTATAACGTGTCCCTCTGTGAAGGCTGCTGAGTGTGGAACTGATTTGGTAGAAGCTAGTGCTGGTTTTTCATTAGTCTCACACACAGAAAGCAGGAGTACGATTTAGTAACTTTTATTGGATTAAAACACAAGGATGGAAATTCAGGCAGTGGCTGCATGAAGGAAAGGGACATGACAGTGAGAAAAAGTGTAGTATAGGAAATGACAATGTTTCTTTAGCGTTGATCCAGGCATCTGAGAGCCTTTTTGAACTTGACTATCTCCCTAAACGTTAGGCATTATGTAGGATTGGTTTTAATGATCCTTAGGGTTTGATTAGCTGCTTTGGTGGTAATGGTGGGATGAAACATGAAAAAACAAGGAATCAAAAAAAAAGGTAGAAAGGGAGGAATAAGAAAGGGGGCAAAGCAAGCATTGAGGCATAGCCAGGGACTGTTCCCAGCCACCATCCCCAGTGATTTTTGTTGGCGCTCAGAGCCCTCGTACTTACCTCTGTATAAATTATGTATTACTGTTGAACTAAATGAGGGTATGTTTACTTTGGTTTTTGAATATATTCTTAGTAATGTTACTATGTGAAGTAGGGTTGGACATTTTTTTTTTAATTTTATTTTTATTCTTTGCCCAAGGGGTACAGGTCTGTGAATCATCAGGCTTACATCTTTCACAGCATTCACCAAAGCACAACCCCTCCCCAATGTCCATAACCCTCCCACCCTGTCCCTACCCTCCCACCCCCCAGTAACCCTCAGTTTGTTTTGTGAGATTAGGACATTTTTAATCTGATTTTCATTTCTCCAAAATGATTGTTTCTGCTTTACTCTCATTTCTAGTCTGGCATTTAATCGAGAGAATTGCTTACCTTAGAATTGTTTTTGCTAATTCATCTTAACTGATAACTGGTGTTGTAAGGCTGTTGTCCAAGTTTTTATCTTAAATGTCTTTGAATTTAATTTTACATTTCAACCCTGTGACATTGAATAAGTATATATACATAAAAGACCTTCTATTTGTGAGAATTTCTTTTACTTTGTTTTATCTTGCCATTAATTAATTTGAGTTCTTAAAGATAATCTTGACTATTAAAGGACTTAATTTATTTTGAATAACAAATCAAAAGTCCTCTCTGCATATTTCAATGATTTTATGTGATAAGGTTATTTTTTATGAAGATGAACAGTAACTGTGGAAATAGGAGCAGAAGAGACATGGCTTTTTTTGTGGTGAAAAATAGAAGTATAATACTTTGGGAGGGCTTGAGGTCACCTCTTTTAACTGCCTGCTTCCAAAACAGAAGGAAAACCAGACTGATATAGCCAATTACTCCTTGGAGACACCACCCTAATTTAATTATTGTGTCCCTGAAACCACTTCTTTAATGACCTGGGAGGAAGATTTGCTTAAGGTCTGTAAGTTGTGCTTTGGTGGTGAAGTCTGCTCTTACCAGATCCATGCAAAGAAGACTCAGTCATTCTGGTTTTCATTCTTGATATGCTCGTAGCCAGCCGTCTTGGCTTCACAGTCTGTGGGTATTTGTAAAAGTTCACTTGTAAACACTGTGTATGTAAGGAAGCATCTTTATTCCAAATTATCAGTAGCCATGTGTTAAGAAATAGTTGACTACTGCCCTACTTAGATACACACGTGTTGCCCTGTTTTAATAATAATCTTTTCTCAGGCTGTGTCACCTGCGCTGCGTTCATCAAAAATGCCTGCAGTTGGGGCAGAAGACCGACCTCTTGGGAAGGATGGAAGAGCTGCTGTTCCATACCCACCAAGTAAGAAAAGGAAATTGAGCTTTGGTTTACTATTCATAACTTACACAAAATGCTCAGTGCTGCCTTGTCTGAGACGCCCCTCTGTCCCCCCCCCTTTTTTTTCTTTTTTAACAGAATCTTAACTGTGAATTAAAACTTGTATACGTTGGAATTCCTAAGATGGGGCAGGCAGCTAAGAGACCATCATCTTAGTCTGAATTTCTTTTGCTTTTGTTTTCAAATTAAGAATTAACTCTTATGATTTAGAATGTGGAAAAATGTGTTTCATGTTTGTTTCTCTAATAGCCTTTTCCTAGTAGGATAAATGTTACACAGTGATTTTCAGAGTGATATTCCAGTATAAGAGCTTGTGTGAGATGTTTCAAAAAATTTAATTTACCCAAGGATGAGGAACATTTGTTTTTTGTGGTCCTATTTCTAATTCATACTGAAGTTTTTGTGTTTCCTTTTGAGATCAGGTAGTTTATTGTTTATGATGACAAGAAGAGAAACTCCCCCCCCCCTTTTTTTTAAGTTACTCTTCACCCTAGGAAACTGCAGTATTGTACAAGAGAAAGATAGGGTAGCTTACATGGATACTCTGAAGCAGAAACATAATTCCATTGCAAATCATTCTTTAATACCTTCTCATTAACTTCAGCTGGTAATGAGAACAAATTGAGGGGAAAAACCACTGTGTCATAGGGATGAGTCAAAAAGTTTTATGAACCTATAAATGTGTGCTGATTTACTCAAATGTAGAAGTGTGAAGTATACAGAGATTGGATTTTGACAGCTTTAGTAGATCCATAGCTGTTTAAAATATGCAACGCTTTCTCAAGCATGACATGTATGAAAATGAATAATGGTAGCCAGCCAGTTGCTGTAGTTTTTTTAATTAAACATTTTTCTTTTTTTATTACTCTGCACTGCAGAATTTTGCAAACATGGAATTCACAGATTAAAAGAAACAATATTAAAGTAGATACAAATGAATAGGTCAGATGAATGAATTTTTAATCCCTTGTATTGAACCAGTTAATCCTCTGCCCTTTTTGACATTAAGTGATACGTTGTGATGTTAAATGTTAAAATGTCTGATAACTTGTCCAGTATTATTGGATTCATAATATTGCACACTCACAAACAATCCTGCTAGTGACATTGCCCAGGAAAGTATATGGTGTACTCTCTTCTTTCACTCATTTTTATTTTGAAAATAATTGTTTCAAAAAGAAGTTACTCAAGGTTTTATGATAAAGTACAGGTTATAAAAATTAATTTGAAATATAGTAAAAATATAAGCATTAGGAAAATACAGATATATAAGCGTGAATAGGATCTTTCAATGTGCGTGAAGTATACATGGATAATGTGTGTATGTGTGTGTAAATGGACATATACACAGTATTCCCTCCCCAGACATGACCATGAAAAAGCCTGGCAAGAAGTCCTCATTTCTATAAGATCTTTATTGTACATTGAGGCAGAGAGACTGACATACTGTAAAATTTAGTGTCTGTAACAGCACCATCCAATAGAAATACATAAACAGTCTTAAATTTTCTAGTAGTTACATTAAAGGAAGTAAAAGAGAACCATGTAAAATTAATTTAAATAACATATTTACTTAGTATAACCAATAGTGTCATTTTTACATGTAATCATGTAAAAAATAATGAGGTATTTTTACCTTTTTTTTTTTTTTGTACTAACTCTTTGGAATCTGTTGTATATTTTATACATGCAGCACATCTCAGTTTGGACAACCCTTGGCTTGAGAGCTCTATATCCATATGTGGCTAGTGAATACTGTGTTTGAGAGAATACGTCCATAATTATTCATTTGTGTATGTAGTAATGTAATAGTGAAGAAAGCAACA
The DNA here is from genome assembly GCA_002007465.1 of Ailurus styani. Taxonomy (NCBI): domain Eukaryota; kingdom Metazoa; phylum Chordata; class Mammalia; order Carnivora; family Ailuridae; genus Ailurus; species Ailurus styani. Next base: position 1,315,018 of record LNAC01000016.1, on the reverse strand, counting down.
TACAGTAATAACTAGGCTTAATTTGGCATCAAATCTGTGTTAAGGTAGTATTGTGTGATGATAATACATACAGTAACACACTTCAACTCCAACCCATTCTGGTAGCTGTTCTCACCCTTGCTTTAGCATTTTTAGGAAGAAAATTGAACAAGCAAGCCATGGTTTTCTATTCGGGGGGACCAGAATGTTTCTCTGGGTTTCTGTCTTCTTTCTGTCTTACCCACTTTGACTCCAGTTCCTTCTTTCATCTCAACACCTCTTTAGGGTCATATCTTTTTCAGAAGAAAAGTTTCCTTGTAACTTAACAGCATTTTCGTCTTTTTTCCAGTCAAAAGTGGGGAGGGCGGGCTCATTATTGGCTTCATCGCTTACTGAACATTTATATATTACACGGTGAAGTGTTCACTTTTATGGGTATGTTATTTAATGTGTATAAAGAAATATGAGGTAGATCTTATTACCATTTTGCAGATGAGGAACTTGAAGCTAGAGAGGTTAAGAGTCTTCCTTAAGAATATCTGATGATGGGGTGCCTGGCTGGCTGAGTCAGTGGAACATGTGACTCTTGATCTTGGGGTTGTGAGTTCAAGGCCCACGTTGGGTACAGAGATTACTTAAAAATAAAATCTTAAAGAAAAAAGAATATCTGATAATAAGAATAGTGAAAGCCACTTTCTAAAGTGAATCTCTGGCAGGTATAATCTTAATTACCATACTTTTTTGTGCTTTCTCTTTTACCTTTGATAAAAAATATCAAGGTGGCTGGAAGTGTTAAAAATTGAGATACACGACAGTTAGGTAGCCTCAAAATATTTGAGTGAGAATGAGAAATGCCTTTATTACAAGTGAGAAATGCCTTTATTATATTTCTTAGACGAAATTTAGTAGCTCATTTAATAAAAATAATTTTTGGTAAACTTTTATACCATAGCCAGAATATTAGTATGCGAAGGAAAGGCTCTGTTTAAGTTCATTATCATTTTAACACAAAGAGAATTTGTACAGTTTATTTTCCAAATATTTATTTAATGATTAAGATCTATAATAGGAGTTTGAAGATTTTATGAAGAAGACTTAGAATTTAAAATGTTATACTTAAAACATTTATTTTATATTAAATTTGACCCATAGCAGCTCTTTGGCTTGGGAAAAGGAGTAGGGACTGAAAGATAAAGGTGATGTATATAATTCAAGTGGAACCTAACTCAGTATTAAAGTCTTCACTCTCGTTTTAAAGAACTTACTGATCTCATTGCTGCTACATTTTAAGACCTGTTTTTCCTCCTCAGACTCCAGTGGTTCTCTGGGAGCTTCTGGCTTGGCTTATAACCCCACTTCTATGAATTGTTACATTCCTTAATGGTTAAAATACTGTCCTAGGAAGAAGGTACCTTGAAGATCTACTTGGGGAGTTTAGTTTTTTTCTTTCATCCCCCCCTTTTTTTCTTTTTCTCTTTCTTTTTTTCTTGGCAGCAGCAGGCACCATTTTGTCTAATGAAATCTTATACAGAATCCTACTATAGGAAATAAATGGAAGTGGAGCTTCTCTGATGAGAGGGAAGTGGGTATCTGAGATTCTGTCTGTTGGCTTCTTCCTTTCCTTTTCTTACATAAGCACTGGAGGCCAAGGGAGGGTAAATTATTCAGGATTGTATAATTGTTTAACTAGGAAACATGGTAAAGATCATCTCATGCAGAGGTTCTCACCTTTTTTTTTTCCTGCCTCCATATGGTGGAAGCTTCCCCCTCCTCCCATAAACAAAGGAAAGAAAGTAATCCTGGTGAGAATCACACATCTAGTCCAGCCATTTAGATGAAGGATCCGAGGCCTCCTGGGAGGAAGTGACCTGACCCTACTGTAGCAGCCCTGAGCTGTGGAGCTGCTCTGTGGGTGCTACTCTCTGCCTCAGACTCTAGCCCAGGGCAGTGTGGTGTGATTATTCTTTATTCGTTTCTGATTCGAGCTAGAAGTCATATCTTAGTCTAGTCAGTGGTTACTGTTTGCCTCTTTAAATGCTGAAGTTGCTAGAAAGAACAACATGATTGGAAATTGGGGCATCAGATGCCATTGCAGAACACAGACTTAAAACTCATGGCTCCAAATTCGTAAATAAATGTGCTGTACAGGACACCCCCTAGTGGCCAAGTTTCACAACCACAACTTGCACTGCATTACATCTGCTTCTACTTTCAGAATCCCTGCCTTAATGAGCCTCTGCTAATGATGATGGTTAACCTCAGGTATATTAAGATGTTTTTTTAAAAAGGATTGAGAGTCCCTGTTATAACTATTTCTTAAATGATACCTTTTTATAGTTGGATTTTTAATAAATTGTCTTCTGGTTCTAGGTAGGATTATTAAACCTAACTGTGAAGTTTCATTTTAATATCAATATGGACAGCATTTTAATGTCAATATGGAATCATTTCCCTGAAGAACAGTGAGTGTGGTAGATTTTTCAAACTAGCTAAGTAATCCTACTACATCTAAACCACTGTTCTAGCTCCAAACAATTTTTATTTTCTGTAGTATGACTGCCTGGTTGATTTTCCATGTAAAATTTGCTATAGGACATTTTTATATAATTCTGAAATATTTCATACATATTTGTAAGCAGAGATAGAACTTTTAATAAAGTTATTCCATCTAATTTCTTCCAGCTTCTACTTATTTTCACCTTCTCATACTCTTCAGACAATCATTTGTTAGAAGAAAAATGTATTATGTAGACTTTGTTCACCTAATTAATGTGAAGCCAAATCATAAAGCATCAAGGGGATAGTGGTGAATTTCCAGAAAAGGATAATTTTCTGCTGATGGCCTTCTTCCTGGAGACTTCCATTATTAATACTCCGTTGTGTAACTGATACAACCATTCAGTTAGCATTATTTCTAATAGCAGGTAGGGTACCTGCCTACGAACTGGGATTTTTTAGAAGTCCTACCTGTTAAAATAAATATTGTTGTCTCTTCTCTTCTCTTCTCTTCTCTTAGCAGTTGCAGACTTACAAAGGATGTTCCCCACTCCTCCTTCCTTGGAACAGCACCCTGCATTTTCTCCTGTAATGAATTATAAAGATGGAATCAGTTCAGAGACGGTGACAGCATTAGGCATGATGGAGAGCCCTATGGTCAGTATGGTTTCAACACAGCTCACTGAATTCAAAATGGAAGTAGAAGATGGATTAGGAAGTCCTAAACCAGAGGAAGTAAAGGTAATTGACAATATATTAATTTTATCAACGCAGGGTGGTTTTCAAGCAGATTCATATATGTCTTCCTCAAAATAGCATTATCTATATGCCATATATACCTAAGTTTCTAAGAATCCTCTGAATTGGTTCACGAGGTACATTGCTTGGTATTTTAATTATAGTGTCTTGATTAATTTAAAATTTTGGTATTAGCATTTTCTGCTGATTAGATGAGAAAAATACTGAATTCCAGTCATTTTTGTTATTGTGGTGGTGTGTCCTAAGTTGTTCACTGGCATTATCACTGGCCCCCCTTTGTTGTCACAGGACTTTTCATATGTGCACAAAGTTCCAACCTTTCAACCTTTTGTGGGATCCTCCATGTTTGCTCCACTGAAGATGTTGCCGAGCCAATGCCTGCTACCTCTGAAGATACCTGATGCCTGTCTGTTTCGGCCTTCGTGGGCAATCCCTCCTAAAATTGAACAACTGCCCATGCCACCTGCAGCCATTTTCAATAGAGATGGCTACAAGTATGTGCAGGAACTGTGTCATGTTACTTGCCCTATTGAATGTGGTTTTGATGGTAACTAAATACTTACTTAAAATGATGACATCAGCATATCATTTGAAACTTTCCTTTCTTGGCCATTCATGTTTTTGTGCACATTATTTTGTGTTGAAAATGTGCATATTTTCTAACTAAATGTTATGTACATGGATAAATTAAGGTTATTTGTGTAGAGAACCATTGTGTTCATGCTCATTCAGTATCAGATCCATGTCTACCACAGAATCAAACACTAGATTGGAGTTGGTAATATTATTTGGATAGTGGTGGTAAGTATTTGGTTTGTATAGATTGGTTATTCCACATGTGCTTACTTTAGGCACTTTAAAATAATGAAGCGTTAGCATGGATACTTTCTCTGATGCTGACCCCATGTCATATAAGGAAGCAGCAACAGGGGTGGTATGATATGGAGGAAGGAAAAAGGGATGTTTATTGTAGCTTGGGCACATTTCACTCTGTCAAAAAACAGTAGTCTGTCAACAATGTAGATTCAGTTTCCCCTATGATTAATAATATCTTAATAAAATAAATGCTTTAAAATATAAGGCCATAAACTCAAATTTCTGTCAGGACCAGATAAACAATGTGTGGATGACCTGGGTTGGGTAAAGCGAAAGTCTTGGCACCACTGATGGTCATGTCATCCTGAGGGACAGTAGGAAAGAGCAGCATCTTTGATGGAACTGTTAAGAGTATGCTTCATTTATTTATTTATTTATTTATTATTTTTTTAAAATTTTATTTATTCATGAGAGACGGGTGGGGGCACAGAGGGAGAAGCAGATTCCCTGCGGAGCAGGGAGCCTGTTGTAGAGCTTCATCTCAGGACTCTGGGATCATGACCTGAGCTGAAGGCAGATGCTTAACTGACTGAGCCACCCAGGCGTCCAAGAGTATGCCTCATTTAAAGGGACTGTTTGCTATGCAATTGCAGTGCATTGTTTAGGCAGGAATGTGGGAGACTGTGGAGATATGCATTTTTATGTAAATATCCTTTTTAAAAATGTTGGCAGCTAATTCAGAGTTACGTTTTAGGAGCCAGTAAGATAATAAGACAAATTCCAGATCCAGTCCCATGGGCTATATTTGTGACATCACATAAAACCATCTTGATGAAACCAGCTTTATTGTCATAACAGGCTTTATGTGTGTGTATGTAAAGTCAGCATCGGAATGTGAAAAATGGTGACAGAGTGTAGGATAAAAGAACCCAGACTAAGGCAGGTAGAACTGTGTTGTCAGAGGACTCCATTCCTGCCTTTTTTGTTTACTCCTGTGTATGAACTTAAATGACCAGCTTACCTGAGTCTTCCCCTTCTTTAAAATGGTATAATCCTGCCCGACTTCTCCCACACGATTTTTGAAAGGTTCCAGTGGTTGTGGAAGTAGTGTGGCAATAACTCACCAGCAGGAGGCAAGATCAGAAGTACCCTGGTGGTGGTCGCTGGGCTTGTTTTTGGCTGCTGTGCTCCAGTTTGCCTGAGCTTCTGTAAGTAGGGACTAATCTAGTCTGGTGGAGCTGATAGGCCCAGAAGGGTTGCTACCCCATTCTCATCCTGCGCAGCAATGCCAGGAACCCATTTGACAGTTGAATTTCTTATACTCAGAGACTCTTCAAAAAAAGTGACATACAACCCTTTGCTATATAATAATTTAAATAATAATTTAGATCATTGTTTAGCTCTATTAAATCTATCCTTTGCCATACCAAAGATCCTTGGTATTCTCAAATGGCACTGTTAAGAACTTTCGTTGATGAAGGAAGTGTTTTTTACCTGCACCTTCCGGTATGGCATCCCCTGCTCTGAGGTTGTAGCTGTGCACCTCTTGAAATGAATTTTTAAATTTTATTTAAGTTGATTTAAATTTAGTGCATAGGGCTAGTGATAACCCATGTGACAGCACAGTTCTAGACTATGTGAGTTCCTTCTGCTGGGATCTTCATCACCCTGGCCACCCCTTGGTCACAGCACACCAGCACTCACTTGCTTGACACCTGTCATACTTGCTGTAAGCTACCTTTTTGTCCTCTTTTTTACTGTTGAATGCCCGGCATCTAGCGTAGTGTTGGTACTCAGTTCATTTTTATTCAATGGGAAAATTCAGGTTACTATCCAAGCTAAACCATTCTTACTACCTAGGGAGCAATTTAATTATTTAGGTTTTCAGTTAGTAGTCATAGTTTTTTTGATCTGAACTGTATAATAATTTTAGGGTTTTGTCAAACAGGAAAATTTGAAAGGAGTCCAATTAGAATAAAGATCATTATTACACACTTATTATTTTGGTCTCTGAGATAGCAGTGATTGTGAATCAAGGTTTCTAGGTCATTTTTTAATCTGCACTGAAAGATACCACCGTGCTTCAGAGTTCCTTTATTTCTAGTGCTGGATTTGGATTTCTTAAGCTGGTAGTTTAGGCATAGCTAATTAAAAATCACAAGAAAATTATTTGAAGAGCCATCACTTTATGACATTCTTCTTTCACATTATAAGTGAATGAATATGTCGTATATTGGAAGAACATTAGTTTAAGCACAGTATTAATAGATTTCAAAAGAATATTAAGCATTAGATGAAATCTGTATTCTTTTGATACCTTCTAATTGGGAGGGAATGGTCTCATTTGCTATTTTACATGTACATTTAAGAATGTATATCAAAAAATTTTTTACAATAATAAAACAGAAGAACACCATAGACACTGTTTTTGTTTTCTGTGTGGCTGTTCCAAAAAAGAAGTCATTGCTTATGAAAAAACAGATAACACAGTGTGATCCAGTCTCTGGGAACTAAAAATAATTGTGCTATATAGGTAATGCATAGCATGTTGAAAATTAAAAATGAACTAAAATTGCCTACTACCCCACAGAAACCTGTTAGAAGTTTGGAAGCTATGATATAATATGTGTACTGTGCAATTCATCTAATTAATACTAAGGCCTCCTAGCTATATATGTGATATTGGTATTAATTGTAGTGTGGTACTGGCCAGTGGGTTTCCTACAATGGAATTCCCCTTCATGGTCACTCAGTACTATAAAAATGCAAGGCTAGATAGGACTGTGCTTTGAAAATTAGAAAAATGGCAAATGTTCCTATTTGTTTGATTATAAAGTACAATAGCAGACTTTCAATTTTAAACAGTGACCAAAATGTATTTGCAAATTAGATGGAAATTTTATCCTATGGTCTTCTAGTTAATTTAGCATCTGAACTCACGTGTTAAAGTTCCACTTAATAGTTACAGTTTTTGAAACTACATTGACCAAACCCACCACCATGTTTTCTGGTAAAAACAGTAAAGTTTCCCTGAAAGATTAAGATGGAGATTGCTTAGATGTGGAATAAGTAGAAGGAAAATTGTGTATTATTCTTGGTGTATGGTATATTATTCTTCATACCTTGCTTCTTGCTTTCCTGTCCACTTTTATTGACTCCTTTGATCCTTTTTTTCTAAGAAAAGATTGAATATACCTAGTGATAGCATGCATAAATGATAAGAAATGCACAGGCCAGGTAGGGTAATTGTGTCTGTGACATGCACCCATTCTCACTTGGTACTGTCTGTTGCAGTAATGTGCCTAGTGTTGGGAGCCTAGCAGATCCAGACTATCTGAATACACCACAGATGAACACACCGGTGACGTTGAACAGCGCTGCCCCAGCCAGCAACAGTGGAGCAGGAGTTTTGCCATCTCCAGCAACCCCTCGCTTCTCTGTCCCCACACCACGAACCCCCAGGACCCCAAGAACTCCCAGAGGTGGGGGCACTGCCAGTGGTCAAGGGTCGGTTAAATATGATAGCACCGATCAGGGGTCACCAGCCTCTACCCCCTCTACCACACGGCCCCTTAACTCTGTGGAGCCTGCCACCATGCAGCCAATTCCTGAAGCCCACAGTCTTTATGTCACCCTGATTCTCTCAGATTCTGTGATGAATATCTTTAAAGACAGAAACTTTGACAGCTGCTGCATCTGTGCCTGCAACATGAACATCAAAGGGGCAGATGTTGGGCTTTACATCCCCGATTCTTCCAATGAGGACCAGTATCGCTGTACCTGTGGGTTTAGTGCGATTATGAATCGCAAACTTGGCTACAATTCAGGACTCTTCCTGGAAGATGAGTTGGATATTTTTGGGAAGAATTCTGATATTGGTCAGGCTGCGGAGAGGCGCTTAATGATGTGTCAGACTACCTTCCTTCCTCAGATGGAGGGAGCCAGAAAGTCCCAGGAGCCACCTATAAGCCTTCTCCTCCTCCTCCAGAATCAACATACACAACCTTTTGCTTCACTGAGTTTCCTGGACTACATTTCCTCTAACAGTCGCCAGACTCTTCCCTGTGTAAGCTGGAGTTATGACCGGGTGCAAGCAGATAATAATGATTACTGGACGGAATGCTTTAATGCCTTGGAGCAGGGCCGACAGTATGTGGATAATCCCACGGGTGGAAAAGTAGATGAAGCTCTGGTGAGAAGTGCCACTGTGCACTCTTGGCCTCATAGCAACGGTAGGTTTCCCAGAATACACGTTTACTTCAAAAATTATCTTGATATGATGGTAAATTATAAAGGGCAGAATTTTAAATTTCATTTCTTTAAAAAAAAACTAAAGAGCTCTGTGGATAACCTTCCTAAATTTAAGGACGGGAGCAGTGTTTTACATTGAAACAACTTTTGAGAAGACTAATTATTTTGTGAAAACTTCCTCTCCTATTCCTATAGGCAGTTCATATAGGAAACCTATGACTGCTACGTATCAGCATCGTTGAGAGCACACAGACGAATAGTTTGCACTCCTTGCATGTCTAAATCCACCCATTCTTCTAAATCAGTTGTCCATAATGCTTCTTCCATGGAGTCTTCTACCCATTTACAGAACATTTTCTCCTTCCTTTGCTTTTCCAGTGTTTTGCAACTCTTATAACAGTGATTACAGTTTGCTTTGTGTTGTGGTTTCTGAGGCATGTCACTGGTTCTTCTATAATTAAAAGCTCCAGCTGACAAACATCTGTGATGTTGAGCTCTAAGTGAGCCATGCAACTTGCTCTTCCCTTCTCTTATTCATTCACTATCTATACTGTGCTGCATCCTGGGGATAAAATGACTGAAAAAGACAAGACACCTGTCTGAGGGACTTTCTAATCTATTCTGGAAGGTGGACATCAGATTAATCAAATAATTACACGAATTAGCATATTATTAGAAACCATTATAAACGATGAAGGCATGGGGTGGGAGGGCCTTCCTAGGCTGGGGGTCAGGGAAGACCTCCTTGAAGAAACAGTAACATTAGAGATTTCAGTGCCAAGTGCAGAGTAACTGGCTAAAGAGGGTAGAGATCAAGGAATTGCATCCCAGGCAGAAGGAGCAGCAAGAGGGAAGGCCCAGAGTTATATAGAGCTTGGGGCTTTCAAAGAACTGAAGGACCCTCTGTCTCAAATATATATATGTGTGTGTGTGTGTATGTATACACATACACATATATACATATATATTTTATATGGGGGGTGGTGCCTGGGTGGTTCAGTCAGTTAAGCATCCGACTCTTGATTTCGGCTCAGGTTATGATCGCAGGGTCGTGAGATTGAGCCTTAAGTTAGGCTCTGCGCTCAGTGGGGAATTTGCTTGAGATTCTCTCCCCCTCCCCTCTCTTCTTCTGCCCCCACTCTCCACCCCCCAAACAAATAAATACATCTTCAAAGAACTGAAGGAATCTTGGAGCTGGCGAGATTCCCAAGAGCTATTTGAGACCTGCTGGGACTCAGGTCTTTATCCCAAGAGCACTAACAAGTCATTGATGGGTTTATGAAGAGGCATTGACCTCTGATTTGTGTAGTTAAGAAACAAATAAGCTCCAACTGCAGTGCAGGCTATGGATTTAGAAATGGTAGGAATGGTAGAGAGATGAGAGGGTTAGTGCAGTGGCTCAAATAAGAAATAATAGCTTGGTTTCTTGTCTTAGCAAAGGAGATGGAAAAGAAGTAGAAGCATTCAAGGGATGTTGAGGAAGTGGTTAGACTGCAGGACTTGGTAGTTGGTTGGTTTTTAGGGGTCAGAGAGAGCGAGATGTTAAGACACCTGGGTTTGTGACTTGTATACCTGGACAGGTAATGATGTCATTCAAAGATAAGTGTACTGAAGGAAGACCACATCTGTAGAGAAAGCTCCTAAGTTGAGTTCTGGAAATTTTAAAGATCTCTTCTGAGATATCCAGGTAGAGATGTCAAGTAGACACTTGGGACTTCACAGGTCTGCAGCTCAGGGGAAAGGGAATAGTTGAGCTGTAGATACTCAGGTCCAGGGTACAGAGGAGGAGGAAAGCTCACTGAGGAGGAGGAAACCTAGACTGACAAGAGGGCTTAGAACAGAGCTTCACTGGATTATGCAGTGTAACCAAGTTTCAAAAAAGAGAAGAGTGAGTGGTCAAGAGGCATTAAAGTGCAGCTGAGCTTTTAAGAAGAGGATTAAATGTATCTTTTGACCATGGTGAGGAGCTGCTTCTGTAGAGAGGTGGGAACAGGTTGGGCTGGAGGGGTCACTTACATGAATGAAACATGGACCCTCCTCTGAACAGCTCTCAGCGTTGTAGGGGAAAAGTTATATAAGTTTCTTAAATACAGTTGGAAATCTGGAATGAGAAAGTATGTTCAGAGGACAGAGATCAGTAGAGTAGGGAATTAGTAGGCATTTTCTGAGTAGCCAAGCCAGGAGACTTCTCGGAGGTGGAGACTTGTAAGGAAGTATTTAAGGGTTATGCTCATTTCTGTAACTGCTTGGGTTTGAGCACAGTGCCTTGTACTTAGCAGGCCTCTAATTAATGTCTGCTGGATGCATTTATGAATTAAAGAAAATACAGTCTTTCCCCTAAAGAAATGTGGGTGATTATCTTGGGTGGTTCCTTTCACTAGATAGTAGCCTTCAGACAGAAAAGCAGTGTGTGGGTGGATCAGTACTGTCATCTTTGGATGTGAAGAATAGCAGAGTTTTATTGCAGGGGAGGTGTGGGTTCCAAAATCAGAAGCTTAACAGTACCAGACAGATAATGTAAATGAATGATGCTGGAGCTGGATTTGCAAATAGCAGTGCCCTTGCTGTGCCTGTCAGTACACAAGTTCTTTTCTGCGTGCCCACAAATAACCACAAAGAATGATGTCTGCTTTTATTTTTCTCTAACCTGTGGTTTTCTTGGTCTGTCATTTTCCAACTTCTCATAGAACCATGGGTCTAAGAAGTACTTTTTTCTTTACTATAAGAAAAAAAGCAGCCCAGGCTTGAAGATAAAGTGGATCACTGCTTCAGTCTCAGGCAGGCAGCAGAGCTGAGTAAGGAGAGCCGTCTGAAGGTGGCGCTGCTCCTTTGCTCTAGCAGTGCTGCTTGTGCGGGAATGTGGCCTTCGGCTTGCCACGTCTCCCAGTTTTTCCCAAGATGCTGTAAATTTAGATTAGCAACTTGTGTTTGCTTTAGGGATACACCTAGAGATGTCTTAAGCATCCTGTGTTTCAGGTTTAGTTGGTAGATAAATTTTAGATTTCCATCTGTGCTTCTTTCCCAATCAGCTAGAAAAGGAAGAGTAAGGAAAGGCCTTAAGGTGTGCAGCTGATCACTTCACACTTCATTAGCTCTTTCTTCAGATCTTTTTGAGAATTTGATGAGCATTTATAGACCTTTCTTCCTGGGAAAGAATATGGATATGTTCATGTATGCACGTTTTGCATAGAGTCTGAGAGTTTTTTCAGGTTCTGTGTTAAGGGCCCCTCCTCAGTAGGAAGAATGTTTCTTCTGAAACCATGAATCCTACCTTCCTCTATGGACAGATGGCTTTCAGTCCGGTCGTTGCTTTCACCATGTTTTCTTATGCCTCTGCCTGCATGGAAAGTTCTCTTTCTCTCTGTGCACTTGATATTTTGTGAAAACATTTTACATTAAGAGCATTTTTAACAGTTTTTAAGAGCCTCTATTTGTCCCCCCCCACACACACTGATCATACTTTCAAAACATTGATATTTGTAAATAAAAGTAATACAATAATTAAGAAACTTTTATAGCTCTCTTTTCCTATGAACAACCTTGGAAACAGATTTGTATGATTTTAAAGAGTCAGGCCTATCCGATAGTCTTTTTACTTCTAAACAATTCTATAGTTAACCTCTTATATATATATACAGAATAACCTATTTCTCCTTTTATTATTTCCCATAGCAAATTATAAATTACTTTATAATAATAAAATAATATCTTTTGACTGGTAAGTCAAGCATTTTAGAATCTACTGAAAATAGAATCTACCACCAATAATGTCTTTTGTTGTGGACTATAACTGAGGTTCAGAATGATGGCAGGAAAGAGGAAAGTGCCAATCACTCTGTATAATTTCTGTTCCTTTTCATTTCCTTTCTCTTGTAGTGCTAGACATCAGCATGCTCTCCTCCCAAGATGTGGTCCGCATGCTGTTGTCACTGCAGCCCTTTCTCCAAGACGCCATCCAAAAGAAGCGCACAGGCAGGACCTGGGAGAACATCCAGCACGTGCAGGGACCACTGACCTGGCAGCAGTTCCACAAGATGGCAGGACGGGGAACCTATGGTAGAATCTCTTCCCTGTTTCAATTCCTTCATAACTTTTTTTGTTCCATAAAAGCCAGCTTTAGTTACTGTCAAGCCCTGGCTTCACTGACAAAATGGAATCTTTTTCTTCATGACTATTAAGTTTTATAATCTCTTTTCTTTCCTAAAGTCAGTTTGGAGTTAAGTTTTCTCTAAGCATCCTTGGCAGAATCCAGGTCAATGAGGAAAATAATCTTTGGAGTATTCATTAGATTCTCCTCATCTTCCTGATCCTCATTGTATTTTCATCTGGATGAACTTCTGAACTAGTTCTGTCAACTTCTTCCTAGTCAGGATTATAATGCTTAATTTAAAGGAAATGATGTAGTGCTGCTTGGAAAACTAACTTTAACTTGTTCTAATCTGCCCCCTGATCTTATTGGACCTTTCTAAGTGTGTCTGACTCATTGAAATAAGGTTCTTCGTCAGAGGCCTTGTAATTAGAGGATTTGAAGAATACTTTTGAGAGTGATCTTGTCAACCTACAAGGAAATTTCTGATGCCAGAGTTAAGACTAATGCAGCAGGAACTTCTAAGTTGTCCAGGTTGTGGGAAACGGACTTGCATGCACCTTCTTAACTGCCTTGTTGTTACAGGTTCAGAAGAATCTCCTGAGCCGTTGCCCATTCCCACTCTGCTGGTAGGCTGTGACAAAGACTTCCTCACCATCTCACCGTTCTCTTTGCCATTTTGGGAGAGGCTATTGTTGGACCCATATGGGGGCCACCGTGATGTTGCCTATATTGTGGTGTGTCCAGAAAATGAGGCCTTGCTCGAAGGAGCCAAAACTTTCTTCAGGGACTTGAGTGCTGTATATGAGGTGAGAATGATAGGAAAGTGGTTTTTGGGACATGAGTCCTCAGATTGTTTCTAGCTATGACTGAATTTTAAAGAACAAGTATCTTCGAGGTAGATCTCAAAGAAAATTTGCAAATAGTTGGGGGGATAAAGGAGAGAATTAAATTGGCAAGTTTTCCTGGGAGTACCTTGCTTTTCCCTCTTGGCTTTACATTTTGTTAGATTTAGAAGACTTTGCTCTGCCAGTCTTACCACACATCTCACAATTCTGTCAGCTGTCTTTTCCTCATTTATGTGCTCAAGTTTAAAAGTATTGCTTACCAGGGGGTGTTCTGGGTGTTCAGAGGATGACCTTTACAAAAAGCACATCCCTTCTTGGGTTGGGGGTGGGGGGAGGTGGTCCTGAAAACAGTATAAAAATGTTTAGCTTGAATATTTTTGAATCAAAAGATAAGTTTAATGAATGATGTCCCTGTTGTGTATTTAACACTACATTCATCTTAATACTAAAATTTTGATACAGATTAATAATAACCATAATAATTTAAAAGCTGGTAGAACATTTTATATATTTAGTACATAAGTTACTGTTACTTTGGAAAAATTGGAATCATGAGTATCTTTGAAGGGTAAGTGCCACATTTTTTTCTGCCAAAGTATATGTACACTAAATTCTTCATATCTTCTGATATCTTTATTTTTGGCAAGATTAAATGAAATTAGTATTTATGAAGAACTGTTACAGGCATATTATAAGCATTACAAGAGTGTTTGTTAAAGAAGTTGCCAAGTTGAATTTCTAAAATATTTCATAACAGAACATTCATTATCTAGAAATGGATGGGCATACATGAAATGGTAAACTTACATGTTGCTACAAAGAAGTGAGGAAGTGCTAATGTATGAGGTAATGGCATCAGTTAAACCCCTAAAGAAACCCTTAGATACAAGTAATTTCTATACAGTGCCTGGCCTGTGGATTTTTAATACTGTTAAATCATAAGGACCATAACAGAGAAAACTTGTCTAAGCAGTTTTTTTTTAAAGCCCAGCTCTTCTCTTGGATGAAACTTTTAATATAACGTATGAAACATAAAAGCATTGCTGGATCTTTTTAGAGCCTAATAACTTTACTAGGGTTGCTCATTTGGCGGTAGTGCATACCTGGTTAAGGAAAGTGTGTGCTAGAGAACTTTATAGGGGCTTGGTAAACCTTCAGTTATCACCTCTAATAAGGGATAGTATGGGCTCTCCTGTTGGTGAATAGGTAGTTAAGTAGCTTATTTTTTGCAGGTGTATTATATTAATTCTTTGCCATAAGTACCCACTTAGTGTCCTGGAGATTAATAACAGAATCTCGTTGTGCTTAAAACAACTATTTACTTTTTAAAAAAGTGATCAGCATATCCACTGCTTCAGTAACCTCTGCTATTGGTGATCTCCAAATGTCTGTAACAGATGGCCCATAAAATTTTAATGTTATCTTATGGGAAAACATTATGAGTAGGGATTACTTAAGAGGTTTTAGCCGATGTATGTCTCAGTAAGCCAAAGTAGGCAGGAATCTGGTTAATTCTTTATTTGACCATTAGCAGTCAGGTAGTGCTCAGCAGACTTCCCTTGTGTGGGAGGAATTGGCTGGGGTGAAGAAACATTTATTTTTCTTTAGAGGGTCTAGACCAGGTTTTGGAGAGACAGATAGCAGTCTCAGCATACATTATAATTACCAGAAAGGACCAGCGTCTAATGTTGATTTGGTTGTTTGTGTTAACGCTAAAAGAAAGAGCAAAATACTTCAATGTGTATAATAAAGAATTTCCCCCACTAACGACAGGAGTGGTTCCTGTTGTAAATAATGATCTTGCTTGTGGTATCAGATGTGTAGGCTTGGGCAGCACAAGCCCATCTGCAAAGTGCTAAGAGATGGGATCATGCGCGTGGGAAAGACCGTGGCACAGAAGCTGACTGACGAGCTTGTGAGTGAGTGGTTCAGCCAGCCGTGGAGCAGTGAGGAGAATGACAATCATTCCAGACTCAAACTTTATGCGCAAGTTTGCCGCCATCACCTAGGTAAGTGGGAATTTATTTGGCCAAGTAGAATCTGAGAATTAAAATAGCAAATTGTCCCCCTCTGGGAAGTAGCATTATGCTACTTTTGTCTCAGGTAATGTTCGTGTTCCATCACTGTATTTATTTAGGTCTAATTTTTGCGTTCTAGGTCATTAAATGCTAATTTTTATGTGTACACACATTCTTTAAAAGCAATTTAAAGTTGCCTAAAGAAGTCATATCTAATTTACTCCACAATTCGAAAACTTAGCAGCAGGACTTGGTATTAACTGCTTAATTTTAACCAACATTTCCAAGAGAATCTTGGAAGCTTTTAAAAAGTTCAGTACACAGAGGTGCATGGTATACCGTGGTGGCTATAAAATGTATGGCCTCTCAGTTTTCAGTGAAGGTCTAGAGAGTCATGTCTGTAAGGAAGGTGTTACAAGGGATTGATTTTCTCTCTCTTTTTTTTTTTCCAAATAAGCCTCTTCACCAGAATTTATAATAAGTAGTAGCTTCATGTTCATTTCCATGTTTGCAGAATATATAAGCACATATTCAAGTGTGGAGATAGCATTTTGGGTATCATAATCAGGGTACTGCAGCCTGAAAGCATAATTTTAAGAAAAGTGGCCATTCTGAATTTCTGATTCAGTCCGACACTGCAGCACATCACTGATGTCACCTCTTTGCATGTACTCTTTCAGCACCTTATCTAGCCACTCTGCAGCTCGATAGCAGCCTGTTGATACCACCTAAGTACCAGTCCCCACCAGCAGCAGCACAGGGACAAGCTACACCTGGGAATGCGGGGCCTCTAGCTTCAAATTCAGGATCAGCAGCGCCCTCAGCTGGCAGTGCATTCAATCCCACCTCTAACAGCAGTTCTGGGAACCCTGCAGCAAGTAGCTCCGCATCTGGTTCCTCTGTGCCACCGGTCTCGTCATCTGCCCCTGCTCCCGTTGTTAACCAGATCAGCACTACCTCTTCTTCAGGATTCAGTGCTAGTGTTGGAGGGCAGAACCCCAGCACTGGGGCCAGTTCTGCAGATAGAACGCAAGGGAACATAGGCTGTGGTGGAGACACTGAGCCTGGGCAGAGCTCCTCTCAGCCCTTGCAGGATGGACAAGAAAGGTATGTTGTTCACCAGTTGACACAAGTAACTTGGACCCCTTACTTATGCTTCTGCACCCAGCTGTCCCCCTCAACCTCATGAATCTCTCAGTCTAGTAAAGTGCTCTATTTCTCTTCTTCCCAAAAGGAAGTAACAACTCTCAGTCTATTGCTTTAGTGTTAAGATATTTGAGACTTCTTATAAACTTACTATTACTATACTTGTTAGCTTCGTAGTCAGTTGTAGTGATAATTCTATTAATTATGTGAACAGAATATATGGATAATAGTAAGCTATTACCACTAACATTAAGAGTATTATAAAACATCTTTTTAGAATATAGCCCCAGGAAAAAGAGGGAGTGGAAAAAAGAGATCTCCCATTTAAAGGAGTATATTGTCATTTCCCACCTGTCTTCGTACTAACTGGCTTTGTTTGCCTTCATTTTGGTAATACACATATTGATGTTACATTTAATCTGTAATCATTGTCCATGGGATTGGTGTGCTCTGGAACTGGCTTATTTTGTGTGACTTATATTTATTTTGTGCATCTCATAAGTGGCTCTCTCTGCAGTGTCACAGAACGAGAGAGAATAGGAATTCCCACTGAGCCTGACTCTGCAGACAGCCAGGCCTATCCTCCAGCTGTTGTCATTTACATGGTGGACCCCTTCACTTACACTGCAGATGAAGACTCTACTTCCGGAAACTTTTGGCTGTTGAGTTTGATGCGCTGCTACACAGAGATGCTGGATAATTTACCTGAGCATATGAGAAATTCTTTCATTCTCCAGGTAACTATTTGCAACTTTATTTTTCACTTTCATTGTTGTTTTTGTGAAATACAAGTTCATGATTTTTTTTAACTGGAAGTACATGAAAGTTAGAAAAGATATTCATAATTCTACCTTTAGATTAAGTCACCATTGCATAACATTTTGGTGTATTTCTAGCCTTTTTTGTGTATGTTTGTTTACAGAGTTGAAATCATACTTTTAGTATAATTTTTAGTCTTTAATACTTAACATTATTCATGAATACTTTCCCATGTTAAAATTCTTACAAGCAGCATTTGTAATGAGTGCATGTTCTCCATATTTAATTATTATTATACAGTTAGATAATTTTCTAAATTTCGCTATTATAAATAAAGCTGTAACAAACATCTTTCAATCTCTTTTTCACACTTCAGGTCATTTCTTAAAGTGTATTTTTAGATATAGTACTGATAAATAATACCAGATTCCTTTCCAGAAAAGTTATACTTATTTACATTCCTTTCATTGAACAGTGAGTGTGCCTCTTCTGCTACCACCTTGCCAGCTTTATAGTATAATAATTTTACAAGATTTTGATAATAGGTGAAAAGTGATACCTTGGGTGTTTGGGTTTTGTTTTGTCACTTTCACTAAAGCCATCTTACAGAATTAAAATACTGAAATTAAAGTTACCAGAATAGGTTGTTGATTGTTTTTCATTATGAAGTTTGTTTCTCACATCATTAGACAGTTAATTCCACAGTTACCACGCACACTGTGTATATATATGATAAAAAGGAGAACTTTAAAAACCAAGTTTTAAAATTTGGAGCATGGCAATAGTAAATTGACAATTTATCCCTAAAAAAGAACAGGGTAATTTCTAAGTGACTGTAATGTGACCAACAAGACAACCCCTCTTCTTCAGTTTTTGGTCTGTCTTTATAATAGAGGATTTTATGTCATCTAAGGAATCAAGATTGAGTTACATTATGTATATTATTTATATATATATATATAAAAGGTTTGATTTTAATCACTACATCCCATGTGGGGCCCGAACTCACAACCCGGAGATCAAGAGTTTTCCAAGTGCTTTCTAGTTTTGTTTGTGTTTTGTGTTTGTGCACGTAGATTGTGCCTTGCCAGTACATGCTGCAGACAATGAAGGACGAACAAGTTTTCTACATTCAATACTTGAAGTCCATGGCGTTTTCAGTGTACTGCCAGTGCCGGCGACCTCTGCCCACACAGATCCACATTAAGTCCCTCACAGGATTCGGGCCTGCCGCCAGCATCGAGATGACCCTCAAGAACCCAGAGGTTAGTAGCACAGCAGAAATTTCCAGAAGAGTGCTTTTATACTAGGGATGCAAGCCAGGAGAGTTGGCTGCTGGGTGTGTCTTCTGCCTTTGTTAAGAGTGGGAGGTTTCTCTGATCCTTAATTTAAAATAGAGGAGATACTTCTCTAAACTTGTAAAATTTTTTGAGAAAAGAGATAAGTAAACTCTTGATGTTTGATGTAGGACCTAAGGCAACAATATTACTCATCACTCTTACGTACTGATGTTCCACTTTCCTGTGTGTATTTTGTTCTTTATTTTTTGAAGCTAATCTGTTATTAAATCACTAACTTTCTTCCTTCCCCAGCTCTTGTCTCCCCTGGTACGGCAGCTGCATATGCGTTCACTCTGCAGGGGCTCCTGATTTCCGAAAGCACGTTTTTACAGAGGCTTGCTTTCTCTTCCCTTATCTCAGTGCTTCTGCTGCATAAATGAGTGCTTTTTCTCTCCATCTTCTTAAACTACTTCCCACAAACATGTACCTCTAGGGGAGTTTTAAAACACCAAATAAAAGTTGTATGCTTCTTTTATTTTTCGAATCACTTTATCCTGAAGATAGATGAACAGGGCAATGTTTAGAATTTTCAAAGCCTTAAAAAATCAGTTCTCACAACTTTTATTGCATGAAAGATCACCCATTAATAAAAGCCAGCAAACACCTCTTCATATTAAAGGAACTTAAAAACACCAAAACCTGCTGATTTTAGTTAGTAATGTAAGTTTTTCTGGAAAACTCAGTGAAATACTTATCTCTTGTATAAATAAAAACTTAGAAGTGGGAAAAAATGAGGCATGTAGTTAATACCACATTTGTTGTCACCTGATCCAGAAGAAACTGCTTAGCAGTTCTACATTCATTCTGCGGTTATGTACAATTTCTGTCTTGGCAGCTTAGGTTGGTTTATTCTTTTGAGTTTTAATTTCTCACTTTTGTGAGCAGTTCATCTATTTTCTCTGTTAGAGAATTAAAAAATTCTGTCTAGAATTAAAAAATAAATAAATTTATTTCTACTTGTTTCTTCTTTTGTCTCCAGAAATTGAGTTACTGCCTTTCTTTATAAACTTAGAACCTTTTAGTTCTTTACCTCTTGTGGTTATTCTGCAGTTCAGATGCAGTCATTCTTTATGCTTTGGTAAGAAGTTATCATCTTTTCAAATGATAACTGATAGTGTTCTGCATTTTCATAGAGGGGAGTGAAGGCTGACCACCTGTATTAAGATGTCCTGAGGCATTACCTACAAGTTTTGAAGTTTATAACATACTGGCAGAACAGTGTCAGTAGTTCACAAGATAAACGGATGACTCTAGATGAAAATAAATGGCAAAAATAAGCCTTTTTTTTCTTTTGTTTTGGAACAGGAAGAGAAAGAAATCATTTGATGTTATTAAAAACAAAATCAAATGTTATGATTATTTCCTGAGGTTTATACATTTTTACATTTATTATGATAATGGTTAATCGCTAAATGCTTCCACTCCCTCAGTCTGCAGCTAGAACAGGGCATTTTCATTCAGTAAATGCAGCCTACGTCTGCTGTGTGCCAGGCCCTGTGTTAGGTGCTGAGGATGTGGTGGTGAGCACAGCAGCCAGGTCTCTGCACCTGGGAATTCCGAATCTCTACTGTGGCACAGTCTTATGCAAGCACATTTTACATAAGAAGGAACGGATTTTAGTATTTACCATGCAAGTATTAGAAGAAATCCTATTGTTAGTGTCACTTTTGTTTTTAATAGAATATCCGGTATCTGAAAAACATTTTGGGAATAATATTTTACTTTGTGATTTATCACAGGCTGTCTATTGCATCTAAGATATTTGACATTTAAGCTTTTACTTTTTGCTAAACTTTTCAGGCAATCTCACCTGGACTGTTTCATTTTGTTTGAAAGCTTTATTGAGACATAATTTGCATGTTATAACATTCACCCTTTTAAAAATTGCGTAGTTCCGTGGTTTTTAGTTTGTTCACAGAATTGTACAACTATCACTGCTGTCTCATTTTAGAACTTTTTGCCAACCTGGAAAGAAATGCTATACGTATTTACAGACACTCCCCCAGCCCTTGATGGCCACCGGTCTACTTTCTGTCTCTATGGAGTTGCCAGTTTTGGGCACTTCATGTAAATGGATCATACAATATATAATCCTTTATGTCTGGCTTCTTTCATTTAGCATGTTTTCAAGATCCGTTCATGTCATAGCATGTATAGATCTTATTTCTCTTTGTGGTTAAATGATATTCCATTATATGGGTATATACTGCATTTTGTTTACTCATTCTTTAGTGGATGGCCATTTGAGTTTTTCCACTTTTTAGCTATTGCGAATAATACTGCTTTGAACATTTGTGCACAAGTGTTTCTGTTTAAAATGTTTTCTGTTCTCTTGGTAAATAGCTAGGAGTAGACTTTCCAGTTGTAGGAAGAATGAATGGATCGATGATAAGGTTAGCTTTGAAACTTTGAGCACATTATTGAATATCTCTAGGCCTGTGTTTTGTATCCCTAAAATGAAGGAATTAGATTAGATTCTTTCTCAGGTCTTTATTTTTGGTTTAAAATTCTGTAATTCCATTATTACTATTTTTTATGCCATAAATATATGTATGCCATTTGTATGTATGTATGAATATGTATTCATTCAGGGGTCAGCAGCTCTTACTGTGGGCTCAGTTTAGCCTGCTACAACCTGTATTGGTATGACCTGGCTAAGAATGATTGTTCCATTTTTAAAAAGAGAAGAATACTCAGAGGAAGAGAGACCCATAAAGCCTAAAATATTTACTGTCTGGAAGTGTGCTGACCCCTGCTGTAGGTTATTAAATATTGAAATGTGTATAATAGTTGTAAAAAAATGGTAAAATGGTGCACAGTTGGTTTAAAATATTTGTCTTACTGGTGACATCTAATGCTTTGATTTCTTAAATCTCTCTCTCTCTCTCTCTCTCTCTCTCACACACACAAATGTATAATCTACATACTGAAAAGTACCCAATCATAAGTATACCATTTGATGAATTTTCACTAAACACATCATGTAACAAGCACAAGAAACAAAACCTAAAAAGCATTGAGAAATGTCTTTCACATCCCCCTAGTCATTCTGTCAGTAATCAGTGTTCTGACTAACAGCGACATATCTTGCTTGTTTTTGACTTTCATTTAAATTGAGTCATATAATCGCTATTTTCTGTGTCTGGCTTCTTTTACCCAGTGTCTAGATTCATCTCTTCTTTTGCACGAGTGGTAGTTTTACGTGTCTTTGCTGTTTAATATTCTGATTGTATGCTATAACACAGTTTATCTTCCATTTTACTGGTGATGGGCATTTAGATTATTTTTTATTTGGAGCTGTTAGGATTAAAACTGTTGTGAACTGTCTTACACCTGTCCTTTGGTAGACATATATGTCCACTGGGTTGGGTCACAGGGTGTGTGTGTGTGTTTGGCTTTAGCAGAGATCACTTTTCCAAAGAGATTGCATCACCAGCAGTGTCTGAAAGTTCTAGTTGTTCCACATTCTCAATGATACTCAGTGTTTTCTTTTTTATTTGACATTCTGGTAGGTATGTGGTAGTCTCTCATTGGGGTTTTAACTTCTGCTTTCCTGATGACTAATGAAATGGGGCTGGTTTACTTTCTAAAATAGTAATTTCCTTTTAACAAGGAAACATTGGCTTGATTGGGGTTCCCTAGCTGATGTCACTTAAACAATTACTATTTGTGTATGTAATACTTCTGGGGGGGCAGTCTGTTGTCATTACTCACTATTGGTTTTAATTTTAAGTGCTTTTCAAGGTTTTGTTGTAAACATTGAGTTGGGTGGCTTTGTGTTGATACCGACTTTTATTTTGATTTCAGCGACCCAGCCCTATCCAGCTTTATTCCCCTCCATTTATATTGGCCCCAATCAAAGACAAGCAGACAGAGCTGGGAGAGACATTTGGGGAGGCGAGCCAGAAATACAACGTGCTCTTTGTGGGCTACTGTCTGTCTCATGACCAGCGCTGGCTTTTGGCTTCCTGCACTGACCTCCATGGGGAATTACTAGAAACTTGTATTGTAAATATTGCTTTACCAAACAGGTGAGGAGCCTCAGTGTTTATGCTGCATATAAGTTGGTGCTCTGCCTTTCCTCAGATATGAGTCATTCTGATTTTCCTGTTTAAATGCAGTGGGTGCTATGTGGGTGGGTTCTTTGGAAATTTTCTGGGTTTTGTCTTGCTAAGTGATAACTTTGACTTATTTGGGGACGCCTTCCTTGCTTCTTTCTTTTTTAGATCACGGAGGAGTAAAGTGTCTGCACGTAAAATTGGACTACAGAAGTTATGGGAGTGGTGCATAGGCATTGTCCAAATGACCTCTCTGCCCTGGAGAGTTGTAATCGGCCGACTTGGGCGGCTTGGCCATGGGGAGCTTAAAGGTGAGAGATTCCTGAAGCAGTCAGTACAGGAAACAAAGGAAAAGGGTTAAGCCAATGTCCCTAACTGAGCCAAGGGAGAAAATTTTAAAGTTATAGTAAGAATAAAGCAGATTTATATTTTCTGATTCTTTTAATGTAGTTTTAAGTGCAGTTTTTAAACTTTTCATTATCAACAAAACCATTTACCAAAGAAAATCTTAACTACTCAACCCAATATGTAAGATATGAAAAAGAATGTTTTATTTAATATAAAAGTGATAGTAAATTAGGACTTCTGACATTTATGTACCAAGTCAGTGAGATCAAGTCAGTTTTTAACATGAAAATTTAAATGAGAGATTGTAGATGACAGTAGAAGTAGATAGTATAAGAATAGACTTCTGTTTCTTTAATTTATTTTTGGTGATTGATTGTGATACAGTTTGTATTTATTTTGTGTTGGTGGCACAAGAGCAAGGTAATCTTGGTTTACAAGGACAAATAGTTGCAAGTCAGAATGGCCTTTATTCACATTGCCACTGTCTGATAGACTTCAGTCTGGATGCCTAAGAGAATAGACTTCTTAAGTTGAATCCCCAAATATACCTACCAACTGCTAATATTTCCCATCATAAATATGTTAGTCTTAAAGCAGTAAAAATAACTAACAGCACAACTGACCACTGGCAGCAGTGTTGCCTGGTTTTGAGCCAAGCTCATTTGCTGTCTTACTATAGCTACAGGAGCAGTATGAATAATTCTAGATTATTTTTAAAGCCTTATTAATTAATGATACATTTATAAAAAGGTCAGTATACACATATAGATGGGAGAAGTTTTTTTTTCCCCCTAAGGTCTATACAAAAGCGAAGCATATGTCACAAATTCGCTTGGTGGTTTTGTGCATTCAAGTATATTAGAGCAGGGTCAGCAAACTTTCTATGTAAAGCACCAGGTACTATATATTTACAACTCTGCAGGCCAGCTTCTCACTGTTGCACCCTCTCATCTCTGCCACTGTAAAGTCAAAGCAGCCACAGACAACACCTAAGTGAATGGGTTTGGCTTTGTTCCAATACAACTTTATTTACAAAAAAATGTGGTGAGCAGGATTTGGCCTGCAGACCATAATTTGTGGAACCCTTGCATTAGAGTGCATGTATTGTTTCTTTGTATGAAATTTATATCTGGCATTTGTGGAATCTCTGAAATAAAACCCCTGATACAGGTACAACCTGCATTGTAGCAAGTGCACAAGTAAGTTAAGTATTAGGGTTTAGTAGCAGTTTATATCTATATTATATTACATAAGTATTAAATATAAGTGTTTTCTTAAGAATCTGTTGTGTGCAAATTTTTTTTTTTTTTACTAATTCTGTAGGTCAATAGAAAACATTACCCTTTTCATTTATAAGTATGATATTCCTTAAAAATGAATCTTCTACCGGTAGCCTGGAGGTCTGATACATTGGGGGATTCATCATTTCATTTCTGTCAGAATTCCTGTCCCATCTCTTGGTGTGCCTTCTAGTCACTCTTATCTCTTAAAGGGTTTGAGCTGCTCTTAACCCTTGGGAAATGGTAGAATATAATAGAAAAGAAGGAGAGAAGATAAAAATGTAGCCTCCTTGTCTAGTCACTTGGTGTTTTGGACAATTATTAAGGCCATTCCCTTCCCTTGTGTGATTTTTTTTTTTTTAAGCGGGGGCACACTCTTCTTATCTTTTAGGGGAGAGGAATATAAGTGTGACTGATCTCATCAAAAAGTTGAGAGACAATGTACTTTCAAGGGATAAAGACTCTGAGAAGAGCCTAGTGTATAGGAAATCAGTTTACCAATCTACATTTAATTCCTTTGGGGACCTGAGGTCTGCACCACATTGCATTTCTGTGGGACAGTATTGTATGTGAGCCTATAGATTTCAGAGTCAACTGTGTGAATTTTTGTTTTTTTTAATCACCAGAGTATTTGTGATAAAATACAGATACCGCTTTTCCTTCTTACTTGGTTTTAAAACAAAACTCGTGCCTGTTTGATTTTTCTGTGGCTTTTAAAAATACATTCTTCATGTCTTTTATTTATTTCACTTTTATTTGAGCTACTTCGGTTTAAGGTTCTTTAGGAATATGAAATAAAAAACAACTGTTCCTTTCACCTCTTTAAGGGGAGCACAGTGTGTTTGAAAAAACTACGTGAAAGAGGAAACCTGTAGGGGAGTAGCCTTTCCTCAGTGGGACGGTGGGGCAGGACACGGATAGCACGTGCTGCTGCAGGAGCATGGCACGCTCCATGTGTGGTGGGGGTCAAAGAGAAAATTAAGTACTTTTCCATTCCCAGAGTAATGTAATCCTCTAGAGTTCTCTGAGTACACATAGTGCCCTTGTGTAAGGCAATAAACAAATATTAGAAAATTTGTGCCAGCATTTTAATCTGAACAATAAGTGTGACATCATTTTGAGCACTTCACTCACACTCATTGTTTATCAGCTTTCTTGGGCCTTCTAAGATGGGTTTCCCTTATTTCTGCACTGCTTGCCTTTCATGGAAACAACCAACCTACAACAGGAAACAGAACTGAGGTTTGCCTCCAACTGTGCATTCTCCTAAGGAAAAGTGCTGGTGGGAGGCGGGGGTAATATAGGGGGTCGGGGGGCATTGCAAGAACCAGAATTGGAGAAAGAGGAGGAGAAGAAAGGATAGAACAAATTGGCCTCATCATCAAAAAGCATCTGAGGCGCCTAAATCTTTGTGGGTCTGTGCTGGACTCTTCCAGCTCATTTCAGACATGATTTCAGTCTACAGAATAGTAGGCCTTTGTTTTTTTGTTAATGAAGTATAAGAGAGCAGATGTCAAGTAACATTTTCTTTGTAGTAAGGAGGGGAACCTGTGTAAAGCCTTATTCCCTTTAGGGCCAATGCTGGAAATTCAATTACCAGGCAAATCTGGTAAAACACTTAAACCTCCTATCTATGAATTTCTAAAGACTTGTGTATGACTGTGATATTTGATTTCAGATTGGAGCATCCTCCTGGGAGAATGTTCACTACAGACAATCAGCAAACGGCTCAAGGACGTGTGCCGGATGTGTGGGATCTCTGCCGCAGACTCTCCTTCAATCCTTAGTGCCTGCCTGGTTGCCATGGAGCCCCAGGGGTCCTTCGTAGTGATGCCAGGTGAATCTCTTCTTGTCAGTTTCATTAATTAGGTATCACAGTAGTTCAGCTCACTCAAACTTAAGTCTACAGACAAATGCAGAATAGATCTTCATTATCTTTGTGAGAGAAGATTGTACTTAGGGTTCAAAAATGGAAATTAGGTCTCTTCCAAGGGGAGGGGTTTGTGATTTTGTTATCTCTGTTGACCATCATTTGGAGGAGAGCCTGACTGAGAGCTCTTAGAGTCATGGCCAGTTGCTGTGGTCTGATGCCGATTGTTGTTGGTGTATGAGTATCACCCTCCAGAAACCCCTGAAGGGAACACCACCATCATGATACATATTTGAATATCCTTTTGAAGACAGATATTTGACAATCTCTAAGCTGCCTCAAGAGGATATTTGAGTCTTTCTGATGTGGTCGAGGATGAATGGTGAGACAAATAGAGAGGTAAAGTAGTTAATGCAGTGTCTGGCCTGGAGTAAGTGCTCAGTAAATGGGAGTGCCAGTGTGTGGATAGCCAAAAGATTGTGGCTATAGAATTTTTAGAAAATTAGCAACTTAGCCATTCGATAATTTTATAACTAAGCAAATTTCTATCTGATTTTCTTCCCTTTTCAGCCTGCTCTTATCCTCTAGATATGTCTCTGATCAAATGGGACATCCTGTCCACTTACTCCGTATAAAAATCAGTAGTGTTGTGTGAGAATGAGCTTGTTTGTATCAGTCCAGTGAGAAGCAGATGTCCTTTGTTGGCCTCGTTAGACCCTAGGTTAATTGTTACCTGCACCACTTGGGCATATTTCATAACTTCTTTGTTCTCTGTCCTCCTCATGATACATGGATAATAATTGTACTTCAAGGTAGCTATGACTGAATGAGATGACGTCAGTGAATACAGAGTTTAGCAGAGAATCTGGCATGTAGTAAGCACTCAGTAATGCTAGTTATCGTAATTATTAGTTGAGTGGTACCATTTCTACTGAACTTTATCATTTAGGAGAACAGTCCTTTATAAATTGTGAGCAACCACAGGAAGAAAGTGGGAGATTTATTTTTAGAAATGCTTCTTATATAAGTGATTAAAACATATTTAGTGGGCAAGGTCAGTTTTATCTTAACCTTTCCTATGTGACATGAGGCTTGGATTATCATAAGTGTATGCTCTGAGTCTGTTTTTTTTTTTTAAGGTATTTAAACACTTAGGCAGACCAGTAAATATGTATCCATCTTAGCAGTTGTGTCAGACTCCTGTCTCTCCAGCTCAGGTCCTCCTAAAACCTCATTTCTGGAGTTGTTTACTGATGCACAGAAGGAACTGATACAGTTGTCTTCCTTTTCTTCCTCCCTCCCTCCCTCCCTCCCTTCCTTCCTTCCTTCCTCCCTTTCTTCCCCCCTTCCCCTCTCTCTTTCCCTTTCCCTTTCCCTTTCCTTTCCCTTTCCCTTTCCTTTCCCTTTCCCTTTTCCTTTCCCTTTCCCTTTCCCTTTCCCTTTCCCTTTCCCTTTCCCTTTCCCTTTTCCTTTCCTAGATGCCGTCACGATGGGCTCAGTTTTTGGCCGAAGTACCGCTCTGAACATGCAGTCATCTCAGCTGAACACCCCTCAAGATGCTTCCTGTACACACATCTTGGTGTTCCCGACATCGTCAACCATCCAGGTGGCTCCAGCCAACTATCCCAATGAAGATGGGTTTAGCCCCAATAATGGTGAGTGTGGAAGGCCATGTAAGGATAGAGCTCAAATTCTCCAGCAAGACACAGAGCTGAAGTATGGAGTCAGTGGGCTGCTGTATGTGTTTAAAAAAAAAACAAAAACAGAAAAACCCCAGACAATATGAAGAGGCGATTGAATGTTGGAGAATCTATTTGGTTTCAAAGATTCATGTACACTATTACCAAGACCAAATAAGTATTCTCCTCTCTTTGTAATTTAAAGATTTTATTTATTTGACAGAGATTACAAGTAGGCAGACAGGCAGGCAGAGAGAGAGGAGGAAGCAGGCTCCCTTTCGAGGACGGAGCCCGATGTGGGACTCAATCCCAGGACCCTGAGATCATGACCTGAGCTGAAGGCAGAGGCTTTAACCCACTGAGCCACCCAGGTGCCCCGCCTCTCTTTGTAATTAATTTTCTACTGTTTTCCCCCAAAGGCAAAAAATAACCTGGTTGGTACTGCCTGGCACATGGGAACCACTCTTTCAGTAAACAGTTGCTGATCTGATTTGAGATGTGTGCAGATTCCCAGGCAGTGTGAAGTAGCTCCTGTCTTTAGCTGATCATTGAGAATTTGCTCTAAAACAACTCCTTATTTGATTATTCCTAATGGATTTCTTTGGTTTGATTATCTATTAAGGTATTTGTTAAGTAGTGATTACTTATAAACTAAGATACCCAGTATTATGTAGCCATTTGCATTGTTTTTTGAAGATTTTTTTAATAGCTACCTACATTTACTCCTGTTAAGATGGGGGGGAGGTAAAGGATACCATATTTTATATGTAGTGTGATCATAATGGAGTAACAATATGAGAAAGAGAATTGTAGCAAAAATGTTCACAGTACTTGCATTCTGGGTGATAATTTTCCCTTTTTATACTTTTCTTTCCAAATTTTCTGCTGTGTGTGCGCCTTATTTTTATAATGTAGGAAAGGATTTTTTAATGAAAACATCATGCTTTGATCTGCTTTTGGAATAGGCCTCCAGTTTCAGGGCAAGTTCACATCAATTAGCATATATTAATTCAGCCTCTAGTATTTTAGATGCTAATTGGATGCATAGATGGAGTCTGCTGTTTTCTTAGATGGTGTCAGTTTTAACTTTGTTTAATAATAAAATTGCTTCTTTAGCTGTTTTGCCATCTTTTTATGTGCCTTTGGAAGCTATACTGAGTGTGGAGTTTTGTTTTATGTTCTTTATTTCTCCAGTCTGTTAATACTTCACATTAGAAGATCATTGAAGAGAATACAAAATGCAAAAATAATTTTCAGCACCTTGCACCCAGTAGACAACACGTTAATAAATCTTACTATGTTGTTAACAGCGTGTGCTTGTAACAGTCCTGGGCCAACAAAGCAGAATATTACTTAAATTGTGGATATGGAATATTTTTTAAATTTTTTTGCTTTTCCTCCCTCCTTTCTAGATGACATGTTTGTTGACCTTCCATTCCCAGATGATATGGACAATGATATTGGCATATTAATGACTGGGAACCTCCATTCCTCTCCCAACTCCTCCCCAGTTCCTTCCCCAGGCTCTCCTTCTGGAATTGGTGTGGGCTCTCACTTCCAGCACAGTCGGGTAAGGATGATTTGAAGTAGATTGTTTAAAACAACCCCGGCCTTTAGGGAAAATAATCTTCCAGAAGGGTGATTGCCTCTTTACTTCATGCACCTTTCTTCTTGATGGTTTTGGTCCCTGGTACAAGAGAAATCAGTGTGGAAAAGTGAGCAGGAATTAGAAAGAAATGGATTATTATTCCTGAAAATGTTCCTGATGAATATGTTTTATCAGAAGAATATTCCTATTACAGCAGGAGGACTTTTTTTGCAATGACTGTTTTCTCGCAAAAATTAGTTTTGGTTACTTGCTGCTTCCCAGTTATTTATTTTTTATTTTTTTTGCCAAAATAGTGGCTTTTCAGAGGCTAGTTTGACAGCCCTGCTTATTTAACATGTAAAGTGACCGTCTTAATTGAAGAACACGTTGATGATTGATTATTCTGAAATGAGCTTTATTCTTGTTTCATGTCACGGTAACTTGATTTGTATGTAGTTCCAGTCTTTTCTTTACCCAGGTTTCGAAATGGCAAGGGCTCACAAAAGGTTGATTTTGGAGAAGTGTCCAGGCTCATGCCCAATATTAAGGAAAAACATCAGAGCTGACAACTAGTTTCATCTTTAAATATCCCAGGGATATTAGAGGTGGATTAACAGGATCGAAGAGTAAAACGTTCTGCTATAGCTTGTGTTAACCTTGTTTAAAAGCTCGATGATTCATGCCTTATCACTTTTGTACCTTTTATTTAAAATATTGTGAGATTGAGGGTTTAAGGCATAGAAAAATGGTTCTGTCTACTGTGTTAAACTGGGCAAACATAAACGACTCTTCTCACACTCATTTAAAGACAGAGTTGTAGTAAGAGGACTTAGGTTTCTGTCCACAGGACTTTCATTGCCAGCCTGGAGTTCATTGAGGGACAGTCAAGAGAAAGATTTAAAATGTTAGTCATAGAGCAGATAAGTCCAGGGAAGAGCGACTCAGTAGACTTACCTTCATGTAACTGCCTGTCCCCCAGCCCTTCTTTCTAGAAGGGAAGAGTTTTTTAAATGTCTTTATTTCCTCCATAATCATTTGCCAGTTAATTACACTTTGTTGGTTCTTTGGAGATTGTTGTGATAGGAACCAAGATTGCAGACTTTACATCAGATAGTTTTAATTTAGGATTAATGTAAATTCTAGAGGCAAATAGCATAGCAACTAAGAACCCATGCCCTGGAGTTTGATACATGTAGCTCAGAGTTACAGCTGCACGACTTCTAGCATGGTGACCTTGAGCAAGCTTTCTTGACCTTTCTCAGCCTCACTTACCTTATCTGTGAAATGGAAATAATGGCAACCACCTTTCAGTGCCCATGGTTGCACTTTAACTTATCCAGGAACAAAGAATTGGTCTTTCAAGTGCCATGTGAGTTTGGAAGAAACAGAGCTTTTGCTGTACTTTCTGCCCTTGTCAGAGCCTAAAGCCCTGAAGTCCAAGATTGAATGTCAGAGTTTAAACAACATTGAATGTCTGGAGCTGGTCAGGTGGCCCTTTTCCGTCCTAAGCACCTGCAGCCAGGTGACCCCTGAGAAGCTCTCAATAGTTTCTCTTTCTGAAGCATTAAACATTTTTTGATACCAGTTAAGGCATTACAATAGGGGAAATAATTTTTTCAGGGTTTCAATAAGTTTTTATGTTTTGATCAACACAGAATTAATACAACTTGATGTGATAGTTGAGGATTATTTTTTTCCTCCAAACAGAAGGCTTTGAAAACAAATGATGACTTCTTATTGCTTGCATAAAAAGTAATTTTCAGCTCTTGAAACCAGCTAAAAGAACCAAAGATGAGGAAAATATCAGTTGCCGAAACGTACAGTAAGGCTTTCACAGGGATCTTGTATTAAGGAGTTTGCTGAAAATTAGAACAAGGCCTTTTCACGAGCAGATCTTACACTGCTGGGAGGTCAGGGACACTGTTGTCACACAAAGAGTGGTGCAGTGTTACGTTTTCCTAACATCTGTATTGTTGACAGTAGATGGTCAGGTGTGCTCGTGTATTTTGGTTGATTGCTGGTGAAAGAGCACCTGGGTGTGGGGGTGCCTTCAGCTGCCAGAAGCCATCCTTTCCACCTTTGGTTTGATGCCTAATGCCACAGAACACATCTTACTTTAACAGAAAAGAAACCAGAGCAAATAAATCTGTATTTGCTTGACTGATGAAGTTAGTTTTGCTGGTACCTTCTGCCTGGGCGATATTTCTCATCAGATGCATGCAGCAAAGACCACATGCCTCCCCTGTTGACCTTTCTCAGTCACCTGGGATTTTTGTGTGAAAAGCTGCCAGAAGGGGGTCCACAGTGTGCAGAGTGACTTGGTAAAAAGTTGATTTGCAGATCAACTTTTATTATTTGAAATGATAAATGCTGATCATGCTCTTGGGACTTTGTTTTTCAGAGTCAGGGTGAGCGTCTTCTCTCTAGAGAGGCACCTGAGGAGCTGAAGCAGCAGCCTCTGGCCCTCGGGTATTTTGTATCAACTGCCAAAGCGGAGAATCTCCCCCAGTGGTTTTGGTCATCGTGTCCCCAGGCTCAGAACCAGTGCCCCCTCTTCCTAAAGGTTGGTTTGGTGTCATATTTGAAGTTTTGCAGAGGACAGTCTTATGCTTAAATTCAGGTTTGGTTAGAAACATGAGTCTTAAAAAAAAAAAGAAAGAAAGAAACTTGAGTCTTAGCACAGTGTTACTGTGCTCCCTGTTTCTTTCACATCTTCTTATACTCTAAGGTGATTTTAATTACAGTTTGGAAGGGGGGGAGTGGAATTCAGGAGAGGAACCCAAAACCATAACACAGAGGAAGCAATCACATTAACCCAAGGTGGAGACTTGGTGGGGCTCACAGGACGTGTGTTGGGTGGACACGTGGTTGTGTGTCAGTCCACGCTGCATTGCCATCAGTGAAGGTAAGCTTGGGTGGAGATGATCAGTGTTGGCTGATCTCTTCCTCTCCTGCCATAGGCTTCAGCTTTTTTTCATTAGAGTAGGGCAGGATGCAGCTAAGTTTACATTGACACATGCTCATTCCTGTGTAGGTCTTGGAACCCTTTCATCCAATTTAAGGGTTAAAAAAAAGATCTCCCACTTCAGTTTGGATGAAAGAACCTGGAATGAAATCCATGTCTCACCCACAGATTGGCAAGAAGCCAGACATTTGACAACATGCCCTGTTGGCAGGGCTGTGGGGAGATGGCCCTGGTGCCAGTAGGAAAGCCAGGTGACACAACCCCACATGCTTCCCCGTCGATGCAGCAATTCCACCTCTGGAGGTCTGTTCAGAAGAAACTGGCAACACCAAAAAAATGAAAAATGTAAAAGATTGGAAACACCCGAGTTGTCCAGCAGTAAGGGACCCGTTGAATAAACTAGTACATCCGTTCAGTGGAGTGTTAGTTATCCACAACAAAGGGAGGATTGTTGTCATATAGTCATTCTGTAGAGTATAGATTACCTTGTGGTAATTGTGATAAGACGCGTCCATGCACACACCTGCTTGTGTTTTCAAAAAGAAACCATGGGAGGTTAAACCAAAAACAATTGAGGCAATTTTCTTTAATGGCTATGACATGCTATGATGAAACCAAGGAAGTTATATAAAAATCTATGTCATCTTTATTTCAGATTAGACTTGTCAGGATGAACCTAGATTTATTTTCCCCTCTTAAGAAAGATATACATATTTTTTAGCTCGGTCTACTGAAAGAGCTTAAGAGCAGTAACAGCGTAGTATCCATAAACAACTCTCTTGGTACAGTTGTGGTTCTGAAATACCATCTATCATTTGAAAGAACCAGAGTTCCTTTGAAGAAATGACTGATTGAAGGTGTGAAGTAAGAAATATTCAAGATGAACCTACGATATATTGTCACACTGAAAAGCAAGAAAGTTACGTAAGATAATTAGAGTTCCTTCAAAGGACCCAGGAGCCTACTGGAGGGTTCCCAGTGCCCAGTGATGGGACAATTTGAACATAAAAAAGAAGAGTGATAGCAGGAGACTGAAACAAATACATGGGTTCATAATTGTGCTGAAAACCAGAACATCTTCTCAGTTACCTTTGGAAGCTACTAGAGCAACAATTCATTAATCTGAAAACTAAAAATAGAAAAGCATTTATATTCACTCTCCTTCACATACTGTATTTCTCAGTTATTTAATAAAGTAAAACTATGCTAAAGCCATTAGGTGAAAAATTGATGGGAACTTTATAATGAATGGAGCAAACTGGTAACCTCCTAAATCCAGTGATAAGTTGTACTTCAAGTGGGACAGCAGACATTAGTTGCCTTCCGATATGATGCAGTAAGAAGGACATAGAATCTGTTGTGAAGTGTTCTTGTACTTTGTTTCCCTCCCTTACCAGAAAAAAACCGAACCTAATTTGAGCTTCTAGATCTATCAGCTTATGGGAAGTCAGGATAGAAGAAATGTTAAACAACCAGCACAAGGAGCCAGTCAGTCAAATCCAGACCCTGCGGCCTTTTAGAGATTAAGACCCAAAGAGGCACGTTATCTAATCATTTGCAGTGCATTTGTATTTGCTGCAAAGCCAGCTTATTTCCAGCTCTAGGATATGGAGTTATTTGGGATCACATTGGGGTTACTGTGAGTTTAAAATTTAGGCTTCTAGAAGCAGTGACTTCTAAGGACTCCAGGGGGCATCTGCTGCCAGCGGACTGGTGGGTCTGCCTTTTCCTGCCCCGTAGTTGACGAGGCCAGGAAGGTAACTGTCTTTGTTCTTTTGCCAGGCTTCGCTGCATCACCACATTTCTGTAGCACAGACGGACGAACTTCTCCCTGCCAGGAATTCTCAGCGGGTTCCACATCCTCTTGACTCCAAAACCACATCTGATGTTTTAAGGTAGATACAGATGTAGGCAATATAGCTGTACAAGATTACTGAAATAATCTTCCTTCAGTTTTGTTTTTCCAAAGTGTTTAAAGTGTGGAAAGGGTGCTGCCGATTGTGCAGGGGAGCACTGTCTGATTAGCCCGTGAGAGCTGCAGTCCTCCCCGTGTGAGCACCCGACAGAGAGGATAGTATACTCTGTTAAATTAGATAGGTATGTGCGAGTACGATTGCCCTTGCTTCATATTTAAAGGAGGCATTTTATGGTGATGAAAGTAAATCAGAATTAGGGAGTGGGTGGTTAGAAGACAGAGCCTGGAACCTAAGCAACTGGCTTTGCAAGCATCTTTTTTACTCCTCCTGACATAGATTATATAAATAAAATTAACTAGAACTTAAATTCTATAGTTGGGAAGTCTCTCCCAGAAGTGTACACTAATTCTCTTGCACTTTAGCAGGTCATAAACATTCTTCATGTACCTTGAGGAAATATGCAAACTTTTTCTAGTGTTTGGTGACTCTTAAATGATTTGGAAATTAAGCAAGAACCCAGTCATCATGATTCTGGCTTTCAGGGTCGCTAGTACAGCACTGTCAAAGAGAAATATAACGGGACCCATATATCTAATGAAATTTTTTAGTAGCAATATTAAAATTGTAAAATGGTGAAGTTAATTTTAATAATGTATCAATTGTATCAAAAATATATCAGAATAATATCAAGTATATGAAAACAGTATCATTTCAGTAGTAATATAAAGATATCCATGAGCTATTCACCTGTTTGTTTTTTTTTAAGTGAATTCTGTGAAACCCCGGTGTCCATTTTATACAGATAGCACATGTGACTACACTTGTGGCAGTTGTGCCGGGCTAGGTGCAGCGGGTGAGAGAAAGGACTGCAGGGCCAAGGGCAAGAAGGACCCAGACCCCCCGCCCCCCCGCTGACATCTGGAATGTTCACATGTAGAGCCAGCCTCCCCTCTGCCGCGCCTGTGCTCCTGACCTGTGTCTTCTCTCCGGCAGGTTTGTTTTGGAGCAGTACAACGCTCTGTCCTGGCTCACGTGCAATCCGGCCACCCAGGACCGTACCTCCTGCCTTCCCGTCCACTTTGTGGTGCTCACTCAGTTGTACAATGCCATCATGAATATACTTTAATTGGAAAAGCACTTGTTCTCTCTGGCTCAGTTCCTCCTCCCTGCAACCTCAGTCCAAGGAGCCTGCTCCACTCT
Organism: Ailurus styani; assembly: GCA_002007465.1. Lineage (NCBI taxonomy): Eukaryota > Metazoa > Chordata > Mammalia > Carnivora > Ailuridae > Ailurus > Ailurus styani. The sequence continues at coordinate 1,279,615 of LNAC01000016.1, read as the reverse complement.
GCAAATGCCCCACGTCCTCTTCTTGAGACCACTCTCCACAGTCCTGCACTGTGATTACTCCTCTGCAGTGCTCATTACCGAGGGATTCACTGACATTTCTCTCGTGGACCTGGAAACTTCCATAAGCAGTGACTTTTTAGCCAGGGTTATGGTGTGTGCAGCCCCAAACCACTGGTCCACAGGAAGTTTTTTGTTGTTGTTGGTTTTTAAGAGGGAAACAGAAGAGACAGTATCCTTTTGCACAAGAGTCTGTGTTTCCAGTCTCTGTTTAAAAACAAGGGCAGTTTAGCCCTTTTGGATGAAATCCTCTAGTTATTGGTGTATGGCCTGTGGGTTACCCGAACTCCATAATCTGGGACTTTTTAAAAATAAGAACCAGCTCAAGTATATGACTTCATAATGGGGTTTCTGTCTCCCTAGTGTTCCCATCTAGATTGGCATGAATGCTTTGGTTGACTTCATACCTGTGTGTAGATACAAAAGGTCTGGAGACATCTTCATTTTGTTTATTTATTTTAAGTTGTTTTGTCATGTTTTTTGTGACTTTTGATTTTTTTTTTTTTAATTCATGAGGACCAGGTACAGTAGCTGAAACCCAACTCAGATCCACCATAGGATTCTTTGACTACATACCTCTGTCCTAGAAGCCGGAAAAGGAGTGAAAACAGATTGGGGAGATATGCCTAAAAAGTAATATATTCAAAACCACCCAGCAGTAGGCTTTATTAAGAACAAACTGGGTAAACATTCTGCCATGTTTCTTATTAAAAGTGGCCAGCGTTTCATGAAGGATAACATTTTTATACAGAAGGCAGTCAAGCTCAACCCAGAGCCATGGAGGCAAGTACCTTCATTAGTTTTATATAGTCACAATGGAGATATATTTTCTAGTGAATTCTTACTGAAAGCCAGGTCTCTCCTCTCATTAGATCAAAAGGGACTCATGTACATATCATAATTGAAAGTGTTTGCTCATAAAATCAGTTATAAATATGGTGACTTTTTTCTGGACCATAGGAATATTATTTCAAAGAAATATTACAACTTAACCATTAAATTAGTACTTGAAGTTGAGCCTTTGTGGTGGGACTTTTTTAAAAAAAAATAATGCCTTTTTAAAGCATTAATGGCTAATTGAAGTATTTTATGACTCCTCATTCCAGGCCCAAGAGGGTATCTTTAAGACCCTGTTTCTGACCCTGACGTCGCAGCGTGTTTCTGTCTGAGGGCAGTGGGCGTGGGCTTGCCTCCCGCAAGACGCTCTGGTCAGGCTGTTGAGCTCTAGTCATCTGTGGAGAGAATCATGCAAATTTTAAAGTTCTTCCAAGAGACTTCCATATCCTGGTTATTAACAAAAAACAAAACAAAAAAAAAAAAGGAAAAATGTAATAACTGATATGATTTTGTAAAAGTATTTTTCTTGAAATAATCTAACGTTTAAAACATTATATTAAAAAAAGTTGTGTGGTGGGAATATGTAAGCAGAGAAATAACTTGTAAATGGATAATTTTATTCTCTGTGCCACCAGTTGGGGGGGGTGACTTTCGCAATGTATAGGTTAAAAAAATCTGATATATCAAACCATTTGTATCTAATGTGTACAGTGTAAAATTGACTTTAAAAATATTGCAGTGCTATTTTTTCTTAATCAGAAAGGAAAAATTCTCAAGGCCTTTTGAAGAGCATAAGATGATGAAGATTGTAAACTTGTATAAAATTATCTTGGTGAGAAGACAAATTGTAAAGTAGATATTTGTAATCTTTTACCACTTTGGGGTTGCTTTTTTTCCCAGAATTCATCAGAACTTTGAATTTTTTTTTAATATGGGCTGTTTTTAATGCAGGGGCTTTTCTTCTCTAGAAACCCAATTCTAAGCAAAAAAAGAAAAAAAAAAAAACAAAAAACAAAAACCCCTACAAAAATTTAAAAAAAAGGCAACAAAGGGTAGTTTTCATCTGGTGTCTTTTATTTAAGTTTTTTAAGTTAAGAAAAGCTGGTGACATATTTATACGTTTTTGTGCAAAAATAAATGAATGGCAATAGATTTTAAAAAATCTTATTATGTACTTCTGTGTGAAAAAGTCTGTATAATATTTCCCTTAAATATGCATTATTTTACTTGTGAGTTTTTTACTGAATTAATCTGAAATGTACAAGCCCTGGATTTGCTACAGAGTGAGAAGTTATTTTATTTTTTTTTATTTTTAATTTTGGAAATTCTGCAGAAATCAGAACTCTTACCGTGGTTTGAACTAAAAAGGGGAAACGGGGAGGGGAGAAGGGTGGGATTGTCCAGCATGCTTGTATGTATATTTCAGAACCTTTTTTAAATGTAAAAGCTGTACATTTCTGGGAAGTTCTGAATTTCTTTTGTTTCCTTTTTTCCTTCAAGCATTTTGCAGTGAGCTTCTTTTATATATAGCAAACAATTTGAAAGAATACAAAAATATGTGACGTTCATTTAAAACTACAGTATAGCGCTGGTACAGTACACTAAAGACTTTGATAAAAAGAAACAATACTAAAAGGCCTCCATTTTAAATGTCATTCATATATACCTTGTGAATGAGAGCTATATACTTTTACACACTTTTTTAGAGGAATAAATTATTGAATTACTGAAACTTTGAGTGGCTTTTTTCCCTACCATCCTGTCTTTGTAACAAGATTATCTACACCTATTCAGAAGGTGTATGTGTGATGGCTAGGAGCCAGGCTCTACCATCCAGAGTATCACGGACGGAGAATTTTACTGCCGTGACCCCCCCTAACCAACAGTTGTTCTCAAATGGTGTCCTCATACTCCAGGGTATTAGTGCATTCCTAGATGCGTGTTGAGAGCCTACACACACAGCACTGATGTAGGAGCCCTGGTGTTTAGTTCTATAACTCTTCTAAGTAGATCAGATCTGTGTCTCCCACAGATTGTGGTCAATCCTAGAACAAATTATAAGTCTGTTTTCCACTTACTTTCTCTTCACGGTCTGGGTGAGTTTCTTTTTGATGTTCCTTAGAAATAAATAACAGATCTCTCTTTGCTCTCTGCCGTGTTCACAGGCTGGTGACAGTAGAATGCCATCTAGCACAGCAGGTACAAGCGGTATGCTGGTTGACTGCACAGCAGCAGCCACTGTGTCGTTCCCCTTGGGTCCATCCGCTAGGAAAAACCACGTGCTCTCAGGGGCAGAACCTCTTGCTAAAATGGGAAGCCCCAGGACTTGGCAGAGCTTACAGTCAAAGTGACTAAATCTCGAAAGACCCTGCTTTTAACTTTCCTCCATCTATTTAGAAATACATATAGTTCTGAATTTAACATTGTTGGAACCTAGAGGTAAAGCTGTTGAGTCTGCTTGACCTCGGTTATTTTATCTGCAAATGAAGGACAGGCATGAGAGAAATGCTTTGCAAATGGCAATGCTGTGACCATGTTATTGTAGTTGTACCACGGAAGAAGACGAACAGCGAGGCCACATTTCAGTTAGAAGACCACTCCGGTCTCTGCCTCATCCGTCCCCACGGCACTGTTTGTAATGCTGCTGGCCAAAAGCGTTATTAAAGAACCACACATGTCCTGGATCCATTGTAATCAGGTCAGTCCAGTGATTCCTGTGTCCCCTTAATAAGCAGAATTAGATGGTATTTTTACAAGTGTTCATTAGCTTAGATACTTAGCTCATACATTGGGTGGGACTTGATCCAATAGTTTGTGAATGTTGTTTTCATAACCACTGGCTGCACCAATTTGGCAATCGTATAGCTAAATCTCTTTGAGGCAGCAAAAGGTATTTGTTGAGTGCATTTTGCAAATCAGTTGAAGACAGATCTGATCAGGCGCTCAGGAACCGTCAGCCTCCAGCCATTCGCTTTGCTCCGATTCGGTGTAACACCAGTCACCCCCTTCAGTGATGCCATAGCACTGTTTCCTGTTCCCGCTCTTCAGGAAGGTGTGGGGCAAGGATTTGTTCCCAACAGTTACCAAAGAGCGAAAAATACTTTTTTTTTGTAAAAAGTGCAGTTTGTCAGAAGTTTTTAAAACCAGACTTCTCATAAGAATGCTGAAGCAGGAGCCACTTACTCAAAATTGTCCTTGCTGCTCGTCCTTACACAACACAAGCCATGACGTAAAGAACATTTTTTTTCACTTTTGAATCCACCACATGCTAAAATCCTATCAAAATGCAATTTTAATGTATCACCATGTTATCTTGGTGTTAAATGATTTGCTTGTTTATATCCCCTTAACAACAAGGTCACTTTGGCAGTAATTATTATTTAATGCCATTAATACCTAATGAGACACCATTAGAAAATTCTGTTGTGCCTGGTCACTGTGTGGTTGTAACAATTGCCCTGGGCATCTTACTCCACTTGGAACCAGATCTACCAGTCTTCTGCTGAACTTCAATTGAAAATTTCAGGTCAGGTTTTTTTTTTTTTGACACTTCAGGTCAAGATTTTTTTTGACACTTCCTGCTTCTGTCTAGAACTCTAAAGTAATGAAGCAGGTAAGAAATAGAAGTTGATGAGGAAGAAAGTTTAATCTCCAGGATGGAGCTTGGGTAAGACTGAGTATTGATTTTTCTCTGTAAAAAGTTATTTCCTCAGTAAGCATTAGTTACCAGGTGATAGGAAGGCATAGACAACATGGGGGTCAGTCTTGCTTTTTTTTTTTTTAAAAAAAAGCAGGAAAGTGAGAAAAAGCACATGTTTTGTTTTAATAATCTGCTAAAAACTGCATTTGTCTGGGCTGTTACTCCCTGCTGTTCATTTATAGGTGTCAAAGCAAGTCTGTCTGAATAGTGCTTAACATCACCCGCTACTCAGAACAGGGAAACACATACAAATGAGCCTCACTTGGTGTGTCCTGCATGCTGCTGCCTATTTTATGCCTTCATTGCCTTGTTAGCAGATCAGGCACGTTGCAATCTACCTGTTTCAGAAACCCAGACAACCTTCAGGAAAATCGGCCACGCCAGAGCTTAGAGGGCTAACACAAGACAAAATGTGTGCTCTGGGGGAAAATCAATTTAATTTAACATGTAAGATAGTACTTATCTTATTTAATTTGAGCTTGAACATCTTTCAGTAAAAATATTGCCAGTTAGCTTCTTATTTAAATCTTTGTTCACTTAGAGGTCTTGAGGTTCTTACTAATTTATACGCATTGTTTACGTAAATAACTTTCTGCTTTCACACGTGTGAGTTCTCATTCTAGAAGAGATAATGATCAGATAGTCGCATATACACACATACACCAATTTTTGTTCCTGTCGATAGATCTCTCCAGAAAGCTTATAGTGGTTATCTCCCTTGTCAGGTCTCGGGAGGTCAAGTGTGCATCACAGGATGAAATTGATGACCTTCCAGTCATTTTTTGTGACACAGGAGCATTGACCTTACATGATAACTTTGTTGGGCTGAGAGTAGGTACCCAGGAAATGTTAGCTGAACACAGACTATTGAAAGAGTGGAATCCACCTCAAAAATTGGAGATAATTTACAAGCAAATTCATCACATCTCGCTGCCTTTTTGGAGAGCAGAAAATATATTTTATATATTAGAAAAAACAGGAACTTCTTTTTTGGTGGTTGACTTAGGTTTTCTATTTCCTCTGTCAATTTTGGTAATTCGGATTTTTATAGGGGAAAAAAATGTTGAGTTTTCCCAATGTATTAGTATGCAATTGTGCAGAGTACTCCCTTAATCCTGAATGTGTTGTTTTTGGTCACATATGTTCCTTCTCATTTCTAACAATATTGATGCAGAGTTTCTTTCCTTGATTTATTTTCTAGCAGTGTGCTTTTTCTTAGTTTTGTTTGATTTTTTCCCAAAGAATCAGCTCATGGGTTTAACAATTCTGCTGTTTTTATCCTGGCTTTTATCTTGCTGTTCCTTTTCCCAGTTTCCTTAAGGGTTTGATTTTCCTTGAGTCTTAATTGCCTGCTTAGTTAATTTATTTTCACTTTTGATGACACAGGCATTTATAGCCCCCGGGGCTTCTGGATGCAGGTGGCCCTCCTCAGATGATACACAGAAGTCTTCATGTGTGTGCATTTTTCTAGGGAGAGGGTCTGTTGCATCCCATGCTCAGAGGTGTCTGACCCTGAAAGGGGTAAAATGACTGATCCGGGACTGTGTTAAAGCTGATTGCATCCTGCAGGTGTTGATGTTTTAGCATTTTCATTTTTATTTTTAGACTTTTAGTTCCTCATTTCCTTTTTTTTTAATAAAGTTCTCTTCGGATTTAAAGTCTCTTGGACTCTAATTTTCTCTTACTACAATGTGATCTAGTTATGATTGGTTCTTGCAAACATTCTCTGGAACCTTCAGAACAAGGTGTGTCCTGTTAGGCAGTGCTGTCCCATAGAAATACGATATGAGTCAGAAATGTAATTTTCTATTTTAGTAGCCACATTAAAAAGTAAAAAGGTGAAATTCTAATAATATATCTCATTTAACCTAATATGTCCAAATTCTTATATTTCAACATGAAATCATAAAATTGTCACATATTCAGCATTTTTATTTTTGCACTGAGTATTCAAAATCCAGTATTTATTGTACATTTATAGCACATCTAAATCCAGAAGGTAAATTTTCAATGGTTAAAGTAAAATGTAGTTCTACCAAATAATAAAGTTGCATTTAACAGGAAAAAAAAATTTACACTGCATCCCTCTATTTATTAAATTTTAATTAAAATTAGTTTAATTAAAATTCAATTAAAATTTAAAAATTAGTTCCTCAACCAGGCTTACTGCATTTCAGAGTGTTAGACACACAGGCATCCTATTGGAAGTGTGGCGCTAGGCATTAAGATTTGAAACCAATTAATTCTACCCCGGGTGTATTTTCTGTTTCTTCTATGCCCCTGTCAAGACCTCAGACTCTGTCCTAGGCAGGTAGCAGGAATTAAAACTTCCCACTGCAATTTTGGGCTATCCTTTTTTCTTTTGTACTACGTTATTGGTGCATAAAGGTTTATTATGTATTTTGTTATGTAATTTATCTCTGTATCTTGACCCTTCATAATACTTTTTGCTTTAAATTATCCTTTGATATTAATTTTGCCACTCCTGTTTCCTTTTATTAGAATTCTGGTGTTATATCTTTGACCAACCATTTATTTTGAACCTTTGTCATTTTGTGTTAGGTGTTCTTCATACACATTGTTGCATTTTATTTCTTAACAGAATAATCATTTCATTTCAATAGGGTGATTTCTACCATTTGCATTTCCTGTTCTGTGTTATATTTTGACTTGTCAGCCAATTCTTATGAAAATACACATATTTATTTGCTTTTACTTTTTTAGTTTTGCCTTTTTTTGTGTATGGACTCTACTTTTCTCTCTCAAAACACGTTGGAAAGAATTCTATCAGTGATTACCGCAAAGCAGTCCACGAACATTCACCGTACTCTTACTACGGACATTTGTTCCCATAAAAAAAGAAAAGAAAAAGCCTTACGCGCCATCCCACCATCCCACCTCCCAGTCTCCCGGGCGTGAATGGCCAGGGCGGAGCCGCCCGCGCCAGCTGGTGGGGGGCGCCTCTAGGTGCGGCCCCATCCCGTCTCCCATCCGCTCGCCTCCGTCAGAGGGCGCCTGTCCTGGCTCTGTCACAACCGGGCCGCTCCTCACGTGCGCGCCTCGCTCACTGGTTCTTCTCTGGGAGAACCGACCCGGGGTTTCCAGGAGCCAGTGAGCCTTCAGACGCGCAGGCCAGCCCCCGGTTCTGAGCCAGTCCGTGGCAGGTCGGGCCCGGGAATCCGCGTCGAATGCCTTCTCCGACCCCGGCGACTCTGCTCCAGGGGTCCGCGGACTGCACTTTGAGAACTGCCAGTCCCGTTCACCTTCTACGCGGCCAACGTGGGCAAGGCGGGCGGCTGGTAAACGGTCGGCCGCCTCAACTACGTTCAGACTCGGGATGTTTTCTCTCCTAGTCCCTTCGTGGGGTCAGCTCATCCTTCCCCGCACTCCCGGGCCTGTGCCTGCAGATCTCCTACCTCCACCCGCCCGCCCGCAAGGCCGCTCGTGCCCGGCGTGGCCCGGGTTCGTCCGTCCTCCGAGCCCTGTTCGCGGTGCTCCCCACTCCTCCCCCTCAGCCCGGCGGTGCGCCCCGCGCTCCCCACCCGCCGGGTCCTGCCGCTCGCTCACGCTCCGCTCTGCGAGTCGCCGGGCCTCCCGGGGGCTGGGCGCTGCCGCACGGC
>LNAC01000016.1:1063490-1270798 GCA_002007465.1 Ailurus styani | reverse complement strand
GCGCACCCGAGAGAGGCCCTGAGTCCAGAGGCAGAGGCGCGTGTCGGGCCCTCTGCCTCAGCTCGGGGTCACCCCGGGGGTTCCGCAGCTGGAGCGCGTCCCGGGGAAGCGGCCGACGGAGGGCCCCGGACTGGCTCCGCGGCCTGGGCCAGGCCGGCGGGCGGGAAGGAGCGACGCCGACCCCATCCGCTTCCGGCTCCTCCTGCCGAGCGCGGTCCTCACGCACAAACCATCGCCCGCTCCGCCTCTTCTTCGGATGCCGCTTCGAAGCCAAGATGGCGGGAGGCCAGGGCACACGGTGGAACCGGCTTGCAGCTCCGCGACCTCGGATCTCCGCCAGGTCACCTCGGACAGGGACGGACGAGGGGTCCTGCAAAGGATTCTCCCGTGACTCCAGTGCCCCCCGAGGGAATCTTCATGTCTTCCTGTCACCCTACGTCCCACGGGGATCTCGCGACGGCCTCCTTGCCCCCCGCTGGTCTCCAGGCCTGCCCTCTCAGGACTCCGAGCTGGCTGGCGTTCCACCACCGCGGCACTGACCACACTGTGCGCCCCGCTGACCGTGTCCCCCACGACCTGGCCTCTGCAGCGCACAGCAGACATTCCATGAGCAAGCCGAGTCAGGAACCATGGCTGATGAGCTCCTACCTGGCCATTTTTCTAGAACCTTCTAAACATGAAAGAGAAGGCCTATTGCTTGCATCGTGCCTGTTCCCTTGTCAGCGAAATGGGGACGTCATTTCCCTGGAGAGTGAATGAGCTGACACAGCCGTAGTGTGTTACACTGCGTGGCCCGCAGCAAGCGCTCCATAAATGCCGGTTCTTGTCTTTTTTTTCCAGAAGAGTCACAGTAGGGCTTGCTTTACTCCCTAGTGTTTGGCAAGTAGGCATTTCAAACGTGGATGAAGTGGATTTCTCTCCTAAACCGGAGTCCCCTTTCTCAAACCTCTCTTCTTCCAGATGTCCAGTTCAAGCCAAAAATTTCGGGGTTGCCGGGGACAGATTGCTTTCTCTTGCCCTCCACATCTGATCCATTTGTTTCAATCTCATGACCCCACCTTCGAAATGAGCCCAGAATGCGAGTTCTTCCTACCACCACCCCACCCCAGCCCCAATCCCACTGTCACAGGTACCAAGCTCTCACTCACGGGACCCGCTATCGGTGCCCTCTCCTCACTTGGAGCTCTGGGTGGCCTGTTCTGCATACACGTTCCACAGTGGGCTCTCTGTCCGCCCCGTGCCTCCTCTGTTCCCCACCAGCACAGGAATAAAGTCCAAACTGCAGCCGACGGAGCCCACCACGCTCTGGCCCCCGTGCGCCGCTCCCCTGCTGCATTCCAGCTACACTGGCCTTCCTCACCCCTAACCAGCCAGCTGCCCTGATGCCTTATCCTTCCTTCTCATGCTTCCTTCATCTCTGTGTCATCCCTCCTACTAGTAGTTAAGCTGCAGGAAGGCAGGCGAGCGAGCATTGTATCCCCCAACGACAGAACCAGTGCCTTCTATATACTGGAAGAAGGCCCACAAATATTTTGTCAATTTTGAAATAATTTTAGACATAGAAAAGTTGCAAAAGCAGTACAGAGACTCCTGCGTGCCCCTGCCCAGCTCCCCCCCCCCCAGCAGCTGGCACAAGCAGGACTGAGCGCCAGAGCTGAGAAATTAGCATTGGTACGTTATTCCTAACTAAACTCTAGACCTCACTCAGAGTGCGCCCGTTTTCCACCCACCTCCTTTTCCTGGCCCAGGATCTGGGGCAGGAGCCCATGGTGCATGACTCATTGTTTCCCCTTCACCTGCTCTGATCTGCAATAGTTGGTCTCTCTTTGTTGTTTTATGACCTTGACGCGTTTTTTTTAGCAGGGTGTCCCTCCCTCTGGGTTAGTCTGAGGCTTCCTCGTGGTTAGGTTGGAGTTATGCATTTTGGGGCAAGATCGCCACAGAAATACGCTTCCCAGTGCATCATGTCAGTGGTACAGGGTGTCCCTCTTTCCTATTACGAGTGATGTAGAGCTTAGTCGGGGCCGTGCATTCTGGGTTTCTCTACTGTCAAGTTATTATTTCCCCACTCAAATACTTTGGATCAAAGTTCTAGAAGAGCACAGAAACCCATAGTTTTTGTATGTCCAAGATTGCCCACCAGGGGGCGACCTTCACCGATGAATCTTTATGGGCCCTAAATCAGAGGTTTCTAAAGAAAGAGGTCAAGGCTGTGTGGGGCAGGTCAGGATGGCTGGTCTGAGTCCACTCTACCAGGGGAGCCCTTGCTTGGGTGCACAGCCCCTGGGGGCAGAGTCCTGGCTGAGCACTGGGGCCAGGTGAGGGAGGTATGTTTGGGGAAAGGGTGGGTAACGGTGTTGCGTCAACTGGTTAGAAATGAAGAAGCGAAAGTAAATGTCCTTCCTCTTGTCCCTCCTTACCCTTTCACAGACACCTTAGAAAAGGCCACTAGGATGGTCCTGTGAGTGTGAAACTAAGATTTAGGCTTGGCCCAGGCCCCAGGGCAGTGGGGGTATCAATCCTCTAGTTAAACTTTGATTCAGCTGTTGAAAACCAGTATAGACCTCCGTGGGGGCCCAAGAGAACTTTCTGGGGTGAGGGATAGGTTTCTGTTTTGATTGGGATGATGTGATATTTGGCAAAACCCAAGGAACTTTATACTTACAATAGGTGCATTTTAAGATTTTAATAATTTCGATAAATAATTCCTTAATAATCTGTACCAAGTAAATCATTAAACATCATTTAATAATTTTTGACATGTGATCATTTTAATTTTTAATTGCAGTAAAATACATACAACGTAAAATTTTACCATCTTAAGCACTTTTAAGCAGTGTTAATGACATTCACATTTTGGGGGCATCCCTTTCCGGAACTTTTTCATGCTGCTAACCTGCAACTGTATCCATTAAACAACGTACCTTTCTCTTTCCCTGTCCCGCCCCTGGCAACCACCATTCTGTCTCTGTAGATTTGACTCCTCCAGGTCCCTCATATTGGTGGAATGGTACTGTCTTCGTCTATTTGTGACTCGCTGACTTCACTTAGCATCATGTCCTTAAATTTTATCCAGGGATTTCCTTCCTTTATGAGGCTGAATAATATTCCACTGTTTGGATACATCACATTCTGTTTTCCCATTCACGGACACTGGGGTTCCTTCCACCTTTTAGCCTTTGTGAATAGAGCTGGCTAGGAACATGGATGTAGAAATACCTCTTCAAGACCCTGCTTTCAATTCTTTGGAGGTATATACCCAGAGGTGGAATTGCTAAATAATTTGGCAATCCCATTTGTAATTTTTTGAGGCTCCCCCATACTGTTCTGCACAGGGACTGCACCCTAAGGCATGCATTTTTTGAAAAATCGTACCTCAGTAAACCTGATTTCGAAAGGAAGATTAAAAACCAGGACATAGTTGGTAACTCGTGTGGGGTAATGGAGGGAAGCATCTTTTCTTCCTCAGCAGTTCACTCAGGCAAGCTTTGATGGATCTTTCCCATGTCCTTTGAGCTCCAGACTCATTTCTGGCTCTAATTTTACCCTCTGAGACCAACAGGAAGATTAATAGGCATTTTTTAATGGTTCCCAGGCCTATAGGCCATCCCCCTCACCAAATAAAAATAAACATCCCTGTCCTGGGCTAGCGGCACACATATGCTCACTCTACCTCCTGCCTCTTGTAGTCCTTTTCTAGAATCCCACATCTTGCCTGGATGTTGACTCAGAGACAGTTGGCAATGAAACCTAACAGTCCGGCCAGCCAGGACCCTTCCAGCCCAGCCAGGAAGACGGTGATTTCCACAGCAGCATGGGCCTTCCCGAGGGTCTCACTTCAGAGGGGCAAGTCCTCCAGGGGCGGGAGCTGGTTGGCCATCTGTGGATATAGGTCAGATGGCTGGAGGAACATTCTGGCTCTCTTCCTATCAAGTAGAGAAACCTCTGCATCCCTGTCTCAGCCCCAGGCAAAGAAACCAGGTCGCTGGTTCCGGGCCTGGGGCAAAGATGTCCCCTGTAAGGAGATTCTTTGTTCAAGGCCTCCAAAGCTTATGAAGCCTTAGGAGCTGAGGCCAGGATCCTCCCTTATCAGTGTTCTTTCTTTTTTTATTTTTTATTAAGAGTTTTTTTAAAAAAATTATTTATTTGACACAGAGAGAGAGAGAGAGATCACAAGTAGGCAGAGAGGCAGGCAGAGAGAGGAGAAAGCAGGCTCCCCGCCGAGCAGAGAGCCCGATGCGTGGCTCGATCCCAGGACCCTGAGATCATGACCTGAGCTGAAGGCAGAGGCTTTAACCCACTGAGCCACCCAGGCGCCCCCTTATCAGTGTTCTTGACCTTCCCATCTGACTTCCAAGTATGGAAGAAAACAACCAGTCCACTGAGGTGAGCCCCCAAATAATCTCTGGGCTTCTTCGAATTACTAACACAGTTTCTGTAGTGTGAGGGAAGGGGGGCAGAGAAAAGCTCTGAATATAGGGCAGGGTTTGCCAATGGGTGGCCCTTGGGCCTCATTTGGCTTGTGGCCACATGTACTGGGATTTGGGCCACACACTGTTTTTTTGTTTTTGTTTTTTTAAGTTTGAGTTCATAACTAACATTTTCAAATATACTTCACATTAAAAAAAAAAAAAGCAGATTTCCAGCTTCTCTTGACCAATCATTCACATATGGGAGCAAATTGGTTTCCACCTGACCATGGCTGGCTGGAACTGAGTAGAGGGCACCCCACCCTTCTGGGCAAGGCCCGACCTCTCCAGTGGTAACCCTTACTCAGTCTTATGCTGGCTTTTTCTGTGTTCCCTTATGTTATCTGCCTGGCCCCATAGTTGTATGTGTTTGTGAACCCTAATCTCTGACTCACACATTTTTCAGAGTTCAAAGAGCCTTTCGTGACTGTCTAGTCCAAGGGTGTCAGCAAACTACAGCCTAAAGGTCAAATCTGGCCCACTGCCTATTTTTATAAATAAAGTTTTATTGGCACCCAGCCATGCCCACTGGATTAGATCTTGTCTATGGCACCTTTCACGCTACGACAAGAATCCGGTAATTGAAAAAGAGCACGAGTGTTTCGCAAAGCTGACGTATTTACTCTTTAGCCCTTCACAGAAAATGTTGCTGAACTCTGATCTGGTCACACCTTCTTGTGTTACTGATGAGCAACCTGAGGCCCTCGATGGGGAAAGATGGAGTGAGGTCATTCTCAGTGGCCGACACTGGACTCTGAGCCCGGAGCCCTGCCCATGAGATCCCACGTGGAGGGGTTTCAGTACACCCCTGATACCTCTGGGGCCACCCTGAGATCCTTGAGGATCCGGCACCACCTGGCCTCTGACAGGTATTCCGAATGCTATTGGCTGCTCCCGTGTGAGAAGTCACCAGGCCCTTCTCCTCACCCCGCATCTCTTCCGTGAACTGGTGGTGCCGGGGTGTCTGGTTCCCATCACAGCTGACAATCGGCCCTCCGCACCCCGCCCAGGCCCAGAGTTTGTCTGTAAACCCTGACATCATTAACACCCCATCAATCGCCCAGCCCTAGCAGGCTGGCGAGGCGTCCATCTGGAATTCGGCCCTGGCAGAGATCAAAGTCTGGCTGTCTGGAGCCCTGCCTTGGGGAAGAGGAGGAGGAGGAGGGCTGGTTGGGGGCTCAGTTCTGTGCCCTCGTGGGCTGGGCCTGGAGCCTCGTGGAGTCTTAGGGCCTGGGGTCCTGGCGGCGGGGTACTGGCCCCACTGTGCACCTCTGTCCCTTTGGGTGAGAACTTTGCTTCTCTGGGCCTCAGTTTCCAGATATGTAAAATGGGGTTACAGTTCTTTCAGAGAGAAGCCAGTTGGTGTGCAACCCCTTAAAAGCCGTTATGGCTGAAAAAAATGATATGATGTATGAGATGTGCTTTCGAAATACTTCTAGGGGAGACCAGCATGTGTGTGTGGGTGTGGAGGGGGAGAGGCAGGGCATTGGCCCCACGAAGTTGGCAAAGTGTTGATAATTGCTAAATTCAGGTGACTGATGATACATGGGGGCCTGTTATACTCTTCTCTCTACTTTTGGGTTGGAAATTTCCATAGTAAGCAGTTAAATTTAAAAATCGGTCAAATTCTGTGGACCTGTGTGGGACAGTTTTTCTTTCTCTTGTTTGTTTTTTAATCTGGGAAGAAAGTGGTGTTTGCACATTATAAGAAAATGTGTCCTGGCCCTGCTTATCTCTCAAGTTCATGTTTATCTTGGGGAAGACCGATGGGAACTGGCCTCCTGGTGTGTGTGTATTTTCAGCGGCACACACCTTTCTTGAGGACCTGTTATGTGCTAGCGTCCAGGAGCGCCAGGCTATGAAATGAGAGCTTCTCCTTATCCAGAGTGATCTGCCAACATTTCCCCTCCCCTCCTGCAGCCATCCTCCCTAAGTATGCCCTGATGTCCCTTTACAGGGTCAGAGTTGGAGGGCTGACCCCAGGACCTTGCCACCTTTTCTGGGTCAAGAACACATTTTAGACGCCACTATTCTTGCTACAGCATTGCTTGCTGTGCTCACCTCCCCAGCAAGCCCAGGCCCACAGTTAGGCGCCTGCCTCTGTCACCCCTTCCGGTCCCTCACTGCAGGTGCCTTTGCCATTGGGTTGCCAGATTTAGCAAATAAAAAAATACAGGCTGTCCTGTTAAATTTGAATGTCAGATAAGCAACAATGACTATTCAGCATAAGTATATCCCATGCCATGCTTGGGATATACTTATACCAAAATGGTATGCATTATTTAATGAAATGCAAATTAAACTAGGTGTTTTGTATTGTATCTGGTAACCCCACCCTGGTGTCATTTATAATTCATTCACTCATTTGAGGACCTTCTAGATGGCTGGCACTCATTGAAGACTGACAAGTTTAGTGCCTGTCTTGAAGAATCTTCCCTAGTGTCCAGGAAATCCATAATCGCCAATAGGTGTTAGAAATAGAGATCCACGCAGAGTGTGCTGGGAGCACAAAATAACGGTAGTGCAGGATGAGGACGCCACTGGAGGAGGCAGGGCTGTGCGTGGTGGCCTTGACCCTAGGGGTGGCTGTGGCTGACGAGGCCAGCGGCATCCCTGAGGCTATTTTGTATAGTTTGCAGTGAGTGGCTGGCCTGTGGCTCAAAGTTAATCAGGGATTCCTTGACATCAAGCCTCTGCCAGTTTCTCAGTTGCTCACAGATTCAAGAAATAGTTATCAGGTGCCACCACGTGCCAGGGCACCCAGAGAATAAAACAGACGAGGTCCCTGCCTCCTGGCACACGGGGTCTATGGGGACACATGAGTAAACGAGTACACGGGTAAATGAGTACATGGTGTCAGATAGAGATAAATGCTACGGCAAAAACGAAACAAGGGCACGGTGGTGGAGGGATGAGAGCACCTGCTACACTGCTTTAAGGGCTGCGCGCACCAACTCAGTTTGTTCCCACACCAGCCTGAGGAGGCGGGTACCACAGAAAAGGTACATAATTGGTCCTTGGAGCCTCAGTTTCCCCATCTGTAAAATGGGGACTCATGGACTCCTGTGAGGATAAAAGCAGCTTGTAAGCCATGCAGAATTTGGCACATGTGTGTTCCTGCACCTACCATCTGGGTGCATGTTACCTTTGCTAACAACTGGGCGGCATTTGAGAGCCTCAGTTTCCCTATTAAATGAAAGCGGGCCTGCCCCCTTTTCGACTAAAGTCCCCAGAGGTGGGCTCCACACCTCGTATAGCCTGGTTCTCTCTCAGCACCTGGACCAGCCCCTGGCACATGGCAGGAGTGCATCCCTGCTCCTTCTCCACTTGGTTCTCAGTCATAGAAAGGTCCCCTCCAAAGGAAACATCTTTTAGTACCTATCATGTATCTTCATCATTTGTGCCGATTATCTCCAACGT
The DNA here is from genome assembly GCA_002007465.1 of Ailurus styani. Classification (NCBI taxonomy): domain Eukaryota; kingdom Metazoa; phylum Chordata; class Mammalia; order Carnivora; family Ailuridae; genus Ailurus; species Ailurus styani. The sequence continues at coordinate 1,262,909 of LNAC01000016.1, read as the reverse complement.
GATGTCCTGCCCCACCACGGGTGAACTGAGACAAGACTCATTTGGCAGCTAAGGTTTGGGGGCTTTCCTGATTCTATTTCCCATCCTGCCAGACTTTCTGGAGACTCAGGGCCAGGAGAGCTGGGGAGATTCTTTAGCATCTCCAAGAGTAATTCAGGCTTTTTCTTTTTCCTGGCAATATCATGAACTACCAAACCAAAGATTCTATGCTTACAAAATGCCTAAAACCTTTGGATCATAAGTAAAAACCAGCATCTCAGCTTTCCTTGTGCTATGACCTTTTGAGCGGTCCACAGAAGCCTGGGGTTCCCTTCTCAGAGTGATGTTCTTAAATGCTTTAAATAGTATGGGCGCCTGGGTGGCTCAGTGGGTTAAGCCTCTGCCTTCAGCTCAGGTCATGATCTCAGCGTCCTGGGATCGAGCCCCGCATCGGGCTCTCTGCTCAGCAGGGAGCCTGCTTCCTCCTCTCTCTCTCTGCCTGCCTCTCTGCCTACTTGTAATCTCTCTCTCTCTCTCTGTGTCAAATAAAAAAAAATAATAATAAATAAGATTAGAAAGGTAACAAATAATTATATCAATATAATGTAAGTATTAAAAACAACATTTTGATATTGTAAAGTTTGAGTTCTTTAAATTAATGCATAGAACAACATTTAGCAGCAGACTTAACAATGACCATTTGTTCAGAGTTAATAGGACAGATGAAGAGTACGTTTGTGAACTAGAAGAGAGGTGTGCCCAGAATGCTACCCAAAGAGACCAACAGACAGAAAATGTAAAAACAAAAAAGTTTAAGAGAACTTGATATTGGAATGAGATCTGACAGGCATGCAATAGCAACTTTAGTGGAAGAGAGCAGAGAAAATTAGAGTTTTCAAAGAGTATTTTTTTATCCCTGATGAATGACATGAATCCCTCAGATTCAAGATGGACAACTATCCCCAAGCAGGATTAACAAAAATAAACCCATGTCGTAACACAACTGCAGAACACAGAGACAAAAGAAATCTTGTCATCAATTGAAAAAATGACAACAAAGCCCTGACATCATGCTTCTCGAGAGCAACAACAGAAGATAAAAGTCACCATCTTCAAAGTGCTGAGACCGCAGTAACTGACAACCCAGAATTCTATACCCAGTGAAACTGTCAGTCAAGAATGAGGGCTGAGATCCACATTTTCATATATCCAAAAGAAGGGCTTTTTAATCATCAACTGACATGCTAAAATAACTGTGAATGTTTACATTTTAGGAAGAAGAAAACCAAGTACGAGAGGAGGAAGCTGGAATATGGGAAGAAGTGCTGGAAAGAAATAAAAACGTGGGTAAGTCTAAATGCAATAATCGTATAAGACGACAATGAGTGTTTTTGAGGACATAAAACCGGGTGGAAAGAAATACTGTCCCAGAATGATCTGAATAAAAGTATGCTAAGTCTGTGGATTGCTAGAGAGGAAGGGATAGATGTTGATTAACTCAGTCCGCGATTAGCTCGAAGCCAAGAGAACAAACTAACACTTTAAGTGGAGACACTAAAATAACTGGAACAGAATGTATAGCTTCCAACCCATGAAAAATGAGAGGAGAAAACACAGGTCAATCCAGTAGAAGGCAGAAAAGAGGAAAAAAGGTGTATGGAAAAAGCATGATAAATAGTGCAAAATAGGATATTAGATACAGATAAATCAAAATAGATCAGTATTACCAATAAGAAGCATTGTCTTATTGGATTAAGAACAAAAATGAAAATAATAACCCACTACATACTGTTTATAAAAGACACAGCTAAACTAGTTAGATGTGCAGAGAGATAAGTAAGCATACAAAGACATAAGGCAGGTAGACACACACAGCAAGTTTGTATGACTATATTAATACCCAACCAAGAAGACTTTATGGCAAAGAACACTGTCAGAAATAAAGAGGCTGACAATATAATGTTAAAAGACTTAATTCCCAAGAAGCTGGGAATTTTAAACTTGGTTGCACTTAACATACCCCAAATCTGCAATTACCGTGGAAGACTTTTAACATGTCTTTCTCAGTAACGGAGAGCCGTACATGAAGTAAGAACATAAAAGATTGGAACAACACAATTAACAACCCAGATCTAATGGACATGCATAGAACCCCACAATTAGAGACTACACATTCTTCTCAAGCACAGGGACATTTACCACCATTAAGGAGAGGGGCCCTTTCTCTGGGAGAGGGGGAGGTGAAGTCAGGCAAAAAGAGACCAAGTTTCAGGAGGGTGGGTGGGCCTGGTTTTGAATCCTGCCTCTGGGCCGGGGGTGGGGGGGGGCTTCACTCGGGCAGGCAGAGACTGATTCTTCCAGGGATATGATTATTTATAGGGTGGACATTGGAGCTTTTTTGGAGGGGGGGAGGAAAGGTGGCTTTTGGGGGAAGCCTGAACATATTTTCCCTTAGGAGCCTTTTCCTTGGGGTCAGGATGCTTCTTCCTGGGTGGAACAGGTAGGGACTTCCTCCCCCTCAAAAAGAACATGGTGGAGAGGCTTTCTTCTTTGCCACGGACCCACAGCTGACAGCCAGCAGGTTTCCTCGCCAGCCTTGCCTGGCCTCAGGCTCTCTCCATTGCCCTCAGTGCTTTCGTCTCAAATTTCCTTGCCTCACAGAGGCAAAGCCTACTGGCTCTTACCCAGAACATGCTCAAGGGTCATCCTGAGCGGCCCAGAGATGCAGGGGTGCTGTCCAATGGGGCCAGCCTGCCCCAACTTGCCCAGTTGGGCACTGAGACTTGCCCTGCCCTCATCCTTTCTGTTCTTTCAGGTCCACTCTGCCTAGCCACGTATTCTTCAGCCTTTACTGAGCACCTACTGTATGCCAGGCCCTGGGCTGGGTGTCCCCTTGGAGTTCCCTGTCTAGTGGAAGAGTCAGGATGGGGCTGTAAGAAGCAGAAGAAAAACCATACTGCTATAATAGATCAGTCATTTCTTGAGGGCCTACTGTGTGCCAAATGCTAGTCATCTTTCTCCCTCTTCCTGTCCCTCCACCCTGTTGTCCTACTATGTGCTTACTCCTGGTCTTGAGGCTGGCCATGCAAAAAAGCTAACAAGCATAAGGCTGTAATCCAAATATCTACAGATTTGTTTATTCACACATTTGTTCATTCAGCAATTTGGTCCCAAGTGCTTTTATGGGCCAGGGACCATCCTCGGGGTTTGTGAGGAGCACAAACTTTTAGGTAAAATCTGAAAAGTGTTCACGAGTTCCACCAAATAGTACTGACACATTATTATATGGAAACCACTTATGTGCATTCTCACTGACTCTTTCCAACATTGTGTAGTAGCTAAGAAGCCAGACTCTGGAGCCTGACTGCTTGAGTTTGAGCCCAGGCTCTGCCACTTATTAGCTGGGTGAGCTCAGACAAGTCACTCAAGCTCTCTGCCTCAGTTCCCTCATCTATAAAATGAGGATACTCAAAGTCTCTCCTTCAAAGCCTCTTAAAGATTGAGTCAATATTTATAAAGTGCTTAGAACGGTAACTAGCATAGAGAAGGTGTGTATATAAATCTTTGTTAAATAGGTAAAACAGTGCGAGGAAAAGGTCATCCCCACTTTACAAATGGGAAAACTGAGGCCTGGAGAGGGGACTTGGCCAACGTAAGTCATTTCATACATTGATTTTTCAAATCAGAAACATGTTTTATTTTTTAAATTTTTATTATTTTTAAAAAGATTTTATTTATTTATTTGACACAGAGAGAGATGACAAGTAGGCAGAGAGGCAGACAGAGAAAGAGGAGGAAGCAGGCTCCCTGCTGAGCAGAGAGCCCGATGTGGGGCTTGATCCCAGGACCCTGAGATCATGACCTGAGCCGAAGGCAGAAGCTTTAACCCACTAAGCCACCCAGGCGCCCCAGAAACATCTGTTTTATTACAAAATGATCATACACACATTATAAAGTAGTCGAGTATTGCTGAAGCCTTTGAACTTGAAAGTGATGTATTCATTAACTCCTTCCCCCATGCGATTAAGATTTTTGAGAAGTTGGGGCTTAACCCTTCCAGATTTAATAAAAAAATGCTCGCATTCACATATACATTTACTAGCTGCTTTTGTTTCCTTATGAATGCATTGCAGACTCGTTTCTGTGTTAATCCGGAATCTACTCTGTTCTTTAAATTTCTCCCTTGCTTTCCATGTGTGGGTCCACTGTAAATCCATCCAAGAGACCCCAGTGACGGACAGGCACAGCATATTCCGTAATCTGTTGTCAAAAGCTACCTAGTAACATATTGCATGTGTTATCATATGATACATTTATATGTAACACGCATGTAACACACCTCTATTTCCGGACCATACAGCTGACCAGTAGGAGGTGCACTGACCACCCCACGCCATGGGGATCTCCTTACTTCTGCAGGGGCAGAGGGGATGAATGAAATGAAATTTTCAGCCAGTCCACCCCTTGCAGCTTGTCTGTGGGTCTCCGTTTTTCTTTAGACTCTTCTGTGTAGAGTTTTCAATCCATACTCACTGAAGGAGCACATTTTGAAGAGGGAGCCGGCAGGAAGTGCCTGAAGGGAGGCTAGTGCTGTACTGGGGCTCAGGGGTGGGCGTGAAGGCCCTTTGTGCTTGCCCACTGCCTCTGCCCACCCCTTTCCAACGTGACATCACAACAGAAGAAGGAAGCCCTCTGTCAAGCACTAAGGGATCTGAGGCATCTTCATCTCAAGTGCACAAAAACTGGAGCTGTTTAGTTTTCAAAAGGGATGGGACAGAGTGATAGGGCGAGGAGGAGGAGGAGGAGGAGGAGGGAGGGCAGGTCTGCGATGGTTTTTAGGTCCGCCTCTTCCCCAAGGACAGTGTATGCTTGTCTTAAGTTGTAGGTGAAAATTAAGTGAGAAGTATGGGGGATTCTAAAGAACACGGAACAGTAGCTGGAAGCTGCAGCTCCTGCCCCAGGGCTCCGGTAGAGCCCCCAAAAGACTCTGAGATCTTTACCTTGTTAAAAGGGCATGGCCATGGTTCGCCAGATGTCAGAGAAACTCTGTGGGGCCGTGCTGGCAGAACTTGCTGGAAATCTGCAGTCCCCCTCCCACCCCGCCAGGGGTGCCAAGAGAAGCTCTGTTGGGAGGTGTTTCCTTCCAAGCCCTGGGCTACAAAACCACCGGGAAGGTGGCGGAGGCACGGACCTGCCATTCACTGCAGGAGCCGGGCACGCGGGGGCGCTCTCGAGAAGGCCGGGACGCAACCCCTCGGCACCGCCGGCAAAGAGCCCTGTCTTTCCTCTTGCAAAGTCCCTCCAGCTCTTTCTACAGGTAAAGCTCGATATCGCACCATCTGGCAAAGGAAGATAATGTAAGAGGCTCAGATTCCTCTTCCCACAGCAAGCAAAGAGGTGAATTGGAGCTAGAAGCAATAAATCGCCTCCTCTGACAGCATCACCACCCTTGACCCCTCCGCGTCCGTGTGTACCCGGCTACACACATTTATGTTTTATATACGACAACAAAACAACATTATATTCCTATCTTACAGGACACAGTCATGCTTCTTACAAATAAATTCTCACTCTTTTCTGCAAAACGAGGGGAGGCACACTGCCGAGGATCACTGCAGCTATAACTGGAGGCATAGATCACTCCCGAAACCCAGGCACGGACCCGCGGAACATTCCCTAAAGCTTACATGGTAATGGTGACTCCTAACGCCGCGTCTGTCAAGTAAAAACGGAAGGCAGAAGAAGACAATGGTTAGCGTATAAAATCAAACAAAAGCCAATAGAGAAATATTTATATATTACTAGTAACGATAAACATACAGCATACGAATATTTGCTCTTTGTAGAACATTATAACAAGCAAATAGAAGCTATGCAAAGTCACTACCTCCCCGTTGCTGTGATCACAGTCTTGAGGTCATAATTGGTACCTAGCAGTTCCTTCCAGCACTACTCATTCTGTCATGTCCCTATTCCTTTTTATTTTTTAAAGATTTATTTATTTATCTTAGGGAGGGAGAGCACAGTGCGGATGCAGAGGGAGAGAGAGACTCTCAAGCAGATTCCCTGCTGAATGGGGAACCCCATGCAGGGCTTGATCTCACAACCCTGAGATCATGACTTAAGCCGCGAGCAGGAGGCTGGCCCCTCTATGTCCCTATTCTTGGTCAGAACTTCAGCTGGTGGGGGCTTTTTACTGGGGGGGCGGGGAGCCCATCTGAGGGGTCTGGGTCCTCAATGATCCTGACGTGGTTTGGTTGCTGTAGTTTTGCACCAACCTTTACTAGTTGGTAGGGGAGGGCCAGAGGCCCCCAGAGAAGACCCTGGTTCCAGACATGGCTCTCCTCGCCTCCGCTGTGTGCAAGCAAGTCCATCCCAATCAATCGCTCCAGCCGGTCCATTGCTCTTTTTTTTCCCCTCTTCCTTCTGGCTCAGTGGCATAAGGGGTCCCACATATCCAGATGGCGGTGTCCTCTTCCACTTCAGCAGAACCATTGTTGTATCATCCTGTCTGCCAAGTCCCAGGTCCCCCGTGGGTAGCAGCTTGTGCTGCGTCCTGACCTTCCCGCAGAGCCTCTCTTGTGCTGGTCTCCGCTCACACAGGCAGACTCATGCGTCCCTCCTTAGAGGGTCAAAGCAGCTCACTCAGACGTGCTACATGTTGTCTCCAGAATCCAAACAGGTCCCACCAAGCTTCGTGTCTGTGTTTGGGTAGTAGGTGGCGGGAACCCTCGGCCTTGCGGTACCCTGGAGAATTTGAGAGACTCCCTGCTTCCTTTTCTATGTCAGTAGCTGCTTTGAGCTAAACCACTTCACTCCCCAACTCGTCTCTTCATCTAGAAGATGAAGTGTTTTGGTCAATATTCTACTTATTAGCAAACAGTTATTGAGCACCTCCGAAGTCTTGAGCCCTTTGCTAGGCATGGTGAATTCACAGATGAACAGACCCTCTCCTTAAGAAAACATACAAACCCAAAACAGCACAAGAAACTCCTGTTTGGTCTGCGCAGCCCAGACATTTTCAAATTTTATCTAGCCATGGAGACTTTCTGTGTAACGAAGAGGATGGATCTTTGCACAAACCCTGAAGTATTGCAGAAACACTTGTGAGCTGTGTTAGATGTACCGAAGAGCATGGAGAGTAATATAATGACTTTTCATGTGTCACAGCTAAGGAGATAAAACATGTTGTTAAAAAATATAGTGAAAATCTTCTTGAGGGGTCTCATTCCCTCCCTCCTCTCCTCTTCCCTGCCTCTGGAGAGAACCAATATCCCGTGCATCATTCTCATGCCTATTTGAAAGAATCATATGACTTATGGATCCATAAACACTTATGCAGATGCGTTTACAGTTTTTATGAATGGTCTACTAGTTTTTTTTCTGACCACACTACGTTTTTCAGATATCCACATTGAATGAAACATGTAGCTTTGGTCCATTCATGTTTTGGTACGTGTAATGGCCCATGATTTGAAAACACTGCCATATAGTTGTCCATGGTCCTTTTGATCATTTAGGATGCTTCCATATTTCCGTACTGTTACAACCAACACAGCAATAAACTTTCTTCGAACTTCTCTAGAAGTTTCTCCTAAGAGTGGAATGGTGGAATCAGGAAATGTTCATTTTTGACTTTACACAGTCACGTTTTAAGGATATTCCTCAGTCCAATGGCCATAGAAGTAAAATGTGTAATATGGTGCTAATGAGCTTTGTTAAAGTGGACAGGAAATCCTAGGTCATAAAGATGACCATGAGGAAGGTCACAAAATGCGGGTTGGGATCAGGACTGGCATAAAAAGTTTGTAGAAACCATAATTCGCAACTCTCAGCGTATCACGTGAATCTGGGATGCTCCAGTCGCTCAAGACGTAAGGGTTTTGGGGGACGTGGGACATCCAGCGCTCAAGCCAGGAGATCCCCAGGCACGTGGACAGTTGCCCACTGCATCCCTAGTGCTCACATTTGTTCTCATTGCTTTGGGGCATGCCCCTGACTGCCCGTGAGAGCAAACAGAAATCATCCTGAGACAAAAGAAGAAACAGGGAATGCAAAAACTGGAGGAAAAGCAAAGGCAATGATTTCAACCCACGTGCTATTCCCAGACACTTGGACCATGGGCCATCACTCAGGCACTCATCAAAAACACAGATTTTTCGATCTCCTTCAGGCTGGTTTCCTCAGAGGGAGGCTCCCAATCTCCAGTGAGCCCCAACATCACAGACAGCCCACAGCCGGGCCCACTTCAGAGTTTCAGATTTAGAATCTGCATTTTGAATGTATCCCCAGGTGATAAAAATGCTGCTCCGTCAGGGCCATGCTTTGAGAACCACAGGCCTGGGGCTTCTGATAAATGGTCTCCTAGCTCACACATCCCTTCTCTCACAAGGCCTCCCCAGGCAGGATGAATCCTGCCACCTTCCGTCCTTGCTTGCAAGTGGAAATGACCTCCAGTGCAGCTTTTTATCACACCAGGTTGAAATGATTTGATTAAACATCAACCTGCCCCTTCTGTGATCTGTGCAGGGGTAGCAGTATCTTTGTGAGTCCTTGACCCAAACGGCAATGCTGGAATGGTATGGGTGATTGTTAAATCTTATTTGGTTTATAAATCAAGGACTTGGGGGCTGGTGAAAAGTCAATTTGGGATGGTGCCAATGATTGTAAGTTCCAAACAATGATGGCGGATGGTGGTGGTGGGTTGCATTAGCCCCATCAGCCTGCCCTGGGCGGTGTGTGTTGAGGACCCTCCTGCAGACAGCATGTTCTCCACTCTCCAGTCTCGGAGCCAGGGGTGAATGATTATTACTAAGACACACCCTCAGAGCTTAATCTGCCACCAAGATTCTGGCATCTCAGTAGAGGTCCAGCTTAGTATCCCAACTCATTTCCTCTCTGGCCTAATTTTTTGCATCTATAAACAAGTGGTGGTAGGGATTGATTAAAATAACTTGTTCCTATGGTATCCTTTGAAGAGTGCTGATATAGCCTATCTACTGGCTTCCTCTTGTCCCAGATTTACACCACTAGAGATTCATTCTTTTGGGTTTATCTCTTGTGGAAAAGGAGGAGCCCTCTCTCATCTTCCTAGTCTGGTTAGATGCTTGATTAGGGGCATCTCAAGGAATATGTCCTTACCATTATATCCTTAATGCTTAGCACGGCCTTGGCACATTATAGCTGCTCAAGAAATGATTGTTGAATGAATGAATGGATTCTTGGACCCCAAAAGCAAACATGACTGGCGTGGAGTAGTGGAGAGAGCCCTGGACTGGGTGAACTTGGCTGTCACTACCTCACTCTGTACCACAGGGCAAGTCCTTTCCTCCAGCAGGTCTCAGTTGTCCAGTGGGAACTGGGGGAGTATAGTTAGTGTGTCTCATCTGGTCTCTGCCTACCTTATACCACACCCACTCCGTTTCAGCTACTGGCCTTTTCGCTTTCTCTAAACAGCCAGGTACACTCCTACCTCAGGGCCTTTGTACGTGCTTTTTCCAATGCTTAGATTACTTTGACTCTCTTTCCATGAGAGATTCTTAGCTTCTTTTAAGCCTTCCCCCGTGGTCTCCTTAGACCAGTTATTGCGTATCTGAGCAAGGAATGATACAGCTTACATATTTTCTTTGTTTACATCTGAATTTTCTGGCTGTCTATAAAGCGGCTCAGGGATGGTGTGAATCCCGGACACCTAGGGCCATACCCAGCACGTAGTAGGTGCTCAAGAATTAATTTGTTAACTAGAAGCGGGTACTCCGAGCGGGGGTGGTGTTGTTTCGCAGTCGGCCGGCAGGTGTCGCCACAGACCGGGAGGAGGCGAAGCGGCGCGGCGGGCGGGCCTCACCTGGCGGCGGCCCCACCTGGCGGCGGCCGCTCCCGTCCGCCCGCCCCGCACCCCGCGGAAGCCGGAGCTCAGGCCCCGGCGTCACCTGGCCAATTGGGAAAGCGGCGCCCGGAGCCACGGGGAGGGGAGATGAAAGGCGGGAGGCGGGTGTGGGCCGCCCGCAGCGCCAGGTGAGGGCCGGGAGCCCCGCCCCGCGCCCGGGGACCAGGTGAGTCAGGCGTCGGGCCTGCGCCGGGGGGCGGGGGGGACGGGGGAGGGGTGTCGGCCGGCCGGGAACCCGGATGCTCGCGCTGCTTGGCTTCGACCCCGCTGGGTGGCTGTGCGCCAGTCCCTTCCCTCTCTGGGCCCCGGCGTTCCTGGTCTCCTGAAATCCCCGTGATGCGTTCCTGAGACTCCGAATGGGACCTTTCCCTGGAGTGCGCACTGCAAACATTTTCTACTCGAGCCTCTGGATAGCCCCCCGAGGTGGGTCGCTGTCACCTCCGTTTTCCCCATCTGCGAGGGTGGATCAGAGAGGTGAGGTCACTCACTCAGGGTCACACAGCACCCAGTTAGCAAGTTGCAGGAGTGGGGATTTGAACCCAAGTTTGCGTCGAGGGACCGAGCTCTGACCCTGTGTGCCCCTTTTAATCGAATTACTTAATTTTTATTTATTTTTATCCTTTTTTTATTGTGGCAAAATAGACATAACATTAAATTTGCAATTTTAACCATGTTAAAGCAAACAATTCCGTGGCATTAATACCTTCATAATATTGTGCAACCAGCACTTTTCTCTAGTTCTGGAACATTTTCATCCCCCCCCAAAGCAAACTCTGACCCATTAAGCAATAATTTCCAACTCTCTCCCCCAGCCCCTGGCAACCACTAATCTGCTTTCCGTCTCTATGGATTTGCCGATTCTGGATATTTAATTTAATTTTATTTTTGGCTCAATACCTTCTTTCTATACCAGGTCATCTCAGGAATATCCTAGGAGGCCAGGAAATTGGAATCCGTCGACCAGTGGTTCCCAAAGGTGGCTGCCTGTTGGAATCACCTGGACACTTTCACAAAACAAAACAGAACCCCCCCATGCCTGGCTCCGACCCCCAACATTATGATTTAATTGGTCTGCGATCTGGCCAGAGTATCGGGAGTTTCAGAAGGTCCCCAGGGGTTTCTAATGCATAGTAAGGTTTGAGAGCCACCGTCTCCCAGAGCTCTGTGCATCCCTTTTACAGATGGGGAAGCTGATGCCCAGAGAGGGGACAACATTCACCTAGAGGCATACAGTGCATGTAGCTGAGTATTCTTGCACTCTGCTGATGTACTCCCCGGCCACCCATCCTACCGCCTCTTTAGGGAAGCAGTTGTCCCCCTAACACCTTCTGAGCAGGTGCCTCGTTGTTTTTTTAGGGGCAGGGTCCAAGTCTCCTGTACCTCCCACGGTATCAGGCAGGAGGCTAGGCACACAGTAGGCATCTAATAAGTCCCACCTGAGGCCTTGATTGGCCTTCAGCTCCTGGGGGACTGGGGGTCAGGATCCTCACGGCTTTTTTGATTCATGTGCATCCCAGGGAAGATCGGGGTGAGCACCCCCACCTTTCTCCTCTTTGTTCTTGCTAAGACAATCTCACTGTGTAAGGAGAACAAGATGGCAGTGTCTACTGTCCAGGGAAGGTGGGCCTAGCCCCAGGGCATGAATTTCGGTGAGTCTTTAAGTAGTCGTGGTAAACCAGATCTCTCTGCCAGGGCTTCCTTGGCTGATGGGGAGCCATGTGACCCAGGTCTGGCCAGCGGGACCCAGTGGCAGCTCTGGGGGGTGTGGCCATTCTGGGAAACATCCCCTCTCTCCTCTCCCCACCATTTTTGGAGGCTCACAGGCAAGGGTTATCACAGAGCTGAGCCCCTGAATTGAGGTCAAGAGACCTGGAGTAACGTCAGTCCAGAATCTTGGCAACCCTGAGCTCCCAAACAGCACTGGGAAGCCTGCTCTGAAGGTGTTAGGGGAACAATCAAACCCTGTTGTTAAAGGCGATCCTGATTCAATATTCTATTACTTGCAGCTGAGCACATTCCTAACTAACACCACTCTCGCCGGCATGGGGCCTTTCCCACTCAAAGACAGAAGGAAGGCCAGAGGCCCAGGCTTGATTCCATGACTTCCTTCTCCTTAGCTCTTTACTCAAGGTATCCTGGGATTTATTACCACTTGTAACAGTCGTGGCTAACGTTTTTAACGCCTCCTCGGCTCTCGTACTTCATGTAACTTGTTGTATTGAATGCTTATACAACCCTGTAACATTTTTACAGATGAGGAAACCGGGACCCAGGGAAGTTTAGAAGCCTGATGGTTGAGAGCTTGGTCCTGTTCGTAGCAGACACATCCATGTTCTCTGGGCATGTTGGCCTCCCTTGCATGTAGAACACTCCAGCTGATTCCCTTATCGTTCTTTTTCTCCCAGGGTGCAATTCTTGCACACAGTGCTGGATAGAGATAAACCCTCCACTGTCTTATATCACCAGCCCTTCCCCAACAAATACATGCTGGACATCCCCTGGGTTTAAAGTGTGTGTGTGTGTGTGTGTGTGTGTGTGTGTGTGTGTGTGTGTGTATGGGGGGAGGCAGAGGAAATGGGACTTGTCTTCAGCAAAAGTAACAGCTAGTATTTATCAAGGGCTGGCTAAGTCCTGGGTACTGTTCTCTACATACCTTTTGTGTGTGTGTGTCTGGTTTTTTTGTTTGTTTGTTTGTTTGGTTGGTTGGTTGGTTTAATGGCTGCAATAGCTCTGGGACGTTTTTCAAGAAATTGAGCCTCTATATGGTCAAATGATTTGCCTAAAGTCACCCAGAGTAGATTTGGGCCCGAGGCAGGCTGTCTGGAGCCTGCGTCTTCCTTAGCCTATGGCAAAGCATATAGACATGTCATTAGTCGATGTGTCTCTAAGCAGAAGATGTTCCTTCCTCTTTCAGGGAAACTTCACGGGGGAGGAGGTACCAGAGTGAAGCCTGAAGGATGGGCAGGGCTCCCGGAGCAGGGAAGGCATGGCATCCCCCAGGGGTAGGAAGGGCTTGGGTATACATGCAGAGATGGAGTGCTGTGTTTCTTTGGGGGAGTGGGGTTTATAACTAGAAAACCAGAACAGCTGGTCTGGTCATAGCCGTTCACTATGAGTTGTCAATTAGAATGGTGGCTTAGGTCCTGGATGCCACTGGCTTCTGAAGGCCACGGCCCAGGCAGGTGAGTAAAAAGTCTGTTGGCTCCTCCCAAGGGAACATCTGTCCTGCTGCTGGGCTCCTGGGAGAGTAGAGGGGACAGAGGCTGCTGTGAATCCAGGGGATGGATTTCCCTCCGTCAGAATTCACTGAGCACCTGCTATGTACCGGGCCCGGCCCTTGCCTTTGCAAACACCCAGTTTGCAAACTCCCAGTCTGGCGGGGAGACAGGGATCTGGAGACGGATCCCCCAGGCCAACATCGTTGTAGGTCATGCACATCAGGGTAGTGAGCACCTGTTTTGTGACTTACAAACGTTTAGCGCATGTCATCTGGCAGACTCCTAGGTAGGTGGCCTTCTCCTGCCTGTACTCAGGAGGTACGGACAGATGCCAGAAGTCACTTGACTTGCCTGAGCTCCTGGGGCTGGTAAGTGGCTTCGGGTTGAAATCGAAATTGTTTCAGTTACCTCATTCTGCCTTAATTCCATGGTACGTCCCCCTCCCCCCAACCACATGTGGGGTTCCAGAGGGAAAGGACAGCTAAAATCTGGGCAGTAAGAAGAAACTTCCAGGAGAAGGAAATCGATGCATGTATTATTACTATTTAATTAAATTAGTTAATTAATTTATTTTAAGGAGTTTCCACGCTCAGCATGGGGTTTGAACTAAAAACCCTGAGATGGAGTCGTACGCTCTACTGCCAGAGCCAGTCAGGTGCCCCTTAAAGATTTTATTTTGTTTTTTATTTTTTAAAGATCTATTTATTTATTTGAGAGGGGGAGGGGTGCTGGGAGAGGAAGAGAGAAGATCTCAGTCAGACTCCCTGCTGAGTGCAGAGCCTGACCCGGGGCTCCATCTACCGACCCTGAGATCCCACCTGAGCGAAAACCAAGGGTTGGACACTTAGCTGACTGAGCCACCCAGGAGCCCCTTAAAGATTTTATTTTTAAGTAATCTCTACACCCAACGGGGGGATCGAACTTACAAGCCAGAGATCAAGAGTCGCATGCTCCACCCACCGAGCCAGCCGGGTGACCCTGTGTTATTGTTTTAATTGCAGTGAAAGCTAGCACTGATTAAGTACCAGCTAGGCCTGCATGAAGCAATTCCAACACCCCATGTAATCCTCACATACCCCATGACGTAGTTACTAGCTTCATTTTACAGATAAGGAAACTGAGGTCCACGGGGGAAGGAATAACTTGCCAAGGCCCCAAGCTCTATGCAGAAAAGCCAGGCTGTGGACTCCCCCATCTTCCTGGCTTCAGGCCGGAAGCGTTTTCACCGCCTCACACGGTGTTGTGTTGGCAAACCAGTTCTTTGGAAAACAAAACAGAACAGAATGAAAGAGCCCCTGATTTTTCATGTTTTTTGGTTCCTGGGATGTCTACACTCCCATCAGGCTGATTTCAAGCTACCAGCAGTTTAACTGACTCACAAAAGTCCATTTTAATTACTCACTTATGGCACATGACTTGGCTCCCCTTTGAGGAGGGGAGGGTGGGCCAGCCGTGCTGGTTTTCACAATGGCGAGAGGACCCTGGATGGCTTCGGGAGCATGGCTTTGGGAAGTGCTATGTCACCTGTCACTATGTCTGAGCCTTGCTGAGCCCCATCTGTGAAATGGGTCTGGCCATCCCTTGCCTCTCTTGTCTGCAGCTCTGGGCTTTGCGGCTGTGGCTGAGGCTGGGCTCCAGGGTTTGGGCAGGTGGATTTAGTCCCTTATCTGGGTCACTGTGGGGAAATTGGGCTGGACTGGAGGGGGGCCCATCTCTCTCCCTACCCCCTCCCCCTGAAAAGCTTTCACGGTGATTAGTTTAAGTAGTTTACATCATGAAGGGATCTGGTTACTGCTCTACCGGGAGGGCCTCCAAATCTCCTACCTGAGATAAGAAGGCTGCCTCTTGTTTAATCTTGAAGCTTAGAGGCCACGTTTTCATGTTTAAGAGATGGTTTTCAGGCTCAGGGGTTGGGTGGGCAGGGAGGTAGACCGCTTGGCCTAGTTGGGTTTTGGACATGTGCGTGCATCTTTAAAAGGCTCTTTCTGCCCATCAGGTCCGTGGGGCCTAGCATCCCACATCACTTCTGTAGGTTGGGTTTCACTCGTTCCTGGACCGGAGCACCCGGCAAGGGGTCTGTATTTATGGGGAAACCCAGCTGCGTGTGGACTGTCTGCTAGAAATAGCACCAAGTCCAAAGGTGGGCCAGTGTGCTCCACCCCAGACACAAGAACCACTTTAAGCCTCTTGGCTCCCTCCTCTTTCCCTCAGTTGGCTTACACCCTGCAGGACCCCTTGGGAGTAAAAATTCAAGAAGGGAGCAAATGCTGAGTGAGCAGCTAGCACGTGTGTGCCTTCTGAGTGACGCTGGCCGTCTGGCTGAAATGGGTTTGAATTTTGTCCTTATTTCTTATGTGCTGTGTGTTCCTAGGTAAGTCATTTAACTGCTCTGAGCTCCAGATTCTTCCGTGCAGTGGGTGATGTGGTGTCTACGTCACACAGCTGTTTCGAGACTTCAGCAGGCCCTTAAAAGTGCCTGGTAGTAGCATAGTTTAGTTTTGTTTTTTTAATAAGTCAGTTCAAGATATCAGTATTCAGCTTCACACTTGCTGGCTGGACCTCAGACTTGTAGCCAAGCCCCAGGGAGAGGGCAGGAAAAGCAGCCAGAGGCCTACACAGCCTCAGTTCCCGAATTCTCCTTGCTTTGCCTAGAAGAGTCAAGACTCAGAAGGATCCGTGAAGGTGTTGATTCCACGGTTCCCCATACTGATAGGCGAAAGTGGATGTTTGGACAGCTATATGATAGAAATAATTGGAATAAATTGGACGAGGTTTTGTTTGAAGCTGTACCACCTGCGAGTTCCCCAGATAACAGTCTTTAATCAGGACGACAATTGTATGCGACGTCATGTTGCAAACTAAAAGTTTAATTATTTTGCATTTTAAAAAATCCACAAAAATGTGGCTGTTTTGTTCCTATGAGTGTCAAGTTGTCATCTCTCCTCTCTGGGGAGAGATGGACTTTTGTCCGTGGCTATGTCCTTTTTATATTTCCTTTGGTGATCAGCAAATGTCCTTTCTCTTGTGAAGTGATAGTGATGATGGTTTTAAGGTTTTGGAAGGTAGTTTTCAACAGGTGTTGCATATACACAGTGCAAAGTCTTCTTTCTCCCTCCCCTCCTCTGCATCATCGGTACCTCTGTTTGTAAATCATTCCTGACCCGGTCTAGCTCGTGCATGCTCCTGGAGAGGTTAGATACCATCCCCCCACCTTGGTCCTTTGGTGGGAGGTTGGAGGAAGAGGGCAAAATGATCTTAGATGCCACTGAAATATAATTGTATACCTGGTGCCAGCTCGTGTTATCTTTGATTTGGTCGGGGCCAGTGATTGGCCAAGGACACTCATCGTAACACTGTTGCTGTGGGGAAGTAGGGTCTACTTTATGATGACACTATTGTTTCTGCATTTGACATCATCTTTGGGGTCCTTACAGCAAGCTGGTTTCTGCAGTGGGTGTTTGTCCCAGCCCCAGAAATGTCCTCTTTTGTTGCCTTAGGTTGTGTTTGTGAGCTGGCTGGTTATGGTCTGCTGTGGAACCACCTGGCTCTCAAGACCAGACCCATCAATGTGTATCTGCTGATAATAATGCTCATTACAGAAGGCAGATGCACAGTGGCGAGGCTTCCTGCATTCATCACTAGTGGATCACTGCACACTCCTGTGAGATCAGACAGGGCCTCAGCATCCCACTCAACATGGCGCTCTAGCGAGGGGCATGGGAGGAGGCCTGTGTTGGCTGCACTGCTCTCATACCTTAGTACCCTGGTTCCCAGACTATGGTATTTTCTAGATCAGCGTATTTTCTGAAAAACTAGAGGGACTAACACCAAATTGTCAACTTTTTGTTTTGACAGAGACTAAACAATAGAAAAATCTCTGCCATTTAAAAATCACCATTTGTTCTTCTTCTTCTTCTTTTAGAAAGCAAATTTTTTAACACCAAAAAGGCTGGAAAGACAATTTCCAAATAAAGGGCAATGAACATGTTTGGTTTTATTTGAGAACAAAATTTTTTTTCCTCATGGTTCTCATTTTGCTCCAGTTGCATAAAATCTTCATGAACAGTTGACACTGATTGGTGGCCCAAAGTGGGCAGAAAGGGATGCCTGTCTTCACAATATATAGTGTGTTCAATTTCCTCTCTGTAGACATTACTTTCCATCTTAGAGTTTTGTGAAGACTCGTTTCTATGGACCGTTAGGTACTTCTTTGGAAATCATCATTATCTGCATGGACTGAAAACTCATTTCCTCCTGAAAGCTCACTAAAAAAGACAGTAAAATTATCTTTAAGAGCACAAACCTACCGGGTCAAAGAGAATGGAAGAGAAGAGATTAGGTTATAAGAGGCCACAACCCCTATCTTAGGTACTTCCTTGCTTACTTCCAACCCCAGGTATGTCATCAAGAAATTTCAAAGTGTAATGATAAAATAGGACCGAGGTCAGCCAACTTTTCCTAAAGGGCCAGAAAGTAACTATTTTAGGCTTTGCAAGCCATATGGTTTCTGCTGCAGCTATTCACCTCTGCCCTTAGGGTGGGAAAGCAGCCAGAGGCAGAATGTGAACATATGGGTGTGGCTGTGTACCAATAAAACTTTATTAACAAAACCCAGCAGTGGCCTTGTCACCGTTGAACCACTGAACCAACCACAACACTGATTCTCTCCTGATCTCTTACTGTCCAAGTCAGTGGGCCTAAAATATCCCTTTCTTCTATATTACCAATTTTATCATATTGCTAGCACTAATTAGCACCTGAAAGCACCTCATTTAACTACTAATTCACATGTCTGTTGTTTTAGGTCTTCCCCCACTCCCCCCCATAGAGCCTGTGATGAGAATGTTATTCAAGTGATTTATTAAGAGGGTTCTCTCAGATGAGGGGTAAAGGAAACGTGGTGAGACAGGGGAAAAAAGCTAAGCAGGAGGATGATCTTCAGGGTAGTCAAATAGATCAATGGAACAGAATCCAGAATCCAGAAGTAGACTCACACACATGTAATTTTCAGCAAATGCCCCAGTTCCATTAGGAAAGGAAAGTCTTTTCAAGCAATAGCACTGGAACAACTGGATAAATGTTTGAAAATATTAACCTCAATGCTTACTTTGCATGATGGACAAAGATGAATTTGAGAAGGATTGGATCATGGACATAAATGTGAGAGCTGAACCACAAACCTTTTAGAAGAAAAATGTTGGAGAATATTTTAGCAATCTTGGGGGTACACAAAAGATTTATTAGAGAAGAGACAAAATGCACTAACCATACAGGAAAAAAAGATAAATTGTACTTCATCAAAATTAAAACTCCTGCTTACCAAAAGACCCATTAAAGATGAAAAGGCCAGCCACGAGGCAGAAAACATGCTTGTAACAAATATATCCTGTGGACTTGTATCCAGAATATATTAAAAACACCCATAAATTAATAATAAAAAGACAATAAAATGAACAAAAGACTTGAATAGACATTTGAAAAGAAAAGTTCCAGGAATGACTTATAAGCACAGGGAAAGGTGCTCAGCATTGTTAGCCATCAGGGAAATGTCAAAACCACAATGAGATATTTCACACCCCCTAGGATAATTAAAATGAAATACTCTGGTAATGCTCTGTGTTGGCAAGGATGTGGAACAACTGGAACATTTATCTTGTTGGAGTAAAATGGTACACCCATTTTGGAAACTAGAAGTTTCTTTTAAGGTTGTTATCCATCCAATTTCATGACGTAGTCATTCCAACCTTACGTATTTACCCATATGGGAACATACGTTCACAAAAAGTCATGTGCAAGAATTCTTATAGCAGCTTTGTCCACAGTAGCTAAAAGTCAGAAACAGCCCCGATTTCCATCTACAGAAGAATGGTTAAATAAATTGTTGCCACCGTGGCGAGTGCTTTTTTTTTCTTGTCCAACTTGCGAGAGTTGCCCAAAGTAACCAGGGGCAGCCGTTGATTTGAGTTTGAAGAGGGGACTGTTGCTGAGTCCTGTGATGAAAGCATTCTCCCTTTGGGGACTGGGCCCTCTAGACCCACGGGGCTCCAAGTGACAGGGATGGAAAGCAGTTCCTTGAGCTGCTGGAGACGGATGGTGAACAGAGCCACTTCCGTCCGGTCTTCCCGCCATGAACATGTCAGATCTCGGAGCTCAGTGGCTATCCATCCTGTTCATCAGCGTGTCTTCATTGCCCAACACAGAGCCCGGTGTGCATGTGTGCTTGGTTAAGACTGATGGGCGGATTGCCAGAAGCTGGCTTGATGGTTTATGAGGGACATTGAAGGAGTATCAAACAATTCTAGTTTTCTTTAAGACTCTCGATTTATTTTATGATTACAGAGTTATAAATGTTCATCATAGAGAATTTAAAATACGCAGAAAGCAGAGGAAAAATCAAAATCACCTGGAGATAACTCACGTCAACCAGAACTATGTTGTGAGCTCAGTCTACACAAGTGGCTTTTAAACGGCTTTCTGGAGCACTGGGGTTTCTGAGATGGTGCCCCAGGAATTCTGTTGAGGGTAAAGGGGAGAGTGTATCTGCCCCAGAACAGGAATAATTTTCAAAGTTTTCCTTAAGTTTTATTTAGAAAAAAAATGGGTTTGCAACAAAAACAGTAAAAGAGGTTGAGACTCACCAGTCTACACGGGCAGAGCTGGCAGTTTTCATTCAGCTGACATTCAATTTCATATCACCATCAATAAATGGAGCAGATGTTCCGGACTCTCGTACCACGCCTGGCAGCTACTGGCACTTGACCAGCCCTTGGTGTAGACACTCCTTCTCCTAAGAGCACCGCAGAGTTATGTGATAGACAAAGGGAACCTTTTACTGCAAAAAACCAGATGTTGCCGACTGGAAAAGACCAGTGGTGGTTGAAAACAGAACCATGAATGAGTCATGTTCAATCATCTCAGACAAGCATAAAAGTATATAAAAGATTAGTGCAGAAGAGAATTTATACCAGGCTCTGTGCTGTCTGGGAACATGATTTAGATTAAAAGAGGAAAAAAAAAATATCTCTGAGCCACCTGGAGCACCGTAGTCAGAAAGCTTTTAGGATTTGGATTTCAATATCCATCACCGTAAACTCTGAGATTATTTTTTATTTTTTGAAAGCCATTTGGATGCCTATCAAAACAACCAACCTGAACTCGACTTTGTGTGGCTCTGACTCAGGCAGTATGTCAGAGATGTGACCGTCCACATAGTCACCAGCTTTCCAGACTTGGGGTTCAAGCCTGCAGCTGTGTCTGCCATCCTCTCCTCCTTTGGTTTAGTGCTGAGGCCAAAATAGAGGCCCCTGTTCATCTGTGCTTGGGGACATTTCCTTGTTAGGCAAAACCACGCTGGGTGGGGGAGCTCAGGAGGTAGGATGGAGGAATGGTGAGTTTGCCTGATGTCTGCCTTGATATTAAAGAGCTACTTTGTTGACTTGAATTCTCCAACCCATCGGTACTGCCTTTGGCTTCCTTTGGTTCTGGAGAACACAGTTGACTTCTCCTCCCACCCAGCTTGACTTGGCAAAAGAGAAAGCCTTCTCACCAATGCTGGGTAATTTACAACTTTTTAATAGGACCCAGTCTGGTGAGAATGGAGTAGTGTCCCATTTGGGTTTTCATTGGTATTTATTTCCTTGGTGACTAATGATGTTGGGCCTGTTTTCTTGTGTTTCTTGGCCACTTGGACACATTCTTTTGTGACCTGCTTGTTGTCCCAAATGTCCACAGAAGTACAATGGAACATATCTGTGGAATACTATACAGCAACGAAATGGGAGGCCCAGGTCTTTATACCCTCGCATGGATCAGTCACTGGAGGGGGCCGCCCTGTGTTACGCATGTCTTTTCATTCTGATGTTTTGACATCTGGGACCTTTCAGACCTCAGGGGACTGCCCCTCCCAGGAGTAGCCAGTTCCTGGAGAGAGTAAACCAGCCACCTGTGACCTTGCCTTTCATAGGCAAACCAATCCAGAGCGCACACCCCAACCACCTCCTCTGTGGGCTTGCTCACACTCTGGGCCACTGTCCCCTGCCTTAATCACCCCAGGACCCTGTACCAGACAGCTAGAGGCAGCCCCTCCGCCCCAGAGCCTGCCAGATTATTCAAATGAGCCAATCCTAAGCCTGCTTACCCTGCTTCACATTCCTTCCCATAAAAACCACATGTAAGGCTCTCTCCTACGTTTTTCCTGTTCACACTTCCTCCTGACCCGCCCTGCTGCTTCCCCAGGGTGGCTCTGTGTGGCGGGTCCCCTCATCCAGGGATCTGTGAGTGTAACGAACCATCCTGGCAGTGGTCATCATTTCCTGATCTGTTGGGTTTACTCTACCCAAATCGTAATAAAATCTACATTTTAAAAAACACCCCAGAAAGGGCTGGGACCCTGGGGGAGGCCACTCTCTGCGTTGAGGGCCGTCCCTGGAGGGGCCGCCTACCAACAGCACTCCCAGCGGCCGGGGCAACAAGTCCTTCCTTGAATGGGGTGGTCAGTGTCCGCTGTGGATTTCTCACATCAAGGTCTAGCTAACCCTTCGTTCCAGGGGTGAGAGTAGGCAGAGCAAGTGAGATACCCCGCACCCTGAGAGCGAGTGCCGCCTACATTTTGCCCCCCAAATGCCTCTCTTGCCTTACCCCTGTTCCCGTCATACTTCTCTCTCCTCTCTACCCAGCTTATAGACAGATCCTGAGTCTCTCCTTTTGTCCCAAGCCCCACCCCCCCCCCGCCCCCAGGGTTCCCTTCTCACTCAGGGTTGAAGCCAAAGACCTTCCTGGGCTCTCTGAAGCCCTACAGGATCTGGCCTCCATTACCTGCCTGCCCTCCTCTCCCAGTGGCCTCCTCACTAGTCCTCCACAGGCACATTCCACCCCAGGACATTTGCACTCCCACTGCCCTCTGCCTGGAATTGCTCTTCTCCCAGATCTGCCCGTGGCTCCCTCCTTCACTTCCCTCAGATGCTTGTCTGCCATCCCTTCCTTGGCCACCTGCTGCAAATCCCAACACTGCCGCATCCCTGACCCTTCCTATTCCTCTCCCCTGCTTTATTTTTCTCTGCCTAGTGTACCACGCATCTTACTTACTATTTCATTTAACGTCTGTTTTCTCCACTTGCATGTAAGTTCCAGGGGGAAAGGGAGGGTTTTTGGTCTATTTTTTTCCACTGCTAGAATCCCACTGCCAAAAACAGTGCCAGGCATGTAGTATCAAAAACGGATTGGCGGGCGCCTGGGTGGCTCAGTGGGTTAAAGCCTCTGCCTTCGGCTCAGGTCATGATCCCAGGGTCCTGGGATCGAGGCCCACATCAGGTTCTCTGCTCAGCGGGGAGCCTGCTTCCTCCTCTCTCCTCTCTCTCTGCCTGCCTCTCTGCCTACTTGTAATTCCTCTCTCTGTGTCAAATAAATAAATAAAAAATTAAAAAATAAAACAAAACGGATTGGCTGCATGAACACAGAGGTGCCTGTACCGGGGGAGGTTTTCGGGTCTGCTCCTGATGCTCCCTGGGATGGACACTGGCCCAACACCCAGAGCGTACAGTTTAATTAAAGATGCATCTTAACATCGCCATCCCGCTCGCTCACGTCCCTCTTTCATGTCTCACCCGCCCCTCTCTTCTTTTATATCCATTTTCTTTCCCCTTCCCGCTTTTTGGTACTTGATGGAATCACATTAAACTAATAAAGCTTTCATTACTTGATTGTACCCGTAATTACGCACACTGAGAGCTGGGTTTGTTTTGATTTCCTGCGGACTTTTGGTCACTGATGCTTTTGAACACTTGCTTTTATTCTCCGGTGGCCACTTGACCCCCCCCCCCCGTTTTAAAAAGGATGAAAAGCTTAGAAAAACATCAGAAATATCCTTTTATTTTTCCCTGCAAATTGATTTGGAGAGTTTTGTTTTGATTTCCCTCTTGGAAATGGTGGGTGTTAAAAAAAAAAAAAAGCAACAACCCAGAATCACATGTTTCTAAACTGGCCAGCAGGCCATGGATTCTGGGCTGGGCAGGAGGTGAAGTTACTGTTGCCTGGAAAGGATGTGCTGAGGGCATCTTCACTCAAAGGGGAGTTTGATATAGTCCCGCAGCCTCCATGGAGGCTGGGGAGGTTGGGTCAGAGTGGGGTGTCCCCACCTTGGCACTGGTGGCCCTGGGGGGGCAGGACACTTCTCGTGGTAGGCGGGGGCTGTCCTGTGCCTTGGTGTGAGCAGCATCCTAGATGCTAATAGCACCTCTTATTTTATTTTTTTAAGATTTTGTCAGAGAGAGCGAGAGAGAGAGAGCAGGAGCAGAGGGGAGCAGCAGGCAGAGGGAAAAGCAGGCTCCCCGCTAAGCAGGGAGCCTGAGGACCGGCTGAGCCACCCAGGTGTACCACTCCTCTCTCTCGTGACAATCAAGTCTTGACACATGGCCGAATGTCCCTGGGACAGCACCAGGACCTCCGGTGGAGTCCCGCCGGATTAGATCGGAACCTGTGTGATGCGCATTCCCGGCAGCATGGTTCACGAGAGCTGTGAGTGCTTGTCCATCAGCTACGAACGGGTCCGCAGAACGTGGTCTGTCCGTATGACGCAGTATTCCTCAGCCACACAAAGGAATGAAGTACCGATGCCTGCTATGCCATGGACAAACCTTGAGCACAACATACTCAGTGGAAGAAGCCAGACACAAAAGATCGCGACTCATATGATTCTACTTTTGTGCCATGTCCCAGATGGGGAAACCCACAGGGACGGAAAGTAGATTAGTGATGACCTGGGGCTGGAGGGTGGAGCAGAGGGGAATGATTGTCTAATGAGGACAGGGCTTCTTTTTCTTTTCTTTTCTTAATTCCCATTCGTTAACAGTGTTATATTAATTTCCGGTGTACAACGTAGTGATTGAATGCTTCCATACATCACTCAGTGCTCATCACCGCAAGCGCCCTCCTTCATCCCCATCCCCTATTTCCCTCATCCCCTCACCCGCCTCCCCTCTGGTAACCATCGGTGTGTTCTCTGTAGTTAAGTGTCCTTTTTTGGGTTTATCTCTCTGTCTCTTTTCTCCCTTGCTCATTCGTTTTGTTTCTTCAATTCCACATCTGAGTGAAATCATATGGCATTCGTCTTTCTCTGACTCACTTATTTCACTTAGCATTATACTCTCTAGATCCATCTACATCATTGCAAATGGCAAGATTTCACTCTTTTTTATAGCTGAGTAATATTCCATTGTATCTATGGACCACATCTTTATTTGTTCATCAGCCGGTGGACGCTTGGGCTGCGTCCATAGTTTGGCCGTTGTAGATAAGGCTGCTATAGACATCAGGGTGCATGTATCCCAATGAATTAGTGTTGTATCTTTGGGTAAATACCAGTAGTGCGATTGCCGGATTGTTAGGTAGCTCTATTTTTCATATTTTGAGGAAACTCCATATTGTTTTCTACAGTGGCTGCACCAGTTTCCATTAATGGGTACAGGATTTCTTTCCAGGGATGGAAAAGTTCTAGAACTAAATAGTGGTGATGGTCATTCAACATTGCCAACATGCTTAATGCCCTTCAAAATGGTTAAAATGGTCAATTTTTTGTTGTGTGTATTTTACGGCAATGAAACAACAGCAGCCACTCACTCACGTGAGATGCCTTCACTAGTGTGTATGACGGCTCTTCACATACATCAGGACCCTGAAGGGTAAAGAGGTTTTGTCCTTCTCCTGTCCCCAACCAGCACAGGAAGGCTCCTCCCGCCCCCACCCCCCTTATTCACCCCAAAGGTAGGAGTGGCCGATTTGCATGCCTCAGATTCTCATCCACTGATTGCAGAAATCTTTTCTGGAGCATTTAGATATTTAGGTATTAGATATTTAGAAGGCATTATTTTGGCTATCTCTTGCTGTAAACAGAAGGCAGGGGCTTGCTCTTGGCTGGCGGTGGGGTGGGGGGCTCCCTCCCTGTGCTGGACCAGCCCCTTCACAGCGTGGCAGCTGAGTGCCAGGGGGAGGAAGGAGGAAGCCAGTGTGGACATCACATCCCCAAATGCCATCCTTGCTATTTTCCATTAGAGCAAGGGACAAGGCAAGCCTGGGTTCAAGTGGAGGAGTTACGGACTGTACGTGTTGATGGGAAGAGTTGGCAGAGTATTGCTCCATGACTTCCAGCCCTCCTCGGGGATTAAGACGTCAGCGGGTGTTGGAAGGCTGTTGCCACCATCCGGGTGGGACATGACGCAGGCTTGGACAGGGCAGCCGCGGGGGAGGGGGCCAGGGGACGAATCTTGGCATCAAAAGCGGTGATGCAGCTATGTAGGCTTGGGTCTCAGGATGGAATAAATAGAAAAGACCTGAGTCTGCTCTTGGTCTAGGGCTGTTGTAACCTGAGGTTCTTTCTGGGTGGCCCAGCCGTGATCCCTCAGGGCCATTTCCAGCATACCTTCTAGAAATGCGTAGGGGATGCTCCGACGGGTAAAATGGCTCTAGTCCCTGCTCACCCAGCAGCAGGTGGTGCGTCTGGGTAAAGAAGGTGCACTGTTGTTTCTGTTTGCATGGGATTTTTGCAGAAGATACTCGAAGAGGCTCCATGTTGTCCTCAAAGGTTTTTCCTAGTAACTATTCTGTAACAGTGGTCAACCTTCTTCCTTCTCAGGGAGAGAGGGGGACGTGGTCACAGTCGGGGATTACGCAGATGACAGTAGGAGGGACCTGGAAAAATCTGCTCTCAGAGGTAAGCGTGGACGTCCCTCGGCAATGATTGTTCAGTCCGATAGCTTCACTCCCGAGGGAGCAGGACAGCCCCCGCCCACCACGAGAAGTGTCCTGCCCTCCCAGGGCCACCAGTGCCAAGGTGGGGAAACCCCACTCTGACCCAACCTCCCCAGACTCCATGGAGGCTGCGGGACTATATCAAACTCCCCTTTGAGTGAAGATGCCCTCAGCACATCCTTTCCAGGCAACAGTAACTTCATCTCCTACCCAGCCCAGAATCCATGGGCCCAGAGCAGCAGCCAAGCCAGCAGAACCTGGATCGGGAAGGATGCTGCTCTGTGTTCATTCTCAAGGGCCTACAAGCCACTGGAAGAGGCTCTGTACTGGCCCGCGAGATTTTTACTGATATCTTCGCCGCTCCTGTCTCAGGATCTATGCTGCAGATGCCGGGCCCAGCGGGGAAAATAAATAAATAAATGCATCCGTAAAAATCAGACAACACTGCCGTCTGGGCTGCCAGCTCCCGTGGCCCCAGGTGCAAGGGTACATCGCATCATCTTGCCTTTGGACCGCAATCAATGGAACAGGCAGGAAATGAGAGGAAATTAATTTTTCCCCCCTCTCCTCTTTCCCTCCCCTGCCGTCCCTCCTGTTTTTACACAAGGGCCTTTTAAAATGTTGGTTACTCTCTGATTACAGTGCAATAGAGGTTCGAAACAGCCTCTTCTCGACTAAACTCCCTCTGCCCTTAACCAGAACGATGGGCCGGTTGCCTTGGTAATTGTCCTCATTCGCTGTGTAGAAGCCACAATTATGAAGGTTTTTCTGGGTACTGATCCTCTTAGTGCCTTTTTCTTAGAAGTTCACGAGAAGATGGGACAAAGGAGACCTAATAGATTTTATTGGTCCTGCTCCTTGGAGTACCCAGAGCTCATGACATGCGGGCATGAGCTGTGAGTGCCATTTAAATTGGCTGGCTTTGCCCAGAGAGAAAGCTTTACGCTCAGGAGAGTGGCTGAGCTTCTATTAGCTGGAGGGGCCAGGGCGGGAAGATGAACTCACAGACCCAGCTTCTCTAGCTTGGCTCATAATGGAAACCCTAGATGGGCATCTGGGGCTGAGGGCTGGGGCACTTAACCTTTCAGTGATAATCGAAGAGAATGGACACATAACTGCTCTCTTGAAACTCCGGTATGATTCAGGTTCAAGGCAGGAGAGCTGGGTGGGTTGTTGAAAAACCCAAACTGGAAATGTTTTGGGCACAGGCAGCGTTCCCCTCTTAAAGAGCAACAGGACTCCATTAGCTGGGGGCGGGGGGGGGGGGAATTGCAGAGAAGAAACAGGGGGAAGATGATTATGGAGACGATGAAAATTGTGATCACTGTAATCATATCATTTAGCTGGAAGGGGTCCAAGATGCTCACACTCACTGCCTTAGCTGCACCTCACAATAGCCTGGGGGTTGCTGGCTCCTACTTGTAAATGGGGGAAACTGAGCCACAGGAAAGGAAAGCAGCTTATCTGGATTGGAAGGTGGATGGAGGTAATATTCAAACACAAAGGTTTCTGACTCCCAGAATCTTCCTCCCCTCACAAAAGGAAAATCAATTCTAGGCTTTGGGAGGGATAAAGTACAGATGTCTTTGAGCTGCAGTTTTTAGATTAGGCATTCCAGGGGCCAGTGTGCCTTCATTAGAATGACTTTGAAGTTTGATGTGTCCCCAACTGGAACAAAAAGAATGTCTGAAAAAGGTCAAGTCCATGGCTATTTCATCCAGAGAGCCAACTCTGTGGGACTGGTGGTAGCTAGCTGTGTTAAGAAAGATTCTGAGGGTGCATCTGGATTTATTGAGAAAGAGCGCCATCTTGATTAGCAATGTTTGCTATGAAGGAGGGATGGGGAAATCATGTGTGTGCCTCTTCTGAAGGCTTCTCAACTGACTCTCTATTTGACATTAATACTTTTAAGACATAACTATTATTTGAAAACCTGGAATGATAACACAAGCTGGATCCAGATTCATCCCATAATTTCCAGAAATCTTTTTATTTGGAAAAAAATTCAAACTTACAGAAGAGTTTCAAGAATAGCGAGAGAACAGAGAACATCCATATGTGCTTTATCAGGGTTACCTGTTGCTAACATTTTGTCTGAGTTTTCCTTTTCTCTCAAATATATCTGTGCATATATATATGTATATATATATACACGTGTGTGTATATATATATATTTTTTCTGAAACATCTGAAAATAAGGGGCCTTTTACCCCTGAGTATTTCAGTGTGTATTTCCAAAGAACAGAGATAGCCTCATGCAACCACATTACAGTAGCAACTTCAGAAAATTTAACACTGATACAAGACTTTCTCTGACCTTCTCAGATCCAGCTTTGTCAGTGGACCCAACAATGTCCTTCGTAGTGTTTTTCTAGGATCCAGTCTGGTATGAAGTATTGCATTTAGCTGTCCTGTCCCTTTAGCTTTCATTTTTAACACTGACACATTTGACATTCCCATAATACAGAGAGATTTAAAATATCCATCTGTGTAGTTGATATTTTTGAGAACCAAATATAGTGCTATGCCAGGTGCTGGGTCTTCCAAAGATGAATTTAGCAATTTTTGCCCCAAGTAGGATATTTACTGAGCACTGTGAGGTGCTGAGCATTTTACATGCATTATCTCATTTAAACCTACAATAGTCCTGTGAGGTGTGGGCAGAATGGTTTTTCTCATCCATGGAGAAACTGAAGCTCAGAAATAGGAAGTGGTTCGCCTAACATCACACAGGTGGTAAATGGAGTCAAGGTTTGATCTCAGGCAGACTGGCTTTAGAAAACACACTTTCAGTCATTGCATTATTCTGTCTTTGAGAAATAAGTTCAGCTCTGTGGCAGAGATATGATAAGTAGCATATAAATGATTAATTCATTGATGTGTTGATTAATTCGTTGGTTTATTCATTCATTTGTACTTTTGTTCACTGATTCACAGAGTAATTCATTAATTGATTCATTCAACCATTCATTGATTGATTGGTCCATCCATCCACCCATCCATCCATCCATTCATTTATTCATGCCTCTTGTGGTCAAAGCACTATGCTGGATTCTAGGGGTACAATGGTGAAACAGAATAGATATAGTCTTCATTCTCATGAAACTTACTGTTCAAAGGGGAAAGACAGATAATAAAGAAAGTATAGTCATTGTTATTGAGAGTAAAGTAAGAAAATCTAATCTCATCCAGAGGGTCAGGAAAGGTTCCCTTGACAAATTGACATTTAAGCAAAATCCCAAGGGCTGTGTGGGAGTTAGCTTGAAAGAGGGAGGGATTGCTTCCATGTAGGAGAAAGCAGCGAGAACTTCCTGGAGGAGGTTGCATGCGAGCTGGGGTTTTAATTATGGGTGGGATGTGAAGTTTCAGAGATGGGTGATGCATTTCCCAGGTCAAGTTAACAGCATAAATGAAAGTGGGACACTTGTAGGAATGCGTTAAGGGAAGTCTTGTGGCGGGGGGGTTGTTGGCACTAGATCTTTTGTTTCATTGATTCACTCCCCAAAATGGGCACCATTTTTGGTACAGAGCCTCCCTAGCTCTCCCATGCATCTCGAGTCCAGGGGTAATTTCTCCTGAAAACTGATTCCACAAAAATGTATCAAGTGTCTACTGTGTGCCAGCTGCTCTTTCTTCCAGGGGGCTGGGGTTGTAATAGTGAACCAGAATAGAACACGAACCATGGCTTTGTGTAGCTTGGATTCTACAAACCTAATCTGTGACTCTAATGACAAACTTATTTAGAATTTACAAATAAAGATCCCTCCATCTGGAGTACCATTGTCCAGATAAAGTGGTAAAAACCTCACACCTGTGGACAGGTGAACTGTAATTGGCTGCGGAGCAACTCAGCTCCTCCTGAGCCTCAGTTTCCTTATTTGTCAAACGAATGGGCTCAGTCAGACCTGTAAAGACTGTGCCAGCCCTGAAATTCTTGGATTCTACAAATCAGAAGAGCAGGCGCACCCTGGGAGCCACAGGCGTCTGTGTCTGGGTGGACCTGGACGTTTACTGCTTTTGTTTCTGTTTTCACAAGGGGCTCAGGCCCTCCTGACAGTTCACCCCTCGAAGGTAATCAGAATTCTCTTTCTGTCCGCCTTGGTTTTCTGCTCTTTGACTTGCATCATAAATTATTCTTTCTCTAAATGGCAGGCGTAGGTAAGTTACCAAAAGGTCACTCAGAACCCCAATCAATCCCAGCTGCTTTAATTACTTTAGTGCTGCTCAGACTTGTGTGTGTGTGTGTGTGTGTGTGTGTGTGTGTGTGTGTGTGTGTGTGTGTGTGTTAGCAACCCAGAGGAGAGGTTCAAGAACCACTTTCTGCAAAAGACCCCAGAATTTTCTTTAAGGAACAGAGTTAATTCTCCTAACAGGCACAAAAGCCAAATTGTGCCTGTTAGGAGAATCCCCATCAAAATAGACCTCAGCATATATATAAATAACAAAAGATAAGCTCATTTGCCTTTAACAGCAGCTTTGCCTTTAACAGGCTGATGGCAAATCCTGGAGATGAACAGCAGAATGAACCCAGTGTAAATCTAAGATTAAAACCAGATAAAAAGAATCTCTCTCTTTTTTTTTTTAAGATTTTATTTATTTACTTGACACACAGAGAGAGAGACCACAAGTAGGCAGAGAGGTAGGCAGAGAGACAGGGAGAGGAGGAAGCAGGCTCCCTGCTGAGCAGAGAGCCCGATGCGGGCCTCGATCCCAGGACGCTGAGATCATGACCTGAGCCGAAAGCAGAGGCTTTAACCCACTGAGCCACCCAGGCGCCCAAGAATCTCTTTATTAAAATAGCCTACCCCCCTTTTTTTCCTGTCCCAGAGCTTTGTCTCAAAGCTCTCACAGGGTTTCTAGATGTTGTGTTTCATCTTTAGTTAAGAATTTAGAGACAATGTTAGGTGTGACAAGTATGATTCTGCTCTGGTCCTGTGGGTCTCAGTGTGGCTGTCTCCAAGCTGGTGTGTGGGTGCCCAGAAATACATTGTTTCAGTCAGGGGTTTGGACCAAAATCTCAAATCTTAAAGACTTTTGGAAAAGATAAGACTTTGGGTCCTGTTTTCTTGCTTGTGAAGGGTATATAATAATAATAATAATAATAATAATAATAATAACAATAGATAATATAATTGTAAATAGTAATAATAAACTAATTTATAACCGTGCTATAACAAAAACAATAACTCAAGCTAACTTTTGAGTGCACTTATGTGCATTATATTGGCATCTCATTCAGTTCTTGCAACTCTTACTATTCTGATTTGACGTATTAGAAACTCAGGCACAGAGAGGTCACCCTGCTGGGAAGGGGTGGGGCCGTGGTCAGAACCTTGACCATCTAAACTGGACAGTAGTCACAGCTGACTTTCCTCGTGGTGTACCAAGTCCCAAGAATGATGCCAAATATGTTGTATTTAAAACGTGAGGGGTCTCATGGTGACACCGTGAAGCTGGTCCCATCATTTTTCTGAATTTACACATGAGGAGACAGACTCAAAGAAGCTTGGTGACTCAGGTAAGGGCAAACAGCCCCTTGGGGCTGGGCTTTCCCAGCCATCCCACCTGGATCTCTAGGCAGGGTTGGTAAATTTATGGCCCAGGGGCCAAAAGTGGCCCGTTGCCTGTTTTTGTAAATAAAGTTTTATTGGGACACAGCCACACCCATTCATTTGCTGCCAATAGCTGTTTGTGCCACAGTGACAATGTGGAATAATTGCCACAGAGATCGTCTAGCCCATAGAGCTGCAAATATTTATCATTTGGTTCTTTACAGAAGTTTGTCATTCCTTTATCTAAGCACAGTGTTCTTAACTCCTACTCTCTTGCTGGTCTGAGAACCATGATTCCTATGTCTGCTGGTTCCAATGAGCTGGTCTGATGTTGGAATACAGCCTGGTCTTAGCCGGAGGTAGAGAGAGATACCTGTGAATTCCTGCCCTCCTGGGGGAGGGATGTAGAGGTCCTGGGGGTCCTAACTGCTCACGAGTATGTATGTTTTAAAGGGTGCCATAAATATGACTTAGTTAGAATATAAGAAGGTCCAGGATCCTTGGAATTACCCTGAAAACCATGCTTGTAAATTGTAATTTTACCAGCAGACCCTTGTAAAAAATTTAGTCTTGGGCCATATCCTGAAACCTACTGATTCAGACTTTCGTGGGTGAGTCCTGGGAGTCTGCAGTACTGGTGATGCCTTTGTCCTGAGTCCCCCAGGGCACTGGGGCTCCAAGGGGAAGGCACATGGTCATTCTCCTCTAAACAGTGGTAGAGCTCAGCCCCAGTGAACTCAAAGCCCCGTTTCACCTTTGTTCTCTCTGCCGAATCTTCTGCCCTCTGCCCTGGATTCTAACCTAACCTGATATTCAATAATCATTCCCCATTCCCTAAATCCCTTGCCCTACCACAAACGCTCAAAAGGATTTTTTTTTTTTTAACAAAGAAAACTGGAAGACCCACATACTCAATGTCCAAAATTTAAATGTTACAATGCAAACTAACCAACTATTACATAAAGTGTGTCCTGGACTCCAATCTTGACATACACAACACATAACAACAAAATAAAAAAAACCATATATAATAATATGGTATTTAATAATTGAAAATCAGCAAAATATGAAAGATGACTGATCTTAATTATAATCATGCAAGACTTGGTCGTCTGTTAATGGGCTGCTGATGTTTGGGTGAGCAGTAACATGAAGACATCTATAATTCACAAGTTGCTGCATATTCATAACATAAAAGTGTATTTTCTTACTGTCATTTTAGCAAGATGACTATGTGGTCACAATATTTTCAGATAATTTGTGATCTCTTGGTGATATTGCCAAATCAGGACATTTGTTTTTCAAGGGATGGTACTCCTTAGGTAGTTTTTCTCTGAAATGAATTTTTATTTTTTCACTAGGGTATGATTTATAAACAATAAGACACACAAATTCTAAATAGAACATCTCAGTGAATTGTAACAAATGTGTATACCCATGTATTTATTACCTCCCTTAAGATTTTCAGTTATTTAAAAATTAATTTCATTTTGGAGAAATTTTGTTCTGTTGAGGCAATAGTTACTGGAATTATCAATAAATGCTTTAAAGCAATTCTCATATTTGGAAATAAACCATAGATTTTAAATTTTACGTTTAAACTTTATAATTGAGTCACATATGATAATTTATTGATATTGCAGAGAGCATCGTGTATTTATTTTACTCTCTATCTCTTCCCACCCCTCCTCCAGTTTCTGCCAATAGAATGTGAATTTTATTATTATTATTTTTAACCAACAGTCTCCCCAGTGCCGAGAACAGTGCTGGCAGTAAGTAGATGTTCAGTAAATATTTGCTAGGTAAATAAATGTAATTTGGGCTCAAAGGTATTTTGAGTTCTATGTGATTCTGCCTGATCTCAAACAGGACCCCTTATTTTATACAAGTGTTTATAAGCAAGGTTCAATCTGCCTTTAGGAGAAACACCAACTCAAATTAGATTGTGAAGCATAAGTTTATGTGTCCTTCAAAACCATGCCTCTTTTCAGTGCTCTTCAAGGACAGGACATTCGATTTTCTGGTGCTTTCCAGCTGGTGGTCAACCTGGTGTGCTATATAGGAGGGGGATTTTTTTTTTTTATAGGAGGGGGGTCTTAAGGCTACAGTTATTTTGGGCTGAAGAGCAGATGCATCCTCCTTGATGTGCCAGTAGCAAAGACCTCTGTAGAAGGTGAGGGAAATGTCAACTAGTGTGGTACAAAGACACTAAGTGATCCCTGCCTTCTGGAATTAGCTCTGTTGTGTCATCCCTTCCCCTTGAGTGTGGCCAGACCTATGGCTTGCTTCTAACCGACAGAATATGGAATACAGGATGGGATGCTACTTCCATGATTACATTGTATAAGGTCGTAACCTCTCTCTTGCTAGCAGACTCTCTCACTTGCTGGCTTTGATAAAGCTAGTTGCCGTATTGGAGAGGCCCATTTGACAAGGAACTGAGGGCTGAGGGTGCCTTTTGGCTAACAGCCGGCTGGGGACTGAGGCTCTTAGCCCAACAGCCTGGAAGGAACTGGATCCTGCCAACAACAACTTAAGTCCCTTAAATTATAAGCTTGGAAGCAGATCTTCCCTAGGTGAACTTTCAGATGAGCCCCCAACCCTGACCAACACCTAGATGGTGGGCTAGTGGGGGCTCTGAAAGAGAGGATCCAGGTAAGCTCTGCCTGGACTCCTGATGCACAGAAATCGTGAGAGAGTAAATATGTGTTGTTTCGAGGTGCTAAGTTCATGATGATTTGTTATGCAACAATAGATAAGTAATACAGCCAAGAAGGAAGGTCTCATAGAAAGAATTTCCTTCCATTTACTTTGATTTACACCATATACTTTATTGCCATTCCTTTATGAAATCCGTGTAACATATAACAGCTCTAA
Organism: Ailurus styani; assembly: GCA_002007465.1. NCBI lineage: Eukaryota > Metazoa > Chordata > Mammalia > Carnivora > Ailuridae > Ailurus > Ailurus styani. The sequence goes on along the minus strand of LNAC01000016.1, from coordinate 1,228,656 downwards.
TAACTGGTTGCTACTATCCACACTGTACAGATGAAAAAAGCCAAGACTTATAATTTAAGGGACTTGTACAAGATTATCCAGTTTTAATATATAATTATTATTTATATGTGTTATTTATATATCATATATATCACAATTATAACATGTAATATAATGTAACGCAATGTCATGGATGTGACGCTTAGCACAAAGCTTGACACAGGCGAAGCACTTAGTGAAATGGTGGCTGCTTTTATGATTATTGTGGTTGTTATTTGAAAAAGAAGTGTTGTAGGCACCAGGGAACCAGTAACCCCAGTCCGTATTTGGCCAGGACCCTTTTCCTCTGGGTCTCAGTTTCCACGTCTATAAAATGAAGTGAGTTTGTTCTTCTAAAGACACTGGCCAACAAAGTGTCTCTCCCTGTGCTTCTTGCCAGCTAGACACCATTCAAGTGGTGAGTCATCCTCTACCTTCTAGTTGGTTCCAGTGTTACCCCCGTCTGACCAGTTCAGCCTGTCAGGGCTCCTTCTCCCCTGAACTGCAATGGGAAAAGCAAACAACGAGCAAGTAGAGCCTTTCCCTCCACTTTGGGCTCCACCAAGCTCTCCGCCCCAGCCCCTCTATCACTCCCAGCTGCTAGGTTGGGGCTCTTTCCTCCCAACCTAGGGATGAAGCCAACCCAGATCTAGAGATCTGGGTTCAAATTCTAACTCCACCAGTTAACTAGCTGGAGGACATATCCTCTTTGAGCCTCACCTATAACACGGGGAAGAGAGTAAATACCTCTTCGGATTGTTGAATTAAAGGGGAGACTCGTGGATCGTGATCTGCAGAAGTGCCAAGGTGTGCAAAGGATTTTAAAAGGCTCTGCTTGTTATGGTTCAGTCTTCAGGATTCCTCCTGGTTGGAATGAGCCTTTACTCTTGAGGACCATGTGGGCTCCAGTACTAGGGCAGAATTCCATTTGGTTTTACTGCCTCAGTTTCTCCAAGGCAGTAGCTTTTCCAAGAATGTTTCCCCAAGGTCAAAGGGATGTAGCCAATGTTTCTGATCGAGGGCAGGCACTCCAGGACCATGGGCCATCTCAGGCAGGAGAGAAAGATTGTTTCCTGGAGAAGACCACTTCTGACTAGTTGGGTTTCTTCTCTTCCGGGACAGAGCACATTGCTGGTGCATTTAGAAAACCATGTTCACCCTTGGAAACTCTGTTGATCAGAATCCCAGCTGACTGCCTTCCTGGGCCCTTGATTCTTGACCTTTTAAATGCCCTGGAGCCAGCCTGTCTGCTGCTGGAGTCCAAAGCTTCACTAATGGGTAAACAAGGCATTCTGAAAGAGGAGGGACTGGGCTGGCTGGATCCCATCAGAGAAGATTCTATCAGCATCTGTGCACACTTCTGCCCAAAATGATGCCGGTAACTCCGAGGTTACAAGGGAGGGGGTGCAATTCTTTCTCACCCCAATGATATGTAGGTGGAGCTGGGAGAAGAAGACGAGGAGAATGTCTTGCGAGGCTGTGGGAAAGTCACGGACGCCACATGCTGGGAGGTGAGAATACCCCCTTTCTCCAGCTCACCTGCTGGTGCTCAGAGCCACAGTCTGCAGCCATCAGAAGTACAGGCAGTGATGAGTGTCTCTTCGTGAAGCGGGACAACTGTTTCCTGCCTCACTGAGTGATTAGACCCTCCCAGGGAGTCATCCCTTGGTCTCTTCCTGCATTTGGTAGAATGCCTATAGCAACCTATTGTGTCCAGCAGGTGCTCAATAAATGCTTTGTGGGTCTGAGTACTTCCATGTGGGGCCTGTTACAAAAGTTGGAGAAGAGTGTTCAGAAATACTTCCTTCACAAATAGAGTCCAGGTCAATTCATTCCTTGGTCTTCGTAAGGTCAAGTGCCTTCCAAGATTAAGGGCCAACTTTCCTTTGTACCTTTCTCCTATTTACCACCATGGATGCGAGGCTGCCTCCAACCAGGGCAGAAAGGTCGAGTAATTTGCAGCTAGGATCCCATGAATCCAGTTCTCAGAATCCTAGGTTGGAGTTTGGGACTCATTCATGAGCTGGAACAATGGCAGGACATTTCAGGAGCCACCCTCGGTCATAGGACGTGACAGAGCAGCGACTAATCTGTGCTTGGAAGTCCAGAAAAACCCGAGTTCAGTTTCTGCTTTTCTCACTTCGTGTCTCTGAGCCTCACCATCATCACTAAAAGGTGGGGATCATACGACTTTCCCATGAGATCACTGGGTGGGTTCAATGCGGTTACAGTATCTGCCACAAGTGTATGTATACTCAGAAGGTGGTTATACTTTGGGCACCTGAGTGGCTCAGTCGGTTGAGCCTCTGACTCTTGGTTTCAGGTCGGATCATGATCTCAGGGTCAAGGGATCGAGCCCTGCATCAGTCTCCGTGCTCAGTTCAGAGTCTGCTTGGGATTCTTTCTCCTCTCCCCCTCTCCCCACTGTTAACAAATAAATTAATTAATTTAAAAAATAAGGGTGGTCGCCCTGATTGCATTATTATCACCTCCACTATTATCGTCAATAATTATTATGAACTCTTTATTATTACGATTCATTATTCCAGGGTAGCGGTCATGGCCACGCCCATCTGAGGGGCAAACCTTAAGCCCTTCTCTGCCATGAGGCTCTCTAGGTCAGGGCTTGGGTAAAGCCATGGTGCTTAGGCACCAGAAACAGAAGCCAGGAAGAGGGTGCTGATATGCACGAGGCATCGAGCCTGTTGCCGAGACTTAGTCTAATTATATCTGGCAGCTCATTGCCCCGGAGCCGTGCCTGCCCCCGGGACGATGGATCACGTTTCTGTCTCCTGAGTAAGCTGACTTGGGTCATCTTCAGAGTCCTGAAGTGTTCTCCCTGTTCCCTCCCCTGCAGGGTGGCAGCTGGGTAAGCGCTATTTGGGCACGGATGCGTTGTGGCAGGGGTGGGGGGTGGGGGNGGGGAGAGGGTCTGGGAGGCTATGGCCATGGGGGCGCTTTGTGCGGGGAAGAGTTGTTGAGCTCCTGGAAACAACTCCTGGATTTGGAAATAGAATGATCAGGAATGTTCAGCTGTTTGTGGGTCATTTTGACCTCCTCCCAGGTCAGGTCACACATGTGCTCCCAGCCACACACGCCAGCAGAAATTAGATACCAGACACACTCCCACTCCTCGCTCTGGTTCCAGGCACAGCTCCGTCGCTACTCACCGGATCCCTCCCTCCACAGGCGCTCCGTCCCTCTCTCTCCCTCTCTTTCTGTTGGGGATGGAAGGCAACAGTCACTCACCTGCTGACATGCTTTCCGTGCTTCCCTGTGGCCCCCAGGCTCTGCTCAGGCTGACTTCCTCAGTCTCTGAGGCTCTGCACGACCTGGCCTAGCCCACCTTTCCAGCCTCCTGTCCCTTTATGTTCCACGCCCTCCCTTTTCGCCCCCTGCTCCTCTGTCGTCTTCACAGGACTCACTTCTCTCTTCCTTCCCAGCCCAGGTGGGTATCCCTTCCTCCAGGAAGCACTCCGGATGCACTCCTGTGTGCTCCCCCCAGGGTTGTCTTTGTCTTGGTGACTTTGCCACGAGCTCAGGGCAGGAGGTGGGGCAGGGACCTTGTGTGGCCGTAGAGCTTGCTTAGTGCTCCTGTGCCCGGTCCTTCACTTTGGGCCATGGCAGAACTACCACTCTTGGTCACAAACCTGAGAGCAACTGGGGGCATGGGAGTCTCAGATTTCGAGATGCCTGAGCAGTCAGGTATCTCCCGTGTGTCCCTCCAAATCCCCTCCATCACTGCACAGACTTGCGCCCTCTGGCCTCCTGGGGGCTCGGCCAAGGGGATCAACAGCAGGATCAAAGGATGGGAGGGAACTGGGGTTGGGGCATTCATTCCCCAGCTCCTTTGGCGGGGGTTGCCCTGTCCCCCAGCTTAAAGTCATGGCAGCCCCCCCTGCTGATGGCTCTCTCTGGAGGTTCTCGGAACCGCAGCCTCCCCTGACACTTCAGGCTCTAGATGGCGCTGGCTCCTTGTGCCCCCCACACTCTGCCACAGCTCTGTGAGCCATGCCCTCATGAAATTAGCCCCTTCAGACTGTTCCTTCTTTCCAGTAGGGACGCTGGCCGATGCAGGTAATAAAGATGATAAACCCGACCAAACTTTGACCCACTTCCATGTGGCCCAAGCTGATGGCTCTTGCAGCACTCTGTCTAGGGGTGGTGATTTCGGTTACTATTTATAAAATTGATGTAATGATCACAGCCGTGATCACAGCCATGTGCCGATTTCTGTGTGAATGGGTCTGTATATGCTACCTGTCTTCATGACACAAGTCCATGAACTGGGTGTTTTCTCGTTTCTTCGATGTGAGAAATGGGACTCAGGACACCACTGGAGTGAGCACAGTGGGGCACAATCAGGGCTAAGCACTTTCTCTCCTTTGTTTTTCCCCAACGTCACTGGGAGATGGGCTCTCCTCCAGCCCATTTTGCAGATGAGTAGACTGAGGCAAAGTCACTTGATCTTCCCAAGACCACCTAGGGAGTCAGAGATGGAGGTGAGGATTCCAATCCCCATTGGTCTGACCCAAAGACCCTTAACCACAAGCACCTTGGCCCCCATTCCCAGGAGAAGTACCCGGTTCACAGGGAGGACTGTGTATCAGGGTTGCCTTGGACATAGGGCCCGGGAGGCTTCTGATCCTTCTCCTCCCCTCCTCCTTCCCCCAGGGCCAGGACTGGCTTCTGCTTCTCCAGCTCAGACTGCCGACTACAGGACCCGTGTGCATGTCACCCCCAGATGGAGGCTCTCATCCCTATGTTGGCAGCCAGGTGGTCCCAGGTGAGACTCTGCCAGTGCCCAAGGCAGGTGGACTTTGGAGACTGGATCGGGATTGTCCTGGGAACACTCGCCTGCTTCGAGTTTCTATAAACCTTCCAGAAGCTTGGGTTAGCCATGAGAATGAGCTTGCAGACCTTTACGAACAGGGAGTGTAAATTCCCCAGGGCTCCAGCTGCTGCTCTGACACCCAGGGATGTTGGAGGAGGTCTCGCTGCCCCACGGGCTCCCCCAAGCAATGACGGAGTGAGGAGGGAGACTGAGGCAGGTCCGTTCCTGGGAGGCACATGGTCCTCTGCCTGTGACTTTGCTCTAGGGCTGCCCAGAGGCTTTGCTGGCTGTTCCTGAGGCTGCACAGTGACCCAGCTTCCACCTGGGCTCCCTCCAAGGCCATCTCCTGCACGGCTGGTCAGACGTGGTTCTTGGTCTCTGTCAGCTCCCCAGCCATTGCTCTCCCACACCCCCCCCCCCCCCGGAAAATCCTTTATGAACGCTCCTGCCCTGCTGTCCGCTTGTCAGAGGACCTGGACTAAACACGCACATTTGCACGCCATCCCAGACTTGTGGGGGTTTACGGAAGTCCTGGGACACCCACGGCAGCTGGGTTGGAGGCCAGAGGAGCAGGAGTGGGGACTCTGGTGGGATGCTTGGCTCTTCCCAAGTTCCTCTATGCCATTTTCATAAAGATAAATGCTCCCTCCAGACTTCTGCAGGTAAGAGGAGTGGCTTATAAAGGGCTCAGAGCGACCGCGGGTCTCTGTGGGGACAGACGACAGCATGATCTCAAATACACGTGTGCCCCACATGGGTTCACCAACCTGTCTGACGAATGCTCTTGACCTGGGAAATGGGTAAGGATCGCTCCCTCCGCAAGGGTTGTTCTGAGCGTGAAATAAGAGAAGGTGTGTGGTGCGCTCTGCACATCATCTGGCAAACAGCAAGTTCCCGATATATAGTGGCATTTTAGGGTCCCAACTTCTGAAAACTTGTTCACATCCCTAAAAAGTCTATAGATTCACAGCTCCCCTCCCCCCTGACCCCAAAGTGATGAATGGGTTGAGCTTGATGGCAAAAGCTTCTTGAACTTTTCAGAACCCATATAAACCCTAGAAACGTTGCTGCAGGTGGGGTTGAGAAAGCTGGGTTTCATATCCTGGCGCCGCAGCTGCTGCTTTGAGGAATGTTGAGCAAGTTAGACATCACCTCTGAGCCTCAGTCTGTTCACCTGTAAAATGGGCTGAATGATGGAATCTACCTCATAAGGTTGGTGGAGGATCCAAGGTGCAACGAATACAGAGTTTAGCCCAGTGCCTGGAACACAGTGAGGGTTCAGTAAGGAACAGTAGTATCTATAATCCTTATTATTGTCATTGGTGTTGATAACCTTCTGAGCTTAATGCAGTTCTGACCCCTGGACCTGAGTCTTTGGACTTTGAGGGTAGAATTTGTGCGTGGTCGTTTAGGCTGATCTGTGGCCACTTTACCCATGTTTGGCTCAATCTTCCATTGGTCCCTGTTCCCATCTCCTTAGCTGACGAAGGGGATGAGCCATGCCTTGCTTCAGTCTCCTCATTTGAGAGATGTTCTCCTTGCCACACCCTCATGTGTCTGTAGAATGGGAACACCTGCTCATTCCAAGCACCCAAAGATGCCTGTCCATCAGTGAGAGGCTCAGAAAAAAAATTAATTAACAACATGGGGTCAGGAACAGGTAGGGTTAGAGAGTCGGTCAGCCCTCAGCAAATATAAAATGCTAAATAATAAATAGCTTTTATCCATTTGCTTAAATCACTCCTCGTATTGATTTGGCTTAATGAGGCCACAGAGCCTCAAACGAAACAAGACATATGCTCTCAATTCCATCACTTGAGAAATTTTGTCATGGTTCAAAACAGGCAGAAAGTCTTTGAGTCTAATTTTGAGACCTTCCCTGACCATGATTGGTTTTAAGGGATTTGGAAGTTGCTTTGTCTTTATTTCGAATTACACTTCTCATCACTCTTTGATTTATTTTTTCTTGTGCAGGTTGTTAGACATGAATCTAGGTACTCCCTGATTTGTGTAGAAGGGAAAAGAAGAAGGAATGATGGCTGGGGCACACCATGATCTTGGAATACTTGCTTTGTGTGCCAGGCACAGGGCCGACAGTTCCCAATGGATCATTTCATTTCATTCTCTCTAGCAGTCTGTGAGGTGGGTACAATGACTCCCAAGGGGCCCAGACCTGAGTTATGAATCATAATTGGTCTAATTTCCCAGGTTTCTTAGGGAGCAGGGAGGATATGGGACACAGGTCTGTCCAAAAGGTCAACTGCAAGAGATACTGGGAAAATACTTTGTTCTCCCAAAAGAAGGGAGGACAGAAGCAGCACTTTCTCCTTCCACTTCTTTCCTGCCTGGAATTTGGGGTGATGGCTGGAGCTGTGGCAGCTGTTTTCAGCAGCTGCTGGACCAGACATGTAGCCAACCATTTTCAGAATCCTTGTTATATAAGACAAACGAATTCCAATTAATTGCACTGCGGTGAGATATGCTGTTACTTGAAGCTGAATGTATAACTAATGGATAAGAGGGTGATTCCAAACCTTTCACTCAAATGCAAAATAAAGTCCTAATACTTACAGGCTAAAACTGACCCAGTCCCCCTTCCCTCACAGGCTTTAAGACCTTTTGTTTGTGCCAGGATGAAACATTGTTGTACCCATTTAAAAGATGATAATGCAGAGGAATGAGGAGCGAAGATCCACCATTCAAAATTTCAAAGCGGATCCAAGAGCCTTGAGGTACACACTGTGGCTTCCCTTCAGAGACCACATTCTCTGTCTCATTGGCTTACCACACCATCCATATCCCTTGGAAGAATGAAAGAGCCATATTGATGCTACCAGAACCCTAGCCAGTGGTTCCAGGGAGTCTAGAGGGTTGAAACCCAGCACTTAAGGCTTCCCTGCTACTCTTCTGGCTTGGAAATTTATGCCACAGCTCTGAAGTCCTGGAATTTATTGAACGGAGATTTATGACTATCAGAGGTGCTTATGCACTGACGTTGCTTGCATCTTCATGAAGATGGCAGAGGCCTCCCTGAGCCTCCAAATGGCTAATATTCCGCATATTGTCTGTGGACCCGCATCCATCAATGCTCAAGCAGGGACATTATGATAGAGAATGTCATTGAGAGTGAGGGGGTAGGAAGGAAGACTTACCAGGAAATGTCAAGATATTTTCTTCCCCAAAGGAAACCACCAAGTCATCAATTCCAAATGTTGAATACAGTGGAGCTTTCTCTAACAAAGGGGCTGACTTATAGTCAGCTTTTCAAGTCTGGCTCCTTTACGCATTTTCAGCATCTTTTCACTTAGTCAAAACCCATTTTAACTCAATTTTGTATGCTATAAATATCTTGATCCAAGACATAATTCCATCATCATAAGACACTTTATTTTCAGATTTGAGATTTCCTTTTGTTTTTTTTCCCCCAAGGCTTTATTTGCCTTTCATTTCAATGAAGATGATTCTTATGTTGCTCTTTTCCCAGGCTCCTTTAGCCATTCCATTTCTTTTTTGTCCTAGTCCCACAAGTTTCCTGTCCTTTATAGTCATTAAAAAAAACCCCAATGTAATTCTTATGTAGTCTTTACCATATGCTAGACACTGTTGTAATTTTTTTTTAAGATTTATTTATTTGACAGAGAGAAAGAGAGATCACAAGTAGGCAGAGAGGCAGGCAGAGGGAGAGGGGGAAGCAGGCTCCCTCCTGAGCAGAGAGCCCGATGTGGGACTCGATCCCAGGACCCCGAGATCATGACCTGAGCTGAGCTGAAGGTAGAGGCCCACTGAGCCACCCAGGTGCCCCTGTTAATAATTTCTTTACCTGCATTGACTTAGTTAATCCTCTCAACACCCTTTGGAGTCAGTACAGCTATTTATCCCCATTTTACAGAAGAAGAAACTAAAGCACAGAGAGGTTAACTAACTTACCCAAGGACACACAGCAAGTATGTAGCCAGACCAAGAATCAAACTGGGCAGTTTTGTTGCACTTTCAGGGCACATTTTCACCTGGAATGTCCTATCCTCCCCACCCTCTACCTCTTTACTCGGCTCATTCCTGCTCATTGCTCTCTCTGGGAACCCTTCTATGGCACCCCCACAGTGTGATTTAGATGCCCCAGCTGTGTGTGTATATTACCATGCACCGCAATAGCCAATTTCCTTGTCTGTCTTCCCCATCAGACTGTGAGCCCTTTATATATAATAGATGTCCATAGTAAAACTAGTACTAGAAACACCAAAAAGTAGGAAGTATAAAAAAGAAAACAACACCCCAAGTCCTTGGTAACATCTAGGCATCTCTCCTATTTAAAACTTTTCAAATATGTAATATATATATAAATAATATATAATATACAAATAATATATAAAACTTATCTAAGATGTTATGTATAATTATAAACTTACATAAAGCTTATATAAAACTTGCACAAACATATATAGTAAACTGTACAAAATATACTAGATATATTTAATAAACATATACATGCTATTTCATATATAATAGACAACATAACAGTTACCATTTTGACCATTTTTAAAGTTGTGGTTCCGTGGCATTAAGTACACTCACAGTGTTGCACAGCCTTCACCACTGTCCTCTCCAGAACCTTCCATCATCCCAAACTGAAACTCTGTCCCCATCAAACACTAACCCCCCGCTCTCCTTCCCCAGCTCCTGGGCACCTCTGTGCATTCTGCTCTCTGGCTCCATGAACTTGCCTGGTCCAGGTTGCTCCTATAAGTGGATTTATACAGCATTTGTCCTTTTGTCACCGGTTTCTTTCACGTAACATCAAGTCTTCAAGGTGCACCCCTGTTGGAGCGGATGCCAGAACTTTTCTTTCACAGCTGAAAAAGATTCCTCTGTGCAGAGAGACCACATTTTGTTCAATCATTCAGCTGTCGGTGGACACATTTCACCTTTCAGCTGCCGTGACTACTGCTGCTCAGGACCCTGGGCTGTGACGATGTGCTTGGGTCCCTGCCTCCCCATCCATTGGGCAGATGCCTGGCGGTGGACTCGTGCCATCACGTGGTAAGTGCATGTTTCGCTCTTTGGGGAACCTGCCAACCATTTTCCAGAGTGGGCGCACCATTTTACATTCCCGCTGACGATGCACAGGGCTTCCTATTTCTCCATGTTCTCACCGACACTTGTTTTATTTTGTCTTGTTTCTGGTAGTAGACATCCTAGTGGGCGTGAAGTGTGGTTTTGATTGGCGTTTCCCTAGCGACAGATGACAGTGAATATCTTTTCACGGGCTGATTGGCCTTTATGTGTACTTTCTCTAGAGAAATGTTTATGCAAATCCTTACTCTGCTTTTTAAATACGGTAGGATTTACTGATTTTTAGTGAATAGTTCTATGACCCTTCCTTACTTCCTTCAGCTCCCGGCATCCCTTGGCCTGTGGCTGCGCCTCTGACTCTGCCTTCACCTGGCCTCTTCCCTCCTCTCCCTCCTCTCACGAGGACACTGTCATCGGATTTAGGACCCACACTAATGCAGGATGACCTCACCTTGATCCTTGCCTTAATCACATCTGCAGAGACCCCATTTCCAAATAAGGTCCTAGCCACAGGTGCCGCCCGCTGGGACTTGGACATCTCTTTTTGGAGGACACAATTCAACCCAGTACATAGCTCCATAATCGAGATACAGAAAAATCCTATCAATTCTCCTTCAAATTACTTTTGTTTTTTAATTAAAAAGATGAAAATGGGGCCACAGTGTCCTCACTGTGTTACAACCGGCTTCATCCATCTGGTGATGGGTTCCACACCCACCTTTAGCACATCAATAAGTTCACATCACAGTGCTCCCTCATCATTTAAAAGAAGTCCAACTGATAGATGGGAGTTTCTGGAAAGACTAGCACGTGCTATCCTGGACTGGAATCCGCAGAGCCTAGCCACGTGCCTAGCGCCTGGTAGTGCCGGGTCTGTGTTTGTCGAGTGACTACACGAAAGAGTGAGCTTCCCGGGAGCCGCGAGGATGCTGGTTATCTCCATGCCGCCTGTCCTTTCTAGGTGCCCCTTGCCTCTCCAGTCCCACGTCGGACCAAAATGACTTGCTCCGGTGGCCTTCTCAAGAAACCTCCATGCATTTTGCAGCCGGCTGCCTGGGAGATCAGAGGTGTGTTTCTTCCCCCTTTGGCCTCTCCCCCTTCGAGGGTTTTCGTTCCGGAGAGGGCTAAGTCAACTCTCTCCAGGTTTTATAAGCTGATAGAACAGGGCTGTCAAATGCTTTTTATGGGAGAAGAAACAGGAAGATGGTTTGTTTTGCAGACAGCGGATTATTGAGTAATTACATTTTTATAGAGCTGTTGTGGGGCAAATCACGGCCCTGCTGTCTCCTTTGATGCCAAAAGGCAGACGGCCCCATAAAGATCAGAACAAGCGAAGGTGAAAGGGGTCAGGGACAGAGCTGCCCCTTCGGGAAATGCCCCCTCTCGCCATGTGTTTTGGCTCGTCATACTCATATCACCCTCTCCTGCCTCTTTTCCCTGCATATAGAGAAAAGGAGAGACAGAAAAAAAGGTGCTCCTTGGTCAGGCCACCCCGGAGGATGACAGTGCTGTTTATTCTCCCTCTAATACTGACTAACTCACTCATTCACCCACCCATTCATTAATTCGCTCCCTTATTCATCCATTCATTCATTCAGGCATACGTTCAAGGGCTTGGGTACTTGTCGAGAGGCCTGAGGTGTAGTCGTATTTTTTTCCCCTGAGGCCCCATTTCTCTGTTCACTGAACACACATGCATCGGGGGCCTACTATGTGTCATACTCTACGGTGATCAGGCTGAGCACAACCAGAGCCATGGGGAAGAATGGCAACAGACAGAGCCCCTGTATAAATGTGAGACGCCACAGTGGTAGGTGCGATTTGGGGAGGTGGGGAGGCGCAGGAGTGCCCCTAACAAGGCACGTGAGCTTGTCTGAGAAGCTTTCCCTGGCGACTGGGACCTAAAGGTGAGAAGGAGTTGTCCAGCCAAGCAGTGGTGATGATGGTGGTGGGGGGTGGGGTGGAGTAGGGAGAGAATATTCCAGGCCAAGTGAGATAGCTCTGCTCAGGCTCCATGGAAGGAGAGCTCATGAAGCTTCCAAATGAGCCACAATGCCCAAGCCAGCTGCTCTTAGACAAGCCTCATCCCGGATGTGCTGCCCAGAGTTGTGGTCAGGAAATCCCTGTTCAGACCTTGTTTGGCTCCGTTTCAGAGACGGCCTCCCTTTGCAGAAAGAAAGTGTGCCACTGGGCTACCATCTTAGACCCAGCCATCCATCTGGAGAAAGCCCTGTGGGCCCAGGTCTGGCGAGGCTCAGGCAAGCAGCCAGCATGGTGGCCTGGACTGAGGGCCTTTCTTTCTGCTCTGGCAGGTTCCAGAAAGCTGTTCATTGCTCCTCTTTTTCCTGTGAGGTTGGGAACCAGGCTGAGGGCCTGTTTTTTTTACTGGTCCCATCTGGAGACAAGTGTTTCAAATCAAGTCGTCCCCTTCTCTGGTTTTAAAGATGGCGGCCTCTTCTGGAGCCTCCCCGTCCCCCATGCTGATTTCCGGCTGCGAGACAAGTACCTTAATAAATGGCTATTTATTTGCCCGCCCAGCCCTTCTGTGTGTGTTTGGTTTCCTGCTGCAACCTCCAGCCAGAGTCCTGAGGTGTCTTTCTTAAAGGGATGGAAGAGATGCAGGCCCTTTCTGGTTTTTCTTCTGTTTATTTGCTGTCAGCTGTCAATGCTCCACAAGGCAGCTTTCCTCTGGGGAGGAAAAGCCTTTCCAAAGTTTTTCCCTCTTTCTGTCAGATACAGGCCCTCCCAAGGCCCCCAGAGCTGCTGGCCGGAACTGAGGGGAAAGTCCCAGCTCTGGCTACCTGGACCCCTAGCCTTTGGGGGCTGGGGGTACAGAGCAGGGGATGAAGAAGAGCTCAGACCACATTGCAGCCCCAATGCAGCACTTTAGCTGGGCTTCCAAAGAATCAAGACCATGAACTTTTGGGTGGTAAGCAGAGGCCATTTCCCGTAACTAAGGTGGGGGAGCCCATTCAAAGGAACCACCAGTGGTTCCCAGTGGGGACGGTGCTCTCTTCCCCTCTGCATGCCTTTGCTCAGGCTGGGCCCACTGCCCGAGACACGTCGGGAGAGCTGTCCCTTACAGAGGGCCCGCAGGGCGTGAGGTGCTGTTCTAAGCACTGGGCATGCAGCCACGGACCAAACAGAGCACGTCCCTGTCCCCATCAAGCTTATGTTTAGGGATGAGAAATGAATAGGCACGGAAAGAGATCCGTGATGGGGACAAGTGCTGGTTAAGGACAAGGGCGCAGAATGAAGAGGTAGGTGGTCCGGGGAGGCTGGCTGGCTGGCTTAATAGAAGATGGGTGGTGAAGGTGCGAAGAGGCGGGGAGGCCACATGACCTCTGTGGGAGAAGTGTCCCCGGTGGAGGGAACGAAATGTCCACAGGCCTGCAGGTAGCACAGAGCACCGGCTGTTGGAGGGGCAGCCAGGAATCCGGATGAGGAGCGAGCCAAAATATGAGAACGGAGAGGGAGGTAGCTGGACAAACAGGCCATGTTGGGCCTCATGGGACCCTTCCTGTAAGGAGTTTTGGCTTTTACTCCAAGTTGAGAAAGGGCCCAACTGAAGGGTTTGAGAAGAGTGATGCGATCTTAACTATGCTTTTGAAGGGAGTGGTGGGTTGCAGAAATTAACATATATTATCGTGTCTCCCCAATTCACGAAGTGGTACTTTTATCATTCTCATTTCATAGATGCGAAAACGGAGGCATGGAAAACCCAAGTAATTTGCTCAGGGCTCTCCAGCGAGTGAGGGGCAGAGCCAGGACTGGATCTCAGTCGTCTAGTGCCAGAGCCTGTGGTCAGCGCCACCACCTCTGGGAAGCCTCCTCTGTGCTCTCCCAAGCTGGGTGAGAAGCCCCCGTGGGTTTAACCTTTCTGCGCCTACATTTTCCTTCAAATGGGATTACAGAAACTATTCTTGCCTTATTTAATGCACAGAGCTGTTGGCAAAATCAAATAAGATACGGTGCAAAATAAATCATCGTACGAATGAATATTGTTATAAAAACTAATTCCCATTTATTGAGCACTCATTAGGAGCCAAGTCCTGCTTACTGGGGCTCGGTTATTCACCAAACAATTCCCTGGCATAGGCGCTGTTACTATCCCATAGAGAAAATGATCAAGAAACTTGGAGTGAATTAGTAGACATGATTTGGTATGATTCTTCTCTTTTTGCCCCACTGAGGCTTTGCGAGTGCTCTTGGAGCATTCATCTCCAATGGGTATAGTAATATTTAATAGCGTAAGAGTTTGTGAGCCACCCGGGCTCCCCCCTGGAAAGCAGTAAGTTACCTGTCTTCTCTACTTCCTTCCAGAGATACTCTATGCAAATAATGCATGCAAAGAATTCACATCACTCCAAGTATTTGTAATGCAAATGATATCATAACATACCCTCTTGCTTGTTTCATGTAACAATATGCCCCAGAGATGGTTTCATTACAGTACATATAGACTACTTTGTTCTTTTCAAGAGTTCCCTCGTCTTCTAGCCTATGGCTGGTTCATGATTCTTAATCTTTTGCTGTGAGCCAGCGCCGCACTGTTATCGTGTGGACGGGATTGGTTGGGTAGACATCCAGAAGAAGTCCTGCTGTAGTCCTTCCTAATCCATAGTTTTTCTTTTCATGGGTCAGTACTCCTGGACAACCACCGTCTGGAAGGAGGTGATCCTACAACAATACACGAGCAGGTCACTAGTGACTTCACGTTATGTCTCAGTGCCTACTATGTTCACGTATCTCATGTCATCATGGAGGGATTTTATCATCTCATGTTACCACAAGAAGAAGGGTGAGTACAGTACAGTAAGATTTTGAGAGTGGGGCACCTGGGTGGCTCGGTCAGTGAAGCGTCCGCTTTCGGCTCAGGTCATAATCTCGGGGTCCTGGATCGAGTCCCGCGTCGGGCTCCCTGCTCAGCGGGGGGGTCTGTTTGTCCCTCTGCTCCTCCTCCTGCTCATGTTCTCTCTCAAATAAATAAATAAAATCTTTAAAAAAAAGATTTTGAGAGAGTGCAAGCACATTCATACAACTTTATTATAATACGTTAATTTTTCTATTTTATTATTGTTGTTAACCTCTTACTGTGCCTAATTTATAAATGAAACTCTACCACAGGTATGTATATGTAGGAAAAAACATAACATATGTAGGGCTCTGTATTATCTGTGTCTCAGGCACCCACTGGGGGTCTTGGAATGTATACCCCATGGGTAATGGCGGTGGGGGGGCTACTATATGCATACATTTCCATTTTGGATAGACATTGCCAAATTGCATTTCCTAGAGACTGCATCAATTTATACCATCTACCAGTAACAAATGAGAGAGTTTGTGTATAAGCTTAAAACATACTGTATTTTATTAAGTATCAAGCTTAAAAATTATCATGCTGTGAGATCTTGTCGTACCTACTGCTTTTGTGATATCCTAATTTTTGACTTAACATTACAGACGTCTTTCTGTTTCAAGAAGTATTTTCCAACAAAATAATTTTTAGTAGCTCTACAATATTCCATTGCATGGACCTACCATAGTTTATTCTATTAGGTCCCTATCATCAGATCTTTAGTTTTTAAAAAACTAAAAAAGATCGATCATTTTGACTGTTAAAATTGAGAATTTTGTTCATCAACAGACACTTAAGAAGGTTAAAATCACATTATAAAATGGGAGAAAATACAATGCACACAACTAAGAAAGGAGAGTATTATCGAGCATATGGAAAGAGTTTCTAGAAATCAAGAAGTATAGCTCAACAACCCAATAGAAAAATAGTCAAAATGCATGAACAGAATTATCAAATGAGGAAACATTTATGGCTGATGAATTATGAAGAGATATTGAGCACCATAAATGATGGGGGCAAATCAAGACCAATAGGATACTATTTTCCACTCATTCATTTGGCAAAAATTAAAAAAGGAAAAAAATTTGACCAGCCAAGGCTTAGAAAGGATGTCAAGTGCAAAGAGAATTCAAATTGATGCATCCACTTTGTAAAAACCGTTTCGTGTTATATCTTCATGGTGAAAATTCACACATCCTCTGTTCTAGTCATTTTACTCTTAGATATATACCAAGAAAAATAAGAACGTCCCCAGTGACACTGTTTGTAGTAACAGCTGGAAACATACTCAACGCCCATTGGTGATAGAGTAAATGAATAAAGGGGGGAGGTATTTTCAAATAATGAAACATAACACAGAAGCCAAAAATGTGGTGAACTTTGTTACAGGGCCACCATTGACACCTGTCCTACTTGTGACCTTTGTGCCACCCCTGGAGTCCCTTTGCCACATTTCTTGCTGGCTGGATGTACCCACCAAGTAGCACACCTTAGGAGGAGTGCTCAACTGCCTCGGAGAGGAGTCAGTGTATTAACACCCCAGCCCCCTCGCTTCCCAGAGGTACCTCTGAAGTGTGTGTCGGACATACCCTGCGTTTCCCTGGAGAGATCAAGCTCCCGAGGTCCACAGTGGTGGTCGGTTTGATAATGAGCTTTAAAAAAAATGGAGGCAGAATTCATACAACAAATGAACCATTTTAGAGTGAACAATTCGGTGGTATTTGGTGTATTCGCTATGTTGTTCAACACCACTTCTTTCTAGTTCCAAAACATTTTCATTATCCCCAAAGGAAACCCATATTCGTTAAGCTGTGGCACCCTAGATAATGAGATTTTATTGGCTGTCTCCCCTTCCGCTGTGGTCTGAATGTTTGTGTCCCTCTCCAAGATCATATGTTGAAACCTAATCACCCCCCCCAACCTCAAGGTGATGGTATTAGAAGGTGGGACCTTTGGGAGGGTATTAGGTCTCAGGGTGGGGGCAAAGCCCTCATCGATGGCATTAGTGTCCTTTCTCACCAGCGAGAACCCAAACCATGCTGGCACTTTGATCTTGGACTTCCCAGCCTATAGAACTGTGAGAGACTCATTTCTGTTGTTTATAAAATATGATCTATAATTTATTGTGTATATTACATATAATCATATATGTGGTAACTTTTTTTTACATATACATGATCATGTATGATTACATATTTCTCTGCATAGTAAAAATATTTGTAAAGAACTTCCCCAATGTTGTTAATGGTGTTTTCTCTATGTGATAGGATTATGAAGTGCCCCTTTTCTAATTTCTGCATATCTATATGGATTGAATATTTTTAGCTAGTAAAACCAATAAAGAGTCAACAATTCTGTATTATTTAAATCTGTGTAATGGTGGTAAGTGTTTTTACTGGCAACATCGTGCTAGATTTGGCAAGTGTACCCCTGACCCATCCCTCTTCTGTCTAGGGGTGTAAGTGAGCCCACACCCTCCTTTAAATCACGTTGCTTTCATTGCACAGAATCCACATTTTATCCCCAGCAACTCTTCCTCCCCATCTTAAAAGCTCTTTGAAAAACATGTTCCCTTTCTGTTGGCTTCTTTTTCCACTCTCTTGGCCAAGTCGAGGCCCTTTGGTCTATAGTGGCTCTCTCTGTGTCTCTTTTTTTAAAGACCAGTTGCTGTGAAATATGGTTTTCATCTGTGATGTAGATGAATGCAAACAACCTCGTTGTCCAGTGTGTAATTTGATGACAGCATTCTGGAAGATTCTGTATGGGGAGAAATCTTCTGTCTCTGACATTTGAAAACCCGGAGATGTAGCAATTTTAGAAAACTGGAAGCATGAGTGGTGAACAGAAGGAAAAATAAGTCTTGGCATGGGCCATATGGTTATTTGTCCTCACCTGGAACATCCTGCCTGGAAGGATTTCTTCTTTACACGTCCCTGGGCACATGGTTATGCTTCTGGCTTGACTCTGAAACAGGGCTTTCATAGTTAGGAAATGAAACACAACTGTGTGTCTTTCTTTTTTTTTACTATTATTCTGGTAAAATATACATAACGTAAAATTTAACGTTTTAATGATTTTAAGTACCCAGTTCAGTAGCATCGAGGTCATTCACAGTGTTGCCCAACCTTCCCTGCCATCCACCTCCAGAACTTTCTCATCATCCCAGAGCGACATTCTATTCCCCTAAAACAGTAACTTCCCGAGTGCCCCCTCCCTCAGCCCCTGGCCAGCACCACTACTTGCTGTCTCTGTGAATTTGACTGTTCTGGGTTATGTCAAAGTGCCATCATGCAATATTTGTCCTTTTGTGTCAGGCTTTGTTCACTTAGTATGACATCTTCGGGGTGCATCCTCATTGTCGTGTGTGTTAGAATCTCCGTGCTTCTTAGGGCTGATGAATATTCCATTGTATGTAAAGACCACATTTTCTTTGTCCGGTCATCTGTTGATGAGCATTTGGGTTGTTTCCACTTCGTGGCTGTCATGAATAATGTTGCTGGAGATCTGGATGTACATCGGTCTCTTTGGGTCTCGGCTTTCGACTCCTTTGGGCTGGTACTCGGAAGTGGAAATGGCAGGATCACATGGTAGTTCTCTGTTCCGTTTCTTGAACTGAAATGTTTCAGTCCTGCCTCGCCCAGTGGCTGCACCATTTTCCAGTCTCACCAGGGACAAAGTAGGAGGGCTCCAGTTTCTCCACATCTTCACCAACACTTGTTATTTTTTCTTTCCCTTTTTTTTTTTATTTTTTAAATTTTTTTAATAGTAGCCATCCTAATGGGTGTGATGTGGTTTTGGTTTGCCTCACTTTTGTTTTGAACATAGTCTAGGAGTCTTTTTTTCCTGTGGGTGTGGTTATTTAAAAAAAATTTATTAAAGATTTTTATTTATTGAGGTCGGGGGGAATCCACGAGCAGGGGTAGGGGCAGAGAGAGAAGCAGGCTCTCCCCTGAGCAGGGAGCCCCANATCTTTTTTTCCTGTGGGTGTGGTTATTTAAAAAAAAATTTATTAAAGATTTTTATTTATTGAGGTCGGGGGCAATCCACGAGCAGGGGTAGGGGCAGAGAGAGAAGCAGGCTCTCCCCTGAGCAGGGAGCCCCATGCAGGGCTTGATCCCAGGATCCCAGGATCATCATGACCTGAGCCAAAGGCAGATCCTTAATGACTGAGCCACCCAGATGCCCCCTGTGGGTGTGGTTCCAGGCATCTTTTTCAGAACCAGGGAGCCCTTGGTGCTCAGAAAACTGAGTTACACATAAAGCGTAACTTTTTTTAGAACTTTCTTTTTTTTTTTTTTAAAGATTTTTTTTTATTATTCATTTGACACAGAGAGAGAGAGATCACAAGTAGGCAGAGAGGCAGGGAGAGAGAGAGGAGAGAGGAGGAAGCAGGCTCCCTGCTAAGCAGAGAGCCCGATGTGGGCCTCGATCCCAGGACCCTGGGATCATGACCTGAGCCGAAGGCAGCGGCTTTAACCCACTGAGCCACCCAGGCGCCCTTTAGAACTTTCAATCACAGACTGATGGATATGTGAATTTCTTGCCTTGTTTTTTTTAAAAAGATTTTTATTTATTTATTTGACACACAGAGAGAGAGAGATCACAAGTAGACAGAGAGGCAGGCAGAGNGTGTAAATTTCTTGCCTTGTTTTTTTTAAAAAGATTTTTATTTATTTATTTGACACAGAGAGAGAGAGAGATCACAAGTAGACAGAGAGGCAGGCAGAGAGAGAGGGGGAAGCAGACTCTCTGCTCTGTGGGGCTCAATCCCAGGACCCTGAGATCATGACCTGAGCTGAAGGCAGAGGCTTAACCCACTGAGCCACCCAGCCGCCCCAATTTCTCGCCTTGTTTAAAAAATTCTTTTTTCTCTAAACCATACAAAATTTTTTTGAAAGCTTCTTCTCTTTCTTGATTTTTTTTGCATAAACACTGGAATAGAAAGTACATTTTGTGTGTGTTCAAAGAATAAAAGAAATATATCTCTCTGATTCCCTGATATTGTCTTTCTTTGAAAAATTTTCCCAATCCAACTTCTGACACCTGTTAATTGCACCAGGAGGACTGATTAGAAGCAGGTGTAAATTCTCAGTCCATTTAGCACAGTTGACCCTTGGACATCACTGGGGTTAGGGGCACCGACACCCTGCACATTCAAAAATCTGCATTTGACTTTTAACTCCCGGCCAAGTGTAACTACTAATAGCCTCCTACTGACTAAAAGCCTTACCAATAATAGAAACAGTTGATTAACACATATTTTGTATATTATGGGTAGTATATACTATATTCTTACGGTAAAGTAACTAGAGAAAAGACAATGTTATTTAGAAAATCACCACGGGAGAGAAAATATATTTACCGTTGTACTGTATTTATTGGGGGAAAAATCTGCTTATAAGTGGACGCACGCAGTTTAAACCTATGTTGTTCCAGGGCCAACTTGCCCACTCATAGCACCACCGTGACATGGTCTGACCGAAAATAAACCATCCTCGAATTAATCAAGTCTCTAAATTCCACTGTAATTTGCAGAAAATACGGAGGACAGAGCCACATGTTAAAACGGCACCATGGGGGGAACAGCTGCAAAATTCCAGACTCTGGATATCCCCAGAACAAAGGACCCGTGCCGCGCGGAGTAATGGCTCCTAAATATTCCCACCTCTGAATCCCTGGAACTTGTGAATGTAGTGAGTAACACGTTTCTTACTTTCGTACAAGAGAGAACGAGAAAGCAGCTGAGATTGCGGTTGCTAAGCAGCTGACCTTGAGATGGGGAGATGCTCCTGGGTTATCCGGCTGGGTTCAGGGTCATGAGTGAAAGAGGGAGGGTCAGTTCAGAGTGAAGCGATGTGAGAAAGAGCTGACAGACCATCGCTGGCTTTGAAGATGAGGAAGGGGGCCGTGAGCCAAGCGATTCCCATGGGGTCCGAAAAGGTAAGAAAAGAGATCTTCCCCTAGAACCTCCAGAAGGAGCACGGCCCTGGTAACGCCTTGATCTTAACCCACTGGGGTTCATGCCCGACTTCCTGTCTCTGTAACTGTAGGCGTTATTGTCTTGTTTTAAGGCAATGTTTGTGGTCATTTGTTACAGCAGAAATGGGAACCAAAAAAGTGACTTATGTACTTCAGGGAAGAAAATGCACGTTATAAGTGGAGATCGTAGCTGGCACAGTCTGTGCCTCCCCACGTGGGCGACCCTGGAGGGCAGCTGTAGGCAGCTCCTTACAGACCAATGACTTCCTGTGTCCTGCCTCTGCCTGAGGGTCCCCTCTGGCTGCTGAAATGTGCTGGCTCTGCCTTGGGGGTGGTGCTGGGGTGTTAATGCCCCAGGAGCAGCCTTCAGCGAGGACATGGGAGGCGGTGGGCAGTCCTGAAGAGTGTGCTGTGGTGTCCTGGAGGTTCCCAGCTGCCCCGAATGGCCGCGGTTTATTAAGACAGACTTTACTGGCTCTCGTGCCTTCTTTGGGTCATTTCTGCACTCCCTCACCATGCTTCCTGGGGTCACCTCCCAAATCAACTCTTTGTCCCCAAATCCTTATCTCTGGTTTTGCTTTTCTGGAAACTCATACAGACTCAGAGACTAAGAGACATTTAAGGGGCCTATCACTCCGTCACAATCTGTGCCTGGAACTACCTGGATCTTATTTGGATCCTGATTCAAACAAATTAAAAAAAAATTAAAAACAAAAGCAAAAACCCTAACAACCCCATGAATGGCATATATGAGATAAGTAGAAATCTGAACACCAGGCTGGACATTTGATAATATTAAGGAAGTATTGTTACATTGTTCAATTTGGGGGGTATGATAATGGTATTGTGGTTATGTTAAAGCAAGAAGTTCTTACCTTTTAGAGACACATTCTGGAATATTATGAATGAATTGACAGTGGGTCTGATACTTAAGGTTTGCTTCAAGATGATGCAAGAGACAAAGAAAGGAGAAGGTGTGTGTAGATGGAAAAGGAACAGCCGGGAGCCGATAACTGTCCAGGCTAGGAGATGCGCAGAGGGGACTCCTTTTACTACTTCCCTGACTTGCCTCCTTCAATATATGCTGGAAATTTCCAGAATTACAAAGTGCCCACTCGAATTAGGTTATGAATTAGTTTGTGAATTAACTGTTGAGCAACTGTAGTTAAGAGCATGGGCTTTGGGGTCACATCAGCTTGGCTGAGTCTGAGTGTGACTGATTCAGTTGGTTGATTCTATGTGGGGACAAGTGGTGAGGGGGGAGATGGTGGCAGGGGTCTGGGGGCGAGGGAGAAGAAAGGAATTGGGAGGGAGGTAATGCCAAGCAAAGGAAGCTTCGTGAGTAAAGACACAGAAATGACAACAGACTGGGAGAACAGGGCTTGAGGCAGGGAGACTGGATTTGAATCTGAGTCAGAGTCATGTATAATAAATAGATATAGATAATTTAAATACATGTGATATATATAATTTATATACAAATCTATAACTTAAAAACTATACATTTTAATTATATTTTTAAGTTGCAATTTATACATATGTATATGAATATTATACTTATATTATATATTATTTAAATATGAATTTATTATATTATTTCAACATGAATGCATATTATATATTACTTATGTATATATTTATCATCTCTCTGTATATATATGTGTGTATTTTGGGGGTGTTTGTGATAATGGTGATATGTCATAATGATATATATAGAGAGAGAGGGAGATAGAATGAAACAGAGTGAAAGATTTCAAGGAATTGGCTTGTGTGATTTGGACACTGATAAATTCAGTGTTTAGGGCAGGCCAGCAGGCTGGCTGGAGACCCAGGGTAGAGTTGCTGTTGCAGCCCGAGTCTGGAGCCAAATGTCTTCTCCCTAGAGGACCCCAGTCTTTTAATTTTTTCTTAAGATCTTCACCTAATTGGATGAGGCTCACCCACATTATGGCACTTAATCTACTGTAGTTAGTCTACCGATTTAAATGTTAATCTCATCTTAAAAAATGCCTTCACAGTGACATCCGGACTGATGTTTGACCAAGTGTCCGGGGCCTAGCCAAGTTGATACATAAAATTCACTTTTACAAAGGCCATGGCCGTGTTCCAGACAAGATGCTCTGAGTCTCCACTGAGGCACGGGCAGTGAAAATGTTGAGTGGGGTGTAGATATGAGCACTGCTGAGGTGGTGGAATCGACGGCACTGAGTGGGGGATGAATGAGTAGACTCAGTTTCGAGCACGGGTGTCGGGGGAGACAGTGGTGATATTTAGCAAATGGGAGGAGGGACACGTCTAGGTGACTCACAGGCTATTTGGGAGGAGCTTCTATATTCCCAGCACTGGACTGGGGTCTTGGGGTATGCAGCTCCGGAGGTCAGAAATGGGTCTCCCTGGGCTAAAACCAAGGAGCCACCAGGACCGTGTTCCTTCTGGAGGTGCTAGGAGTTTCCTTCTGCAGAAGCCATTTGCTTGTCTTTTCCAGCTGCTGCCACTGCTGCTGCTGCTGCTGCTGCTGCTGCTTCTCGTTCTTCAAAATTTTATTTATTTATTAGACAGAGAGAGAGAGAGAGAGAGAGAGCGAGAGAGAGAGAGCGAGCACACAAGCCAGGGGGAGCAGAAGGCAAAGGGAGAGGGAGAAGCAGGCTCACTGAGCAGGGAGCCCGATGTGGGGCTCGATCCCTGGACTCTGGAAACATGACCTGAGCCGAAGGCAGAGGCTCAACGACTGAGCCACCCCGGTGCGCGCCCCCTTTTCCAACTTCTTGAGGCTGAATGACCCCCTTCTACTTTCAAAGCAGCAATGGCTGGTGGGGTCTTTACCACATCATATGTCTCTGACATTGACTCTCTTCCCTCTCTCCTAATTACATTGGTCCCACCCAGAGAAAGGAGGATAATCGCCCTACTTTATGATCAGCTGAGCAGCAAACTTCATTCCATTGGCTACAAGGACCCCCTGACATGTAACATGACATAGTCATAGGTTCTGGGGACTAGGATGTGCATATCTTTACGGGAGCCTACCACACCCTCTAGTTTTCTTATTTTTCCAATAAAACCTGCAGGTATGATATATGCAGGAGGAAAAGGAGGGAGGGAGGAAGGACCCACAGTGTATTAGGAAGAAACTTCCCCTAGGGCGTCTGGGTGGCTCAGATGGTTAAGTGTCTGCCTTCAGCTCAGGTCATGATCCCAGGGTCCTGGGATTGAGTTCCGCATCGGGCTCCCAGCTTGGTGGGGAGTCTGATTCTCCCTCTGCCTCTTTCCCCTGCTCATGCTCTCTGTCTGTCTCTCTCTCAAATGAATAAATAAAATCTAAAAAAAAAAAAAAAAGGACGAAACTTCCACTATAGATCATACCAACATGGTGGGGGTCTTTGCCTAACGCATCCAACTTGACTTGAAGGGTCCATTTCTCTCCTGCTTCTCAAATCCCGGAATGGATCTTCCTTGAAAAGGACTGGGTAGTTATGCTCAGTGTCTGGGGTTTACCTTCCCACGTGGCCCATCAGCTGCTGATGGAAAAGCTTGGTACGTCTTCCAGGGAAGACCTGGGGGTGATGCTCAGGTCATGGCGGTGCATGGGGGTGGGGGCTCCCTTCCCTCCACTATCCTCCTTAATTCGACGGAGCCCCAACCTCTGCCTGGTTTGCATCTCTTTTCCTTGACTCTCCCTTGCTCAGCTTCTCTTTAAAAACTCAGAAGGGAGAAAGAAGAGCATGTCAGGGTGTGTGGTGGGCGGTTAATTAAGTACACGGGCCAGCTGCATCACTTAAGAGCTGTGGGACCTTATCAAGTCACCTACCTACACCCCCATGCCCTCGTCTGTAATTTGGATGTGGCACCCACCTGTTGTGTGCATTAGAAGAAGCAGCCGTTTGCAGAGCTCTCTGCACAGTGAGTGCTGCATACAGTAGGCACTCAATGAATTCTCATACTTCTTATTGCTGTTTTAGTGAAATCACCTGCCCAGCTTAAAATTTCCATTCTCAATCAGAAATTCTTTCCTGGGGCCCTATTCTGACCACAACTCGACTCTGCGTGGATCTCGAGTGGTCTGTGTGCTCCATCGTTGCAGCCTGGAGGACATTTCTGACTTGGCAGCATTCCTGACCAGCAGGGACCGAGCTTGCTGATGTAAGTTTAGGACTTGGACCTGGCAGGTGTTTGGCAAATCCTGGAGAGAATTCATGGCCAGTCGCATGGCTTGTGAGCCCGGCTCCCTGGCAGTCCCTTTCTCATGTTTTCCATATTTTAGGAGTATGAGATGATGGGAACGGGGCTTTGGACCCCTCAGCCCTTAATAGGGAGACTCCTACAGTGGCAGGTACTTTGCCTGGGGTACCCCCAGGTGCCCTTAGCATTACTCCAATTAATACCAGCTGCTGGAATTACCTCTAAACACAAGGCTGGCCATCTCACCCCGTGGCCACCGCAGGGCAAGGCTGGCCATCTCTCCCCTCTGCCCATAAGATGACCCCAAGCTCATTAACCCTGACTTGCAGGGTCCTCCCTGACGAGTCTCCCAGCCAGCATCACCTCTCCCTCTCCCCCTCTCTCTCTTCTTCTCCCAGAAGTCTTAGTTTCCTTGAATGCACCATTTTCTCACACACCTCTGGACACTCTCTGGCTGATCCTCCCTGCCTTTAGCACTGCTCCCTCCCAGTGTTTGGCCAACTCCAATCATTTTTATGCTTCAGCTGAAACCTCACCTCCTCCTAGATGCCTTCCATGATACCTCCATGCTAGGTGCTCTTCCTCTGCCCTCCAGATGGTCCTGAGCTCTCTCTTTCCCAGAGCTCACCCCATCACATTACAACAGCTTCATCCTTGTCTGTCTCCCGGGGACACATTTGGCTCCTGCAGGTAGAGGCTGGGTCTCTTTTATTCACTGTTGTATGCGTGGTGCCTGTGTTAGTTTCCTGGGACTGCTATAACAAAGTCCCACAAAAACCAGGTGGCCTGGAATAGTGGAGATGTATTTTCTCCATGGTTCAGGAAGCCAGACATTTAAAACCAGGGTGTCAGTGGGATTGCTTCCTTCTTGCCAGCTCAAGGGAGACTCTGCTCCATGCCTGCCCCAGCTCCTGGTGTTGTCGTGGTCCTTGGCATGTCTTGGCCTGTGCCTGCATCACCCCGATCTTGGCCTCTCACATTACACGGCCTCTTTGCCGCCTGTCCCCTCCTCTTCTTATAAGGACGCCAGCTTTAGACCCATGGCCCCCCTAACCCAGTGGGACTCCATCTTAACTCAGTTACATCTGCAAAGACCCTACTCCCAAACGAGGGAGCTGCGGTTCACAGGAAGCCACACTTAGGATTTGGATTTACACTTTGGGAGTACAAAATTCAACCAGGACAATGCCTACCACGTCTGTTCATCGTCAGTCTTTGATGAGTGAATGAGCGCATGGAGAAACGCATGAATAAATGGATCATTTGGGAGTCCCGGGTTCTGTAGGAAAAGTCCACTTGGTGTTGGCATATGCAAGGAAGGCACAGGCGTGCAGTCTCGGCCTCCCTGCACTGTGCTGCTCTGGGAGGAGGGGGCGTGGTGGCCGCCGGTGGGACCCCGGACAGCAGCGAGCCCCCCCACCGTCGGTCCCCCGGGGCCACACTGCGGTGGGGCCCGGGCACCGTTTTATTAGTTGTGATCCACCGTGGTTAATTCCCTTAATCTAGACTTGCTCGTCCATAAAGCCCAGACCTCAAGTATTGGATTTCCCTGATCAAAGGGCAGCGTGTGGGGGGCGCTGCGCAGGAGGGCTCTGCGAGGCTCGTAAACACGGAGGCCCGGGACACAACACGCGCCCTCCCGAAGACGGGCCGGTCGATGGCTGGAGCAGTCCCATGTGAAATATGACTGCCTGCTCCCAGGCTGCTTCTGGGATTTACGGCTGGGTATGCATCTGCCCTGCTTAATGCATTGACCTTTGCCACCCAGCAATTCAGGGAATGGCGCTGGTGGGGCCAGGAGCTAATTCCGTGGATTAAAGCAGAAGGAGCCCCCAGCGTTTGGAAGTGTTAGGGAGGGTTTCAGGGCCGGCGAAATGTCTGTGGCCCTCCCTGTCCTCGGGGCTGGGCGTGCTTGGGATTTTCTCGCAGGCTACCCACAAAAAAAGAGGGGAGTGCCTTTAGCTAAACGCAGAAGTTTCCCTGTCTCCTTTGGGCCTCTATTTACTTAACTGCTCTCTCTTCTGAGCTCCAAGACTATGCACATCTGTTTCTTCCCCTTCAAATGCTCTTCCTTCAAGTACCCTTGCCTTAGATGTCACCTCCTCTAGGGAGCCTTCCTGATTCCCAAGTCTTGCTAATGCTCTCTCTGTGAGCCTGAGGTGGTTTCAGAATTGTCACGGTGATACTTCTAGGCTTGCCCACCCGCTAGAGTGTAAGTTGCATAAAGGAAGGATCTGAATTTTTGCCCGAATGGACTCCATACAGAGCCAAGCCCATGGTAGGCATTCAGTGGATATTTATTACATGAATGAATCAAGAGAAGCCCAGCAACAGCCAAGAGTGCAGTTGACAGGTTTTAGTGATGATGAAATTGCATTTGGTATGTTGAGTCTTTTGACAGACCTTCCTCTGTCCGTGACTCGGTTTCCTCTTTAGTGAGTTGGGAATAAGGCAAGTGCTAATTACACACTGCTCTCATTACTTCATTCATTCAACAAATGTTTATTGAGGGCTTGCAATGTGCAGGTATTGATATCTAGGCACTGGGGATGTAGCCATGAACAAAATAGACAAAAACCACTGCTCTGGTGGGTCAGTGACATTGTTGGAAGGAGACAGATCATAGAGGAGCTGGTCAAACAGAGAAAAGTAAGGTACCCTGAAGTAGGGTATGAAGTGGTAGGATAAGTGTGGGTTGGATTTTGGATGGGGTGACCAGGGAAGGCCTCATTGATAGGGTGGCTTTTGAGTAAAGATGAGGAAATGAGGGAGAGTGACACATGGCTCTCTGCGGGAGAGCACTGCTGGCAGAGGGAGCAGCCAGTGCAAAGGCCCTGAGGCAGGAGCCTGCCTGGTGTGTTTGTGGAATAGCAAGGAGCCTGACAGAGTGTAAAGGAGTGAGTGAGGGCGAAGGAGGGAGGAAATGAAGACAGAGGTGTAACTGAGGTTAAAACGATTTAATACATATGAATCAGCATAGTGATGAACCACACCATGGTCCATTCACACTAGAGAATTCTCTGCAACTGTTCAAAGCAACAGGTGGATTTGCATGGGCTGATATATGTAGGTCTCCAAAGGGTAAAGATGCAAGATGCATTTTTAAATGGGAAAAAACACTTTAGAAATACCTAGATATATATTGAAAGTACCATGTTTTATGGTATTTAAACATTAAATTAGTGTGTCTGTATATGCAATATAAATGCACAAGAGAAGATCTGAAAAGATACATACTAAAATATTAATGGTGTCCACATCTGGAGAGGAGCTGGGACTGGGAGAGGTGAAGGAGATCCTAAACTATTTCACTCTTTATGCATCTTTGTATTGCGTAAGATTTTTACAACAACCATGTACTTGGCTGTTGCTTGAGTGATGCATTTATTTTTGAAGGTTTCAGTACTCCTTTGTGGGAAGCCCAAGAAGGTCCAAAGGGCCCAGGGACCCACCAACCTATCCCGGAATTCCAACAGAGTGTGCAATTCATGGGGAGCCTGGCAGAGTCATGGCATCATGAATCAGAGCCCTTGGAACTCTTCAGAAGGGCCAGAGTGCTTGGTCAGCCCTGGGGTTTTGCAAATTGGGTTTATGAATACCAACTTCTAGTAACTCTTAATAAGCCATTCAGCAGGTCATGGACAGAGTTCTTAGTTGAAAAGTACAAACAAAAGCCTGTGGCATTTCACATCTTTTGCCCGTAAGAACCAAATAAAGAGACTGGAATTTTTAAACTAATTCAAGATCCACTGAAAACCTAGGGGACTGGTCCTCTGGAAGCCAGCAATGTTTATTTCCAGGGAACACTGTGCTTATGGATTTAGGCAAGCTCATCCTGGGGAATCAGGCCAGGAAAGAGTATGTATGTCAGTGTGTTGGGAGCTCAATGCCCTATAGACCTTGAGGTTCATGTTTCCTTTTTGGGTGTTCTCTTTGGTAGCCTCCTGGTGTTGACCCCATCTTTCCCTTACTAGAAGCCTCCAGAGAAGAAAGACAGAGCCTACTCTTGCTCCAGGGTTGGACCCTGACTGGCTCAAGTCATGCTATCTAACCCATTCCTCTTAGCAGTGATTGGATCAGGTTGAGTGTGTACCTAAAAGTGTCAGATCCAAGGCTGGACCTCTTGTGACTGTAGAAATGTCCAGCCTTAGGATGAAGGGGACACTGGGTAAGGCAGAGTCAGAGAAGGAAAGAGACTGGATCCTTATGACAGCATTGCATGCCTTGATCAAGCTGCTCCTGAATTCTTCCTTTCTGCTGTGTGTGTGATTTTTTAAATAGAGGCTGGCATTGAGGTGGCCAATCATGAAAAGACATGTAGAAAGCATCAATGGATATTGCTAAGTGATTAAGTAAATGTGAAAAGGCTGGATACTGTATGATTCCAACTATATGACTTTCTGGAAAAGGCAAAGCTATAGAGATAATAAAAGGACCAGTGGTTGACAGGAGGCAGAGAGAGGATTTAGCAGAGCACAGAGGATTTTTAGGGCAGTGAAACTATTCTGTATGACATTGGAATGGTGGATATACTTCACTATACATTTGTTAAAATCCAAAGAATAAACATAACCAAGTCTGAGCCCTAATGTAAAATACGGGCTTTTGTTAATAACATACCAATATTGGTTCATCAGTTGTAACAAACACACCACAGTAATGCAAGATGTTAACAATAGGGTAATCTGAGGGGGGGTGTGTGTCAGGGTGGGGAGGGTGGGTGGTGTGGGGAACTCTCTGTACTCCCTGCACAACTTCTCTGGATAACTCAAACAAAATCAAGACTATTACCAAAAAAAAAAAAAAAAAAAAAAAAGGCAGGAGCTGTGTTCTCTGAAAATTTTGTCAGTCACAGGTAGGACCGTTTGGGAGTTGGTGACAAAGACTAGTGCCACCACAGCCGTAACAGCCACAGCCTCCAGCATGGGACTCAGCCCAGTGTCTGCCTGTTGAAGGCATGATCTAAGGGTCTATAGGTTTTGATCCTCTACCACTATTGGTAATATTGCCAGTGCCTGTGTATCTATTTAGGTGTGACTGTATACACGAACCACAGAGTTCATGTATTAGGTTCTGTCTTTGTATTCCTCTAAGCAAAGCCCGTGAAGCGTTTGTGTGCAGGCAGTTTACTTGGATGGGATCCCAGGTGGCTGGAGTGAAGGAGTCAGGGAAGGCAGCCGGGACAGAGGCAAAGTCAACATAATGACATAATGATGTGTCTAGGAGTGGATCGTCACTGTGAGCAGATTGTCCCCGGGCTTAGTTTTGTCTCTGGGAATTGTCTGCCCAGAGGCTGAGAGGCCGACCCGTTGATCCGTCTGTGTCTACAACCCATTGGGACTTGCCTCCTGGACCATCCACAGCCTTGCCCTTCCAGGCTACACTTTGCAAGGGTGCAGCAGGCTCTTCCCAAGTCTGCCGAGCCCAGGAGCGCAAAGCAGAAAGCTGCAGGGAGTGAGCGGGAATTGGGGTGCTGGCCATGGAGACCCACATCACACCTCACTGCTTACCATGGTTGCAGCTGCCGTGGACGAGTCAAGGGCATGTAACCTGGGGAACCAGGATATCTGCCACATTGTAAACACACAGCAGGCACAGCACCACACACGCCGAAAATCGGGGCTTCATGACATAAAAGACAAAAGGGACTCCAAGTGTTACTATTTTCCCAGCTCCCCAGGGGATCATCTCGTACATCCTCAGGGCTTGTCCCCGGCTTCCGAGGTCTGCTCTGTAGAACACGGTCCATGTCTGCTGTTCTAGAACAGGTATGCTGGCTAAGAAGAAGCCTTTTTTTTTCTTCGAGGGGAGGTTCACCTGCTGTTCTAAGTGATCTATTGAAAAGGAACAATGAGATGCCACTAGACAGGTTTTAGGACGGTGCAGATCCAGACACTGACACCACCAAATGCTGGGGAGGACATGGGGCAGCAGGAACTCATTGGCTGCTGGGGGGGTGAACAATGTTACAACCAGTTCGGAAGGCCGTTTGTCAGCTCCTTACACAACTAAACACATTCTCACCGGACAATCCAGCCGTTGTGCTCCTTGTTATTTACCCAAAGGAGTTGAACACTTATATCCACACTAAAATCTGCATACGGACATTTAGAGCAGCTTTATTCATAATTGCCCATACTTGGAAGTGACCAAGATGCCCTTCAGTAAGGAGAATTCCATCATGGCCCATCCGCACAATGGAGTAGTATTCAGCCCTTGAAGGAAACGAGCTTTCAAGCCATGGAAATACATGGCAAAAGCTTTAATGCGTATGACTGAAAGAGAGCGATCTGAAAAGGCTGCATACTGTAGGATTCCAACTATGGAATCTGGAAAAGAGAAACCTATGGGGACAGTAAACAGATCGGGGGCGGTGGCCAGGCACTGGGAAAGTGAGGGGAGGGATGCAGAAGCCGACTTTTAGCACAGTGACGTCACTCTGTATGATACAACAATGGCGAAGACATGTCATTATACATGTGTGCAAGCTCAGAGGATGCACACCACTAGAGGTGAGCCCACCCGGGTGAATATAAAGCATGGCCCCTGGGTGATGATGTGCCCATGCAGGCTGTGGGGGGTATTGTCATGGGGGAAGCTGTGCACGTGTGGGGGTGAGGGGTAAATAGGAAATCTCTGGAACTTCTGCTCAATTTTCTGTGAACTTAAAACAGCTCTAAAAACAAAGTCTGTTGAAAAAAAATCTGTTGAGCCACCACCAAATATCGGGACCTTTCCTATAACAATCTCAATTTCTCAGCTGCCTTAAAAAACTAGGAGATGTAGCCACACTGGGCTCAAGTCCTGATTGGCAGCCAATGGCAGAAAGGGAAGTGAGGTGGCCCTTCCGATGGGGCGTAAGGTTCCTTGGTTGCCGCAGGCCCCACTGCT
Source organism: Ailurus styani (assembly GCA_002007465.1). NCBI lineage: Eukaryota > Metazoa > Chordata > Mammalia > Carnivora > Ailuridae > Ailurus > Ailurus styani. Next base: position 1,196,827 of record LNAC01000016.1, on the reverse strand, counting down.
CTAGTTTGTCTGTTTGTTAAGTATTCACACTAAGGTGTTTGTTTTCCGTGGTCTGAGTTCCTCACGCAGTGCTGTCGGAGGAGGGGGAGACACAGGGCGCAGGGCAGGGGCGCTGCAGGCAGGAGGCCTGGGCGGAACGCCGCCGTCTCGGCGCTCTCCTTCCTTGGAGGAGCGGCGTGCTCGGGCTGGGCTCCGTGGATCTGCCGCAGATAGGGCTCCAGCAGGGACTCTGTCCGCTGGGCTTCTACAAAGTTAGCCAGCACAGCTGGCTGGTTATGGACAGATGGGGGCTTCCAGGTGCAGGGGAGGAGGGGAGGGCTGGAGGGGAGGACTCTCCAGGTGCTGGAGAGAGGAGCATGGTGATCTCAGATGACAAGTCACTTGGGAGCTTGCACCCACACTACCTGTGTGGCCCTGTGCAGCACTGCCCACCACGTGTGGCTGCGAGCCCCTGAAGTGTGGGGAGCCCAAGCCGAGATGTACTCTGGGTGTAACACACCCCCACAGATTTGAAAGAAAAAAAAAGAAAGAAACGTTACTATTTATGGAGTACCTAGTATGTGCTGGGTACTTTACACAGACCACCTCTTTATACTGTTTCTGGGAGACTAGAACTGTCTCCATTTTATGAATGAGATACAGAGAAGTTAAGTAAGTTGCCTGAGGTCACACAGCCAGTAAGGGGCAGAGATAGGATTTGAACCCAGGGATGCATAGCTTTCCTAGAAATCCTGGTGTGTCTGGGATGAGTCAAGAGGTATTGGAAGGCAGTGTACGGTTTTCTCGATTTGGTCTTTATCTGGTTTTCAGGTGGCAGGTGGTGTAGTTCAGATCAGTTTAGACACACCTTTATACGAAGTGTTTATCCCCACTCTAGGTCTGTGATGGTGGTAGGTGACGGTCCCTGAGGAGAGTTCTCTAGGGTTACAAAAGCTGGGTGAGTGACTTCCTCACTCCTTTCTCCAAGGTATGGTCCTGAGGACCCTACATGGCAACAGAGCTGCTCCCCACCTACGGAGCTGGTACAGGTATATGGTATCCTGCTTCTAGGACTCAGATGTAGGAGAGCCCAGACCCCAAGAGGCTTCTTGGAGGCGTGCTAGCTCGGACTCAGCCACACCTCTGACCTCACACGGGGCCCTGGACGGAGTAGTGGGAAGGCCTTGGGCTTTTAAGGCACAAAGACAAGGGTGAAATGCCAGCCACCCTGCCACTTACCAGCTGGGGACCTCACCCATGACCTAATCTTTCTGGTCCTCAGTTTCCTTGTCTGTCAAAGGGGTTAACAGTAATTTTTTTCTTAATGAAGAGTTTTTAAGAATGTTATATTTATCAAATTTTATTAATGCTTAGATACCATCAGTGTTTTATTCCTTCAAAAAATATTTGAGTGCCAACTATGGCTCAGGCACCATTTAGGTGCAGAGGACAGAGCAGTGAGTAAGGCAGCCTGCTCAGGGGATGTAACTTCTGGTTTGGGGAGCCAGACAGGAAAGAAGCCGTAAATACTATAAAGTCAATTAAAGCAGGATTAGGAAACTCTTTTATAAATAGAGTAGTCACGGAAGGCCTCCCTGATAAGGCGACATTTGGGTAGAGGCAGGTAGGAAGTGAGGGAGTGAGGCGTGCAAGTATTGGAGCGAGGGTGTTCCAGACACACCAGTACAAAGGCCCTGGGGTGAGCTATGCTGTGCATATTCAGAGAACATCAGGGAGGCCGACGTGGCCTGAGAAGAGTGAATGAAGGGAAGGGGGTAGAAAATGCAGTCAGTAAGGTCAAAGGCAACTGATCCTGCAGTAGACCGTGGTAGGACTTTGGATTCTACTCTGAGTGACATAGAGGGTGTGGGAGGGTTTCGGAGAGTGGAGGAACCTGATCTGACTTAGATTTTATGAAGCCACCTCTGGTGGCTGTGCTGAGTGAGGCTGGACCGTACGGACCAAGGGTGGGACAAGGAGACTTGGCGGATAATTGCACTAATAATATACATCAAGTTATTAATGATGTTTTAGGGAAGCAAAAAAAAACCCTCCACTGTATCAATTGTTTCCATCTGTTTTAATACATATTGGGATGTCAGAACTTTTCTGAGAATCAAAGAAATATGGCACTTAAAGTTTTAATTGAAAGGACATGTACTGGGAACTCAGTGTTTGGTCCCTTAACTTCCAAGTTTGATCTGCTTCGGAGCTTATCACGGGTTGACAGTGGACATCATGTTTCTGTAGCATCACCGCATTACGGAGCACGTCTTTATTTACATGTTTTAACTCTTTGATCCGTCGAGAGAAATTTCAGAAACAAAATTATTACAGTTTTGTGACTGGCAACAGAAGGCATGCTCAGTGATGCATCACGGAATATGGGATTCTGGTTAATCCAGCATCCTGGTGGACTGAGATTTATGCTTTATGACATTTGGGGATAACACTTGAAGTCTAATGGTGCCAAAGACAGAATGAGAATTGGGCCTTAAAGAATCTGTTTGGCCCTATGAAATTTTCTAGGTCCTCACTACTCCCTCCAAATGTCTGAGGGACCGGCCACATTGGCATCCCCTGGGACTTTGTAAGAAGTCATAGTCTCAGGTGCTGTGGCCAGAACCTGCTTTTTAACAAGATCCTCTGGAGATGTCTATGTTTTTTACAACCTGAGAAGTACAGGTTTGGTTTGAGGGACTTGCCCTAGATTAGTGGTTCTCAACCCTGGCCGTGCGTGCATTAGTGACCCTGTGGAAGACAGGTGCTAAGATGCTCCCCAATGAACCATGCCTCCGGTATTTGCACCGTGGGTGTAATTCCCTCCCTGTGAGCATGGTCAGGACCTGTGACTTGCACATGCCGAAGGCATGGGATGCCATGCCTGTGATAAGCTACATAAGATTGTAACTTTTGTCTTGCTAGTAGACTTTATCCCTTGGTGGCTTCCGTGATGCGAGGGGCTGGGTTGGGGAGGCCCATGTGGGCAAAAAAAGTGCCCAAGGGCGGCCTTCCACCAACAGCCAGAAAGAAACTAGAACTACATTGGAGCTCAAGGAGAGCAGATCCTTTCCCAGCTGAACCTTCAGATGTGACCCCCACCCCCACCAATGCTTTGATTGTTGCTTTGTGAAAGATGCTGAAACAGGGGCTCCAGCTGAGTCCTGGCCAGTTTCCTGACCCCCAAAACCATGAGATAATAAACGGGTGTTGTCTTGAGCCCCTTCATTTGCAGTAATTTGTTATGCAGCAATAGAGAACAATCACCCAAGGAGCTTAAAAGAGAACAAATACAGGAACAGCTACAGTTCAATATCCAAGGTCACCTTCTGGCCCATTAAACTGGGGTCTCCAGGGGTTGGTCCAAGCAATGGTGTGTAAGAAACTCTCCCCACATGATGCTGGTGCATAGCTGAGGCTGAGGAGCCCCGTCCCAGATGCTGCTATTGGAAAACCATCTCCTGTGATTATAGGTTCACTGAGTGCCCCCTCATCCCCACCCCAACGCATGGTCACTGGAGCTTCTTGATTGGCTAGCAAGAGTAGAGTCTTTTCCCCAGCTTTCTTCCGCTTGTCTCACTCTGGCGTGAGGGGCTTCTGGTGACCTTTCTGTCAGAAAAGGGAAGATGGCACCACTGCCATGACGTGTAAGGCTTCCATCCATCCATCCGTCCGTCTGTCCATCCATCCATCCATCCATCCATCCATCCATCCATCCATCCTTGGGAAAGAACCTTAATGCAGAGCCTGGGGCCCAAGAGGCTGGAGCCTCTATCTGCACGGCCTTTGAAATCAGAGCTTTCATATCATATTCACACATCTGAAACGAATCAGAGGGTGAAGGACAGACATGGGGTAATGGCTCCGAGGGGATCTGGCAAGAGTGATGTCTTGAGGACAGTTGAGAGAAGACCTGATGTCCTGTGTCCTCTTAAGGGGTCAGGCTATTTTCCAGAGTGGGCCGGTCTGCCACCATGACGCAGTCGACATGTCAGGAACACAATTTGGGACACCCTGTGTCCCCTGGCCAGCTGCTTTACAGCTTGGCCTGCCATTCCCCTGGCTTATCCTGGGTCATGTTTTCCAAAGACAAGCAGTTAAGGGGCATGTCGGAGACAGGGGATTTATGGCCTAGAAACTCAACTTCCCTGGCCTGGCTGTACCCTGACCCCGCCTAGGGCTGCCAAGACTGACCTGTGGAAGAATAATGTTTATAAGAGGATTTCCAGGAAGCGGGGCCAAGGGGAGGGGGGTGGTCTACACCTGAGAACCGTGCAATCTTCAAAACTGAAAAGAACTTGAGCACTAACCAGTGAGCCTCTTGAATAAAATTTTCTTGGAGTGTAGGATCAAACAGCCCAGCTTTCAAAAGCTGGCTCTGTCACTTGGGCAAGTGGCTTAATGAACCTCAGCATTCTCATCTATAAAATGGGGGTAGCAGGAATGCTTAAGTGAGATGCAATGAACCATCAATGCCTGCCAACAATAGAATGGTATCTGGAAAGAGGAAGTTCTCAACTTAACAATGTAAGTGTTAAGCCAGTTTTCCCTGTCACAGCTGGGTGGGGGGCAGGAGCTGAGGCGTCCAATGCAGGTATAAGGTCCTGGGGGGTATTCTTGCAGGGAGGAAGGGGAACCACAAAATATCCCAGCAGAAGTCTGGCTGTCTGCTAGCTAGCTTATAACCTGTGTGAACAGACTTTTCCCACAGATTTGAGTTCCTATACGTTCTTTCCCTGAGGAGCCAACAGCTCAACCACAGATCATTTCTGTTGTTCCAAAGCTTCATGTTAAGGGTCTTTCCAAAATGGCCAGATGCCTTGTCTTGCCACGGCTTTGACTCTTGTTTTCATGAGGGAAGTTCTTAAGGATCAGGCGTTTTTCACTCCTCTTACAAAACCATGGTTTTCAGAGTCTTTTTAAGAAATGAGGAATTGAGGCTCAGAGAGTAAAGGAAAACAGGGCCAGGATTCTAGACTCCGACACAAGAATGGAGTACAGATCCTGACCTATGACAAGTGACTTCCTACAACTGAAGTTCCCCATAACTGTGAGTTTTTCCTCCTTTGCCAGTTGAGGGCACAGACCTTAGATGCAAGTTCATGGAAGCTTCTCCTGGAAATGTCCTCTTCCTGTTATGCCCGGGAGTTTGGGAGAGTGCCCTTAGCAGGGGACGGTGCCCCGGTGAGGCCGCTGAGGGCCCCAGAGTGGCAGGTGGAGGCAGTCGAAGGGAGCACTGGTGTGGGAGCCCGGAAAGGGGGGTTTCCAACACGGCTTTTGCTTTTGTGAGCACTCTGCTTTGGAGCGAATCACTGGACTTTTCATGGTCTCAGTGTCCCCTCGGAACATGGGGATAATAACACTTAACCTTGAAAGTGGAAGGGAACAGTATCTGGAAAAGCTGAGTGCTGTTTAGATGCAAAGTGATGCTGTTATTCCAGCCCCTCTGGTTGTCCTGGGAACTGTGCTCAGGTCACGCACACCGACCGCCCGTCTCCTTATTCCAACTCCCTTCCAAAAACTCTCCTTGTCGTCCTTTTGCTTATGGAAGCAAGCAAATGAAACAGAGGCCCCAAACTCCACGTTAAGGCATTTCAAGGGCTTCCTTTGCTGCTTGAGCAGATGATTTAATCTCTTGGACCTGGATTTCCTACCTGGGAATGGGACACGTCAGTCTCATGGGTCTCTGGGGGGTGCTGACCGAGTCAATCCATACAGAGCACTTGTACTATGCCTGGAATCTAGGACGTGCTCAAGAAATGTTAACTCTGTTTTGAAAGATTAGTGTTTCCCAAGGCTTACAGGACCCTAAGTCTCACCCCTGCCCTCCAGCCCTATCACATTCCTGTTCTCCACTGCCCTTCTCCCTCTGCCCTCCAGCAAAACTCCCTGTAACCACAGGGCCTTTGCACAGCTGCTCAGAACCCTCTCCACTCTCCTGCCGGCCTGATTAACTCCTACTCCTTATCCTTATCCTTCCCCAATCTGCCTCCTCTCCTGAACTCCATGGTCAGATGCCTCTGTAAACAGTCTCATCATGTTGGGTAACTTCCCCTAGTTCTACTGATTTATGATCGGAAATAATGTATTTATGTGTTCGATAAATAGAGCTGTTAGCTCCGTGATGGAAGGGACATCTCATATTCTCCCCTTTTATGTTCTTAGAGCCCAGAACTGCTTCTGACACATAAAGATGTTCAGTAACTATTTCCTGAAAGAATGGATAAAAGAACAAATAGAGTGATCTTTCTTCTTGGGGCTGAGGGCACAATGGACCTTGTGAAGGCCCTGCATCCTGTTTCTCAACAGAGCAGCACGACTGGCTTGGGGTCACTGGTGAGATTTATGACGCTCCACCACTGCCGGTGCAATTCTGGGAAGTGGGGTCTGTGTCCTCGGGGCACTTTCCCACGGCGCTGGGATAGGACGAAGTTGCCCACCGTGTTCTTCTCCTGGGCGGTCCTTTGGATTATGGGTGGATGCCTCAAGGAAGGATGCCAAAGAGAAGGTCAGGGGACTGACTGGAATGGAGGGAGAGGAGAAAGGATGGGTCTGTTTGCAGCTCTCTTCCACAGTCAGAGAAGCCCTGGGTCCGTACCGATGTTTCCAGCTGACCCAATAAGAATGACAAAAATAAAAACCCTGGGGGCCATTTGCTGAGCGCTTCCTATATGCCTAGTGTGGTGCCTGGCCCACAGAAGGGCGCGGCAATTAATGAAATGAGTGAATGAATAGCAGGCATTGTATGAAGCACGTTCCACGCAGAATTTCATTTTATGCTCAGGACTATCTTGCCAGGGAGGTTCTATTATTGTCTACTGTCACCCTCATTTTAGAGAAAAGCAAACAGGCAGAGAGATGCACCATGGTGTCCTGGGTACTCTTGGATGCGTTGGAAGGAGTGCGATCTCTCTCTGCATTTCTCCTGCCTGTCTCTGGGGTCCCTGACCTCCCCATGTCACCTGGGGTCTTCTCTGCTTTTATCTTGCTTTTCCCAGCCCCCACCTCCGATGCCCGGGGTGAACTGGCGAGGATGACACGCACTCCCTCTCCTTCCTTCTCTGTACCCTGCACCCTGCACATTTGTTTCAGGGAGTGAGGATAGTCTGCGCAGGGATCAAGTTGACAGGCTGGTTGGACTGATAGTGATGGCAGCTACTGTTTACTGAGCCCCACCCTGTGGACATCCGGCCCCCAAATCTCCCTGCCCTCCTTGGGAGGAAGGTATTATTGGACCACTTTAAAGATGAGAAATGGAGGCTTACAGAGGAGAAATGAAGTGGCTTACCTGGCATCACGTCTGTGCTAGTTTCAAGGACGACAACATTGGGGGCTTAGGACAACAGAGATTTATTCTCTGAGCTCTGGAGAATGGGAATTCTGAAATCAAGGTGTCAGCAGGGCAGGCCATGCGCCCTCCGGAGGCTCTAGGGAAGGATCCTTCCCCGTGCCTTCAGCTCCAGCTGGCTCCTGGCGTTCCAGTCTCTGCCTCTGTCTTCCTCTGGGTTTCTGTGTATGGCTTCTCTTTTCTGTCTTGCCTAAGAACACCCATCATAGGATGTGGAGACCCCCTGAATCCAGGATGATGTCATCTCGAGATCCTTACATGAATTACCTCTGCAAAGACCCTGATTCCAAACAGGGCCACTTTCTGAGGTCCCAAATAGACATAACTCTTCAGTGGCCATGTGTGTGGGGGGGACTCTTCAACCCACTGTAGGGTCTGCCATGTGCTGGAGCAGAGAATTTACATCAGACTGGATGCATTCCAAAACCCACACATTTAACTGACACAGGATACTTAGAAAATTCACAAAGGTAGTGAGCTTTCTTTAACTTCTTAGGGACCCATGGCTCTTGACTTCGGCTGTTACATGATGTGGTGCCTGCATCAGACATAGATTCATAATTTTCAAACAAAGAGAAAAAAAGTGGACTTTGTGTTTAGAATCCCCTCCCCCCTTGCCAACCCCAGTGTCCTGGCAAGTTTCATAGGTACAAAGATTTGACTTAAGAGTTTGTAGGACGTTGGGGTCTTTAAGAGGCAGGTGAGATCTTCTACCCTGGCATTCTGCTTAGCTGATGGTTTTATCTTGTGGGTTTTTTTCCTTTAGGATCTTAGAATCTTTTCTGTATCTACCTTCCTAACAGCCCAGAAAGAAGACAGAAACAAGTATCAGTCAGGAAAAAAGGAGCAGGAGCATGGGAGTGGTCAAACCGAGTATATTCAGGGTGCAGAATACATCAGAGGTTGGCTGATTCCCAAGTTCTTAGGCACACCTGACCCAAACTCGGTCCCTCTTGGAAGAAGATGGTTAAAACCTGTCTCGTGTTCTCTTCTATCTTCTCCTTGGTAGTAAGGTGCTGTGATTAAAAAACCACCTCAGGAATCAGACAGAGCTGAGCTGGAAACCCAGGCTTCTCATTTACTGGCTGTGCATTCTTCAGCAAGTGTCTTAATGCTGCTGAGCCTCGGTTTTGAAATCTGTACAAAGTGCATATTAGCCTTCGGCTTGTCGTGGATATTCAATGAACTGCGAGGGTTAGAGTGCTCAGTCCTGTGCCAGGTGCCAAGAAAACACTCAGAAAATACCAGTTGTGCTCCTTGTCTCTACCTTGTCCGCCAGTCACCCAAGCCACCGTTCTTCATTTGTCCTTCGAGCCCAGAGAGCTGGTGATTCATGCTCTCGCACCCAAACAGGGCAGCTGGCTCAACTTCCTGGTACTCTGTATCCCAGTGCTCTGATCCCATCATGAGACTGCCCCCCCTTCCCACCTCGCTGTGCAGCCGCAGCCCTTTCTCTGCTTCTTTGTTCTTTCCTGTTTGCTGAGAGTTGATGTCATTAGTTGATGCATTAGCAGGCTCCCAGACATCAGGCTCCGCGTCTCTGTAACGTGCTCTGTGTTTATACTCCAAGGGATGCTTCATAGTGTTTGGTGACGGTGGTGTACGACAAATGACAGCTGAGTCAAGAATGCTTTCCCACTGGCCTGAGTCAGCCAAGGGCGGGTATTAACCATCCTTCTTACCGCAAACAGATGTTTAGCACATAATAAACGCTAGGTGGGAGGGAGGTAAAGATGATTAGGATAGGTCTCTATCTTGTTTTGTTTATCTGCAGAATCTGAGCTTTTGGAGGCCAGGGACCGTGTTTTGAGCCCTGTCACAAAGCCCAATACTTAACGGAGTGCCTGGCACATAACGAGTGGTAAACATGTATTTTTTTTCCTGTTCATTTGAGGATTATTTTTGAACTACCTTCTGTACGTGAGGCTTTGTGCTAGACTTTGGGAATATAACAGTGAACCTATTTGGTCTTTTTTGGGGTGACAGATGTGTAAATGTAACTAAATTCACAGTGGCAAGTCCTAGAGTAGACGTGTGACAGGCACACAGAGAACCCTTGGTCAGTGCTCCCCGGAGGGCTGGTGGTGGCATATAAGCCTTTGAGCTGGGTTTTGATGGAGGAGTGGGAGTCTACCAGATGGAGAAGGTATTCCACCTGGAGGGGGTAACATGTAGAACCTGGTGCTTTAGGGAATAGCAAATGGCTTGTTATGACTGGAGTTCACAGGATGAGTGAGGGAATGAATCTGGAAAGATCCTTTTAAGGCAAAAGGCAGCAAGAAAGGATTTACATGGAATGCCTTCATCAGATTCATATTTTCTAAAGACTGCTGCTGAGTAGAATGGAAGATGGGCTGGGGATGGTTCACAGATGCTTCTCTTGGTGGACATGGTGGAAAAACGCAGAGCCAGAAGACCTTCAGTGTCCAGCGGTATTCTGGCAACCTGACTTTCTGACTGGTAGCTTATGTCAGTGGTGTAAATAATCCCACCATGGCTCATTTCAAGCTATCAATGTGGTGTCACCAAGTGCAAAGCTGGCAAGAGATGGGTCCCTTCCTTGTGAACATGGTGGAAAATATCAGAGCCAAAATATTTCTTTATGTCCCTTACAGAGCAGGCTCCATAGGGATAATTGGGGGAAGGAGCTTTGGAAATTGTACATTGGTCACCCAAGTGGGAGGTGGCATGTGGAGGGCACACCAACATTCAATCCACTCTTTTTCCATTAGCACCACCTGTGCAGGAGTTTGTCCTTCTTAGACAGGGGGTTTGGGTGGGATTGCCTGACACCCTGGTCCAAGGACCAACAGGAGCAATCAATGTGTGAATCCCCAGACTTCGGTCAGTGGCTCAGGGATGAGTATTTAGCCATAGGACCTGTGATATGCAAGAAGATGCTTGTTTGGATTTCTGATAAAGACAGGGTTTTGTTTTGTTTTGTTTGTTTGTTTGTTTCCTTTTTAAGGGAGCTACCAGTGGAGATCTTCCTTCTTCCTCAGAATGCACAACCACGTTGCTCACTGAAAGGAAGCTCCCCGAGCATGGGAGGACCTTGTATGCAAGTTCAAAGGGGAACTAATAGCTTCTAATGCTAACACTTTCCAAGAAAGAATGGAGAAATGGAGAGTAGCTGGGTGCTAGTTTTAACTCTGGGTCCTTCTTTTAATTTGCCTAATTGGACATGGAAATCTTGGTTGTGTGGAACCATGGAAATCTTGGACCAATAAATCTCCCCTTTTGGTTAGGCCAATGTGAGTTGGGTTTCTATCCTTTCCAGCTAATGGTATGATCCTCACTCTCACCGACAGCCACTACCACCTTCATGACCCACTGAATTTATGAAATGACCAACTCTGAATGCACAGCCTCTTGGAAAGGCAGATCAAGTGCCTGCAACCTTGAGAACGTTCTACAGCCCACCTTATTATTGGGTAGACAAGGCTGTGAATCCACCCCACTGGGACTCCAGAAGATAAGGATTGGGTTTCAATGGCATTATCATGTACACATAGATGTTTAGCATCTGCTTTGTGTTAGACTCTGTTCTAGGGGTTAGAGAAATCAGAGAACAAAAATCTGCTTTCTGGAAGTGGACACGCTTTCCCAACTGTTTGCTTATTGAACTCCAGGCAACTATCTCAAGTAAGCAGGGGAAATGTGATTATCTCCTTTTGCAGAAAAGGAAAAGCAAGTCTTAGAGAAGTAGAGTGACTTACTGAGGTCTCCAGCTTGCATGTGGCAGAACAGGGTTGGGAATTAAGGTGTTTCAACTCCTTCTGCGGTGTCACTTCTATACTGGCTAGCAACTGTTATCTTTTACCTCTAAGCACACCCAGAATTCTCTTATCCTTTATTTTCTGAGCACCTTGTTTATGCTGGATCTTTTCAGCTTGCCCCTCCAGCTCCACTCCTCTCCTCTGCCCAGGTAGCTGACCTAAGTGGATGGAATCAATGGGCTCCTTTTCCCTCTGTCTTCCGGCTGGGTTTGACCCATGGTGTCCCTGGAAAGAGATGGGAGGGAGGGAGGAAAAGGGAGATTGCTGTATTTATTCCAATGCCTCCCTCCCTTCTGGGTTGCCTTCGTCTGGCGATGTCCTTGGGCTCAAGGTTGCTGCTTCTATTCAGGAAGCCCTTGCTACATGACTCCCTTTCCCTGGGTCTGGTAACTACCCATGTGTCTTCCTTTCAGCTCTAAGAATATACTATCAATTAAGCATTTCAGCACGTAAGTTATGAGTTGCAGAGAACAAGTAGCGGTGTACTATAGTGACAGTGTTTGTACCTGGGAAGGGATTGTGGACCTGGGCTCCAGAGGGTGACCTGAGGAACAGGCCACGTGACCTGGGTGACTGCTGGGGCAAGAAGGATGGACAGACACTTGAAATGGATCTGCACCCAATTTACAGTCTAGAGCCCAGAGTCACAATCTGGAGTCTGAAGCCCATCCTAGCTCAGCTGCGTGTAGTCAAGTCACAGTGAGCATGAGCATAGCCTACTGTCCTTAAAATCCAGGGAATTCGGGGATAGCTTGTTATGCAGCATTGCTGCGTCCTCGCCGACTAATACAGATGGCCTGGGTCACTGGCGTGATTGCTCTCACAGGTGGCAGTGTTGGATCCTCACCCCTTGGGTGTTTGCTGAAACAGACAACTCTTTCATTGCAGTGTTTCCAGGGACTGCCTGTGAGCCTCATGCAGAATGGACTCTGTTACTTCTCTTCCTGATAACTTCTGTACTCCACAGTGGATGGGGCTTGTGAGCACTCACTGCAAACAAGACCTTTGGGGCAATGAATTTAAGGAGTGGGAAATCCTTCCCCTGCCACTTTTCGCTCTGCCTTTCTGCTGCCCATTAGGGCATGAAAGTTAGCCTACCTCAGAGCTGTGAGTGACTCAGAATTCATTTGGGAGAAGGACACACGGCTGGTGACATGTGGAAGAAGTTACTTCTCCAACATAGATGATGTCATTGAAATGGAGGAAGGCAGAAGCCCGCCAAACCAGTAAGGGACATTTCCTCTAGGAAACAGTGTGCCCTGATGTATGGAGTGTTTGACTGTGTTCGGCACGAACACAACTTAGCTTTTCTTTTTATGAAAGCAATAAGCATTTATAAAATTCCACCCCTTCCACCCTTCACCTAACTTATGAGCCCTTTAGCTATAACCTTCTTATGACCCGCAGCTTATATAGACCCAAGTCATTTAAAACTCGATCCAAAGTGAAACACATTTCAGCCCTGGTAAAATTAATTCCCTCACTCACCATTGGTCTGGGACCTCATGGGGGAGTCTGCGGCTTGAGGGGGGCTGGGGAAAAGGCAAAGAAGGAGAGTTTTGTGAATAGAAAGAGGCTTCTAACAGGAAAGATATTTATAAAGCTGCATTTGGGTACTGTTCAGTTTGGAAGGAATTTGTTATAATGGCAATATATAAATCTTTGAATGGCCTCATAAATCATAGCGTCAGAGCCAGCCAATCAGAAGACATGAAAACCTGGCGCTTTGGAGCATTCAGTTGTTACTAGAAAGATCCTGTGTGGCTCCTTGGAAGTGGAATTGGAAAATCTGGCTATATTTCGGGGTGTGTGGAATGTCTTGAATTACTTCTCAAACATTTTAGATTTGATAAAACCCAAGACACAGCTTTTCCAGCCCCACTCCCCTTCTTCTCCACCTCCGATAATTATTAAACCCATGTGTACATCAAGAGAGGCTTAATCCATGTGTTTCTGATTCATTTACACTTAACTCATCAAAATATTGTTTTTAAAGGGCTGTTTGTTGTCTAAAAAGCCTTTTCCCCTAAAGCTTGAAAGCCTAACTTCGCAGAAGCAGGAAGCTGCTTTTTGCCAAGAGTAAATGGGTGAGAAGTCCAAAGGGCTTGGGGTTTTGAAGTATGTGTAACGAATGTTCAAACAGGTTCCGAGCAGAGCCAAGTCTACTTTTCTATCTCTGAGAGATCTCGAGAGAGCCGTGGGGTGGAAGTTTCAATGAACATCATCTCTTCCCAAACCCCATGAAATTGCATTCTTATGAGAATCGGAGCCAAACCAACCAGAAATACAAAATGCAGGGATGGAGGAGACTGAGGACAGTGACCTTGTGAAATGAGAAAAGAATTGCCTTGGAAGTTAGGGCAAAAGCTGCATGTTTTATGTCATGGCAAAGTCATTAATGGTGATTCTGTGCCATTCCCTGCCTGAAGGGAGCTGTCATTGCGTTTTTTCTCCTGCTTCCCCACTCCAGGTGGTGATGTCCACACTGGCCATGTGTCTTAACTCACTTGACCCCCGGACGATACGAAGGCGGTACTGTAGTATCCCTGTTTTACCGAGGGGGAAACTGAGTCATGGAAGAGTTGACTTCCTTCCTCTTTGGATAGGAAGGAGTGAGGTGGGGTTTCTAACTCAGTTCAGCTGTCTCTAGACAGATGAGCATGTAGACTTCACATGACACCGTTTGTGGCTAGTTTGTGACTGGTTCATTCGTTGAGCAGATGTGGATGGAGATCCTGTTCCATGTTGGTCACTGGAGATTCTGTATAAAGGAGGTGATATAGTCCCTACCCCCATGGGGTGTCATTTGATGGAAGAAGACACACATCAAGCAGATAGTCCATCTGAGCTCTGAGAAGTGCGCAGCTATAGAGTATGGCTTCAGGGTGGAGTGGGGAGGACACGGTGTACTCGGGTTCCAGGGAGTCAGAGAAGACTGTCGTATGTATGTGACATTTTCATTCCAGACATGAAGATGGTGTTATGAGTTGAATTGTGTCTGTCCCCACTCCCCCAATGTGTATGTTGAAGTCCTAACCCCTAGAACCTCTGAAAGTGACCTTATTTGGAAATCAGGTGATTGTAGATGTAATTTGTTAAGATCAAGTCATCCTGGCGTAGGGTGGGCTCCTAATCCAATATGACTGGTGTCCTTATAAAAAGGGGGAATTGGGAGACAGACACACAGGGAGAATGCCATGTGAGCATGGAGTCCGAGATTGGGGTGGTCCATCCATAAGCCAGGGAATGCCAGAAATTGGCAACAAACCACCAGAAGTTAGGAGAGAGGCATGGAAAAACCCTTCCCTCACACCTTCAGGAGGAGCATGGCCCTGCCTTCATCCTGATCTTGGATATCCAGCGGCTAGAAGTGTGAGAGCTCTGGAAGTGCGTTTTAGCTGTTTGGTTTGTGGTGCTTTGCCATGGCCATCCTAGCAAACTCATACGGGGGGAAGCTGTTAGGTGAAGGGGGTGGGGATGAAGGGAGGAAAGGAAAGGATGAGAAATCTAGAAAGAAGAACAGGTATGTTCCAAAGCCCTGAGTGGGGGAAGGAGTTGATGCATGTGGGAGTGAGGGTAGAGAACAGGTGGAAGACGAACGAACTGGAAACCAGACTCTGGAATCTCTAATACATACTATGGCATCCATATTGGGGAAACTTGAAGGTTTTAACCAGTGAAGGTCTTTAACCAGGAATGGACACAACACCTGGGTATGAGTATTAGAAATGGTGCCCTTGCTGCTGCGTGGAGGATGAACTTGGGTGCTGGTGTGTAAGAAAGGGTATAGAACGGTTTGAACCTACTGTGCTCATACCCAGGAGTTTCAGCTCAATTTTTTTTAGCTTGATTGTCCTTAAAAAGCTGCTGTCATCAAAGCATTTTTCTACTCGGAAATGTGAAGTTGTTCTTTCCTTATAGTATGCCAGGTTCTGAAAGTGCACTGTCCAATATAGTAGCCACATGTGGCTTTTGAGATTAAAATGAAATAGAATTAAAGATTTGGTTGCTTGGTCTCGGTGACATCAAATGTACCCTAGACACATCACTGGTGAAAGTTCTATAGGACAACATTGGCCCAGGGATGCAGAGGAAGCAGGCACTCTCTCTATTCTGCTTTTAGATCAGTCACAAAGGTATTGGATTTCATGGAGCAGTTAGAATTTCTACAAATAGATTAAGAGAATAGGAAGTCAGTTCAAAGAGCAGGAGAAGATATTTGAAGGGCATGTGGCCGAGAAGGGGCTCTATGCAGAACATGCAAAGAACTCTCCCCAAATCAAAACACGACTTGAACAGACACTTTCTGAAGGAGACCATCCAAATAGTCAACACGTTTATGAAGAGGTGCTCAATCTTATTAGTAATCAGAGGAATGCCAATTAAAGCTACAAGAAGATGCTACTCACACTCACCAGAATGGCTCAGATTAAAAAGATTCTCATTATTAAGTGTTGGTGAGGACGTGGAGCGACTGGCACTCTCATAACGGTTGGTGAGGGTGTCATGGGCATGGCCTCTTCAGAAAGCAGTTTGGTATTACCCACTAAAGCTGGGGTGGCCATGTCATTTATTATCCAAACCAGTTTACTTTGGAGAAGGAAAGGAAGTTGATTAATTCACTCAATAAACATTGATGAGGACTATCCTGGGACATATGGCTGACCTAAGCAAAGTTGCATGTGTTCATACCTATGACCCAACAATGCCACCACTAGGGCTGTGTGTGTGCGTGTGTGTGTGTGTGTGTGTGCAGAAATGTATGCCTGAGTGTCAAAATGCATGCACAACTTGTTCCTAGCACCACTATTGGCAATAGCTCCAAACTGGTGACAGCTAGAATTGCTTATCATCCAATGGAATACTTATATCACCAAAAATCAATGTGCTTGTGCTGGATGCAACAGCACGGATGACTATCAGAAACGTGTTGGATGAAAATAAACCCCAAGCATGAAAGAACATAATGCCATTCAGAAAACTGAAAACAAGAGTATTCTACCAGAAATCAGGCTGGGATTTTCCTTTGGAGAGGAGGGACGTACAGAGAACGTATGTGGCCCACAAAGCTCAAAATATTTATCATCTGGACCTTTACAGAGGAAGTTTCTTGGCCTCTGGTCTAAGAGGATGTGGAATGGAATGAAATTACGTTCTTTCATGCTTGGGGTTTATTTTCATCCAACAGGGACTTCCTTTCCATGAAGAGCAAGGGACATCAGCGAAACTCCCGGGGGGCTGGAGATATTTGATTTTCTTGACCTGGTTGGTGGTTACATAGGTTTTCATTTTATGACAGTTGGGTCATACAGCCTCATTTTGTGCTCTCTCTTGGTGTGTGCCATATTTAAAAATTAAAGCAAAGATATCATCTGGGGCTTGTCATAGAGATGTAAGGTTTTTATTTTACTTAATAAGTGAATTTAAAAGAATGATGGTTACTTTCCTGTAAAACCAGCACTTTATAAAAAGAAAATTAATTAGACACCAAACTAGAAAGGACATAATGTCCAAATTAAGGAAAGTTCTGTGAACTGAATAAATTTTGTGTTTTGAAGAACTTACTAGATTGGTGTTACTTTAATCGTTTCACAGAGGGCTGGTAAAAACTTTACCACAGTCTGGCATTTGGAAGCCTCTGGCTTAGTGGGGGCCTGTTCAGTGGCTCCTCGTCACTTACACAGGGTTTCCAAAGTCTCTTCTTCGGAACTAAAGATACTTCATGAAATAAATTAGGGAAGTGCTGGTGGATAAACAAAGACCAACGGGTTCTTGGGAAGTTTTTGTTTTGTCTTGTTTTGCTGCAGGATTTTTCAGAGCCTTTACTACTGTGTGCGCTGTGACTCTAGGAGATGCTTAGAAAATACTGCTCTTCCTAATCTTGTTTGCTGATAGAACCACATTTCTGTTGAACCCTATTTAGGGACAGGTGACCCAGGCAACACACTTTGGGGACTTTAAGCCTATAGCAGGGGTCAGCAAGCCTAGGTCTGTGGGATGGACTCCTACTTTTATAAGTAAAGTTTTATTGGAACACAGTCATGCCGATTTATGTACACATTGGCTATGGCTGCTTTGGCTTATGACAATGGCAGAGTCAAGTAGTTGTTACAGAGAATGTATGTGGCCCACAAAGCTCAAAATATTTATTATCTGGACCTTTACAGAGGAAGTTTTTTGGCCTCTGGTCTAAGAGGATGTGGTTCTAACTCTATCTTAGAGTTCGAAACTTTCCAGAATCTGACCGACCCAACCTGCTTTTCAGTGTTATCTTCCTTTATCAGTCTCTTGTGTATGACAAATCTGCTTCAGTCATGTGCATTCAGTGAAACTCTTCTGCTCTTTGCCTTTCCCTAAGCTATTCTCCTTGGCTGCACAGAGGGATTCCCTTCTCACCCCTGTCCCTTTCCCATTCCACAACCCCTGGCTCAGAAGCATTGCACTCCAGGAAGTCTTCCCTGATTCTCCACCTCCATTCAGCTTGGAACATTGGCTTCCTGAATCTCCCATTGCTCTTGCACTGAGTTCTTTAATGGCAGTTCCTGCATATAAACTCTGTGTTACTTAGGGATAAATTGATTGTAACAGAAAGCCCAGATTTGCTTGCATAAACAAGTTAGGTATTGATTTATCTCTTTTAGAAGTTCAGAAATGAGCAGTCAAGATTGAGTTTGCTGCTTTGCCATGGATGCTTCCACTTCCAAAGTGACCTCATGGCCCAATATGGCTGCTTTGGGTCAAGCCATCATACCCTCATTCCAGCCAGCTAAAAAACAAAGGTGTTTTTCCTAATATCCTTTTGACTAGAACTCAGGAATTAATTACATGATTACACCTTGGTATGAGGAAGTTGAGAACTGTAGCCTCCTTGAACCGACCCCAGGCATCCTGTGCCCAAGGCTAGGGAGGACAGCTGACCATGTATTCTGTGCACTGTGAGCTCTTTTGACTGTGTCCACATCAGCTCTGAGCCCTAGCCCATCACTCTAATTTTGCTTTGGAGAAGCTACCCGTCTCCCAAGGGCCGAATGGCAATGGAATGCTGTCCTTCCCTAGTCATGGGTGGAGTGTGAGACCGGGGAAGATCAGCTGGGCTCTCCAGAAAACTGAAGTCCTGAGTGGAATGATGTGGAGAATAGATGGGCTTGGAGCTGATCCATCCAGACCGCAGTGCCTTGAAGAGTGCCACCCCCAGTTCCTGATCCTGGCCATAGTTTCCTTCTGGTCCTTTCTGAGTCATTTCTTCAGGGTTTGTGAGCTACCCAGTAATCTTCCAAGAATGTCCCCTTTTGCTTACGTCACCCAGAGTTGGCATTTGTTACTTACAACTGGGAAAATCCTAAAGGAATACTCCTGTGGCAGCAGGACTGACAAGTGGATGAATGGAGTCAATCAGTCTGAACCTTAAAGCACTCGCTCCCCACGCTGGCCTCAGAAAAGGGTCGTGTTTGACCTGGATGGGGACATGGATGATTTACGTGACATGGGCCGCCCTTCAAAGAGGAGGGAACCACTGAGCTCACTGGGTTTTAGATGTCACAACCCCTAGTCCCCCGGCTGGGGAGGGTCTCATGTTTTACTTGCTTGTCAGATTAAGAAATCTGAGATGAAGAAGGTAAAAAAAAAAAAAAAAGCCTCAGTCGACTTCCCAGAATTCATGCCAAACATTTCCCTGCCGTGGATTATTTATCTTTGGATGATCATCGGTCTGGATCTTTGCAGATGTTGCCCTCTACTATTAAACATGCTTATTTCTGGACCATAAGAGTCATGTTAGAGAATGAGGGCATCAGGCAAACCTGCTAAAACATGAAACACTCGAAGAGTATACAGCTCCCCTCACCTTTCCTAATGTGGGGTAACATCAGCAGGATCTATGCAGACTTCCTGCCTCATCCCAGCCAACACCAGTGCTGGTCCATCCTAGTCCCCACAGGCTTTCGAGACATTCAGGCAGATGCCAACTCATGAGCATTTAACTTATGGTAAGTCGGTAGGTGGGAATAATATGCATTTTAGCATAGAAGCAATATCATACCTGTGCAGAGTGGGATGCATAGAAAGATCTAATCACACACATACAACTCCCATATATATCTTTATAGAGACATAAATATATATGGGAGTGTGTACGTGCGAGTGTGATTTTATATACGTTTTATATAATACATATAATAAAATATAATATATAGTAGATATATTTATATCTATATCTATATATCATTATATATATTATATATATATATTATATATATAAGAAGAACATATACCAAATTGCTAATGTAATCTTTTTGAATAATGGGATAATGGGCACTTTCTCTTTCCGCCATTTTTTATTTACATTAGAAATGTTTTCCCTTCAATGAACATGATTAATTGTATAATTAATCAACGAATAATTACATACCTATGAAAAGAAAAATATATTTTCCAAAGGTATTGTGTGTCTCAGGTCAGCACTATTTTAACAATTTAACTGCAGTGGTTTTAGAATTTATATTTACAGACCAACCCAAACAATGATTTTGCAAGCAAGTTTGTTTAAAGAGTGACTTCTGAGTATAGCATTAGACAGGAACTTCATGACAGGGATTGTGTTTGATTGTGTATGATATCGTGGTATTTGGCATGTAATAAGGAAGGCAGGCAGGGACGAGGGGAGGAAGGGGCCATGTGGCACGGTGGAGAGAGATTTGAAGATGGAGTGAACATTTTAGGCTTTTAACCTAACTCTGTCTTGACCAAGGTATGTGGCCTTGCATGAGTCATTTACCCCTTGGACCTTGGTTTTCCCATCTATCAGATGAGAAGATAGGGCCAAACTGTTCTAGATCAGGGGTTGACAAACTCTGATCTGCAGGCCCAGTCTGGCCCTCTACTTGTTTTTATCAATAAAGTTTTATTGGAACAACCCATGTTCATATCTTTACACATTGTCTATGGTTGCTTTGATGCTCCACTGGCAGAGTTAAGTAGTTGCAAAGTCTAAACTATTTCCCTCCTGGCCCCTGACAGAAGTTTGCTGACCCCTGATTTAGAGGACTCACAACGGAATCTGCATGAGACTCTGTATTGCCTAGGGTTGTGTTCTCCCTGGAGTGTAGGGCTTGTATTTTCCTCAATAAAATGATCCCCATCCCTGCCCCATAATGGGGATGGAGGGTGGTGCTGGAGGGCCTTTGGCTTCTCTCCTTACTCTCCTGACTGCTGCTGGAGGGTGAGCAGAGTTGACTCATCAGGCAGGAGGAATCTGAGGGGTCGAGATGGAAAACTCTGCCTTTCAGGTGATGCTTCTCGTGTGAGATCGCCTGAGTAATTCATTGTCCTGTCAGCATTTTAAATGATCTGTAAAATAGATACTCAGAGCCTTCCCGTCCTGTCTGTTACGCCTGCTTATGGAAGTTTCTGAACAGTGTCCTTCATCGATTCCTGGAAACCTTTTTCCTTCCTGTGCAAGATCATCACCATCATTTTCCAGAAGGCGATCAGGCGATGAAACCCATTCTGCACGTGTGTGTATTTTTCCCTCTGACGGAGTTTTCCTGCTCTTGTTGGGCTCTTGAATTATAAATTATATTCTTTTCTTTGCCCTTTAATGTGATCCATGAATGCTGAAATCTTTTCGGCCGACTCCTGCACTTTCCCCACTAAAGGTTTTTCAGGCAAGAGAGTTCTCATTTTCCTGGCAGATGACCCCTTGCTACCCCAGCTGTGCCTCAGCAAATTCCAGAGCCTTCTCCCCACCAAAGATAGCACTGATTCAGAAGTATCCACAGTCCAGTTCCTTGGGGGAAACTGACCTCTGGTTCTGAAGCCCTGGAGACCCTGAAGTAGGGGGTTACTCATGCTGGTAACTGACCCCCTTCCTGGGACTTCACAAGAGCTTATTACAAAGGACCCATCCCCCTCCCCCTGAAGCACACCAACCATGATTCAGGGCTCTCCTTGGTCTTGGGACACTGTCCCCATGTGACTCTGATTTCTGGGATGAGCTGAACACAAAATGAAGACCAGACATTTCTGAGTTGCCTCCCTTCTGAGCCCTTCTGACCGATGAGCCTTTTCCGGATCCAGATCTCTCTCCTGAACCATGTCTCTGCAGCTCAACAGGCACTGCCATCGAGGTTGGTGTGCGTGCAAGACGAGGGATGGGGGTGTGAGGTCATGCTTTGTCTGATTCAGTGTCTTCTAATGTGTCTCTTCTGAGGATGAAATAAAGGGGTGGGTACCCAGTGTTTTGTAGTGCAGTGAGTCTCCATGGACAACATTCACCTGACTCTGTTAAAATGCAGGTCTGATTCTGTCAGTCTGGGTGGGGCTGGGGACTCTGCATTTCTGATGAGCTCCCAGGGGCTGCTGCTGCTGCTGCTGGTGGTTTGAGGATCCCACTTTGAATAACAAATTGGGGTAACATAGCAAGGCTTGAATAAATGGCATCTGACCAGACAAATGTTGGCCCTTACTTACAAGTCCACTAGACCCTCAATAGCCCTTGATAGTGACAAGATGTGAGGCAGGGATCCAAACCCAAATCAGCTGAAGCAGCCTGTGACAGGGCTCTTGGGACTTCTGGTATCCCTCCATGATTTTTTTTTTTGAAGATTTATTTATTTGAGAGAGAGAGAGAGAGAGAAAATGGGGAATGGGAGGGGCTGAGGGAGAGAGAGAGAGAGAGAGAGAGAGAGAGAGACTCTCATGCAGGCTCCACACCCAGCAGGGAGCCCGATGTGGGGCTCAATCCCAGGACCCTGGGATCATGACCTGAGCAGAAACCTGGAGTTGGCCACTTAATGGATTGTGCCACCCAGGCGCCCTGGTGTACTTACATGATTGAGGATGGCATATGGCTAAACAGGTGAGCTGTCCTTATCTTCAAGCAACAGACAGTTACCTAGTACTCCTCCTCCTCCAAATACAGTGATAATTCTAAGTTTGGGCTGAAGAGGCTTTTTTGTGACCACATCTCTGTCTTAGAGTGTTTGTGCTTGTGTCCTCTGTTGGAAAGGCTCTTTTTGTCTGGCCCCTGATGGCCTTTTAGGTCTTATATCGCCTGTCACCTCCTCTTAGAGACCTGCCTTGACCATCCAATCAAAACTACCCCACCATGGCTGTCCGCCATGTCACCCTATTCACTTGTGAGCCATTCTTGCTCTTACAAATGGTCTTGTTTATTTGCTGAGTTTCTGTCTCTCCCCCACTAGAACATCAGTCCCCTGAGAACAGGACTTGCTGACTCTTGTTTACTGGACACAATACCATGGCCTGGCACAATCCAAGATACATGGTTGGTGCTCAATAGGTGTTTGTTGAATGAATGAATGACCCAGAAGAAAGATACACTTAACAGGTTAATGGGGACAATGTTTAAACTACTTCAGTGATCCATTCTGACCACCCATACACAGCAGGGTTTATAAAACATCTCCTGATAGACTGATGAAGAACTACTCTTTCTTGGCCAGTAAAAGCTGCTCTCATTAAGACCTTTGTGGTACAGCAGTATTAGTGGAGTATTAGCTAATAGGTATAATTGAAAGCCATAAACCCAGATACATTTGGTGCCATATCAAAATACCACAGACTGGGTGGATTAAACAATAGAAATTTATTTTCTCACAGTTCTGGAGGCTAGAAGTCCAAGATCAAAGTGCCCACAGGGTTGGTTTCCTGTGAGACCTCTCTCTTTGGTTTCCAGGTGGCCACCTGCTACCTGTGTCCTCACATGGCCTCTTCCCTGGGACTGTGGAGGGAGAGACAGAGACAGAGAGATGCACAGAGATTCCTTTTCTTATAAGAACACTGGCCTATGGGGTAAGGGCCCCACACTCAGGACCTCATTTAGCCTTAATTACTTTCCTGTGGGAGATCCTCTTCAAATACAGTCACACTGAAGGTTAGGGCTCCAACACAGGAATTTGGGGGGGGGCACAGTTTGGTCCATAACACCTGGTTTTAAGAGATTCTGACTTAGGCAAACTCAAGGTAAATGGGCTTATGATAAAAATGTAGGGGGGGGTTCCGAGAGCTTCTTGGCAGAAGGAGCCCCGGGTGCTCTAAAGCTCGTGTGTGATTTCTGTTCTAGCTTCCACCCCCAAGGTATAACTTCACTCTTTACTGAGTGTCTGCAGTAAGCATCCACTTCTTTTTTGTTTTTGTTTTCAAGCGATTTTATTGAGCTGTGATTGACAGACACAAAGCAGGACGTACGTATGGTACAACTCGGTGACTTTAGAGTTCAGGATATGCCCTTGGAACCATCAGCACAGTCTGTGCCATAGAAATCTCCATCACCCCCAAAGTGTCCTCCTACCCTCTTTATTTTTATTTTATTTTATTATTTTATAGTAAGAACACTCGATTTAAGATCTACTCTTGTAACAAAATTTCAAGTACACCGTTAACTCTAATCCCTATGCCGTACAGTGGCTCTCTAGGACTTAATCATCTTCTGTAACTGAAAATGTGTACTCTGACCATCCCCTCCCTGTCTCCCCCTCCCCAAGCTCCTGGTGACCACCATTCTACCCTCTGCTTGTAGGAGTTTGACTATTTTAGGTTCCTGATGTAAGTGAGATCATGTGGTAGCTGTTCTGAGTCCAGCTTATTTCCCTGAGCATAAAGTCCTCCAAGTTTGTTCACGTTATCGCTCATGGCAGAATTGCCTTCATTTTCAAGGTGGAATAATATGCATGGTGTGTACGGATGTGCCACATTCTCTTTATCCATTTCTCTGTGGATGCACATTTGGCTTCTGTCTTGGCTGTTGCGAATAATATCACCTTAAGAGCCCCATTTCAATTCATCTGGATAAATATCCAGGAGTGGGATTGTATGGTGTTTGTATTTTTAATTGCTGAGAAACCCCCATACTGTTTTCCATAGTGGCCGCTCCAATTTACATGCCCGCCAACAGGGCACAAGGGTTGGCTTTTCTCTGCATCCTCGACAACACTGACTTCTTGTCTTTTGATGATGGCCATCCTAACCGGTGTGAAGGGACCTATCGTTGTGGTTTCGATTCGCATTTCCCTGATGAGGAGGAGTGATGTTGGGCGTCTTCTCATGGACGGGCCGACCGCCCGTATGTCTTCTCTGGAGAAATGTCTGTTCAGATCCTCTGCTCACTTTTTAATTGGGTTCTTTGCTTTTTGCTATTGAGTGGTGGGAGTTCCTCACATATTTTGCATATGAACCCTTTATCAGATATATGGTTTGCGAATATTTTCTCCCGTTCTGTGGGTTGGCTTTTCAAGTTGCTGTTCTTTTCCTTTGCTGTGCACAACTTTTCAGTTTGTCGTGGATTCATGTGTCTTCTTTGCCTCTGTTGCCTGTGCTTTGCCTCACTTCTAATTGCCTTCTTCCTCCTCTCCAGCAGTCCGTTATTTTTCCCCTTTCACAAGTCTTATCACCTGTTACCTTAATGGCTTTTTAAAAACCCCTAAGCTCCCAGGGGAAGGGAGTTTGCTCAGGACACTCTCCACATTGCTCATTGTTGCAATTCCAGGGTCTCAAGGCACTCAGTAATTTTTGCTGGCTTAAAATGACCGTGGGATCCAATGCAACAACGGACACGTGCATTTGTAAACTCCAGAGCTTAGGGAACTGCCTTGATTCCTTTCATTTGGGAAACCAGCAAATACTCGTCAAGTGTTTACCATGTGCGGGCACTCACCAGACTTTGGGGACTCAACCCTGACAAGAGAGACAAGGTCCCTGCCCTCATGAGGGCATGCCTTCTGCTGGGGAGAGACAGATGATACATCAAACAAAGCAAATAAGTTACAAAGAGAATTTTATTTTATTTTCTTAAAATTTTATTTATTTATTTGAGAGAGAGAGAGAGCTAGAGGACAGAGGGAGAGCGAGAGGGAAAAGCAGACTGCCTGCTGAGCAGGGAGCCCCATGCGGAGCTCGATCCCAGGACCCTGAGATAATGACCTGAGCCGAAGGCAGAGGCTTAGCCGACTGAGCCGCCCAGGCAGCCACATGGAGTATTTTAGATAGTGACAAATTCCTTCAAGAAGGTCCAACAGATTCATGCCTAAGAGAGGCATACAGAGTTTATTAAAGTGAATGAATGAATGAACGAATGACTATAAACTCTACGCAAGGCTTTCCGGATTGGCGTTTTCACTGAAGCCATCTATCAGCATGCTACCGGATCACCAGGCACATGGACTATGTTCCCACATTCCTGTGCTGCTTTGTAAGTATTTAACTTGTATTGAATACCAGCGTCAGCAAAGTGAATATCCTATGTGTAAAGCTGGATACAAAAATCTCACAAACGGAACACACCCAGATCAAGAAGCAGACCGTCACCAGCAGTTCAAAAACCTCCCCGAGCCTCATCGCTCACCATTATTAACCCCATCCTAACCCGCAGCGTCCACTGGGTTTTAAACCTTGAGGGTCAGAGAGATTCTAGAGTGGCATGCTAAGCCACATGGTTCCCTTTTTGCCGGGCACACCTTTGCACGTGCAGGACCACAAACCCAGACATTTCGCTAAGTAACAGGTGTCTTTTCTGTCCCAGTAAACTTGTTAGTGGGGTCCTATCTCCTTTCCTAATGCTGGCGTCCTCAGGTTTACTCTCTTTTTAGTTTGAGCCGACAGCCTTTGATCAGGAATCCCAAAGATACTTCTGGACTCCAAATGCCTCAGCACTCATGGGAAACCTTTCTACACACACACAGGCTGCTTGAGCCTCCGAGAGCCAATGGAGATACTTTGCCTTTGGTTCGTGGTTTGACTTCGTGAAACATCTTTCCCCCCTGTTGCTTTTGTTTTGATTTTATTTAAAAATCTCGACTCCAGCCTGCTTTGCCAGATTGTAGTAGAGACTCAAAACGATGTTCAGATCAAGTCCCCTGCCTGGATGGGAAAATTTCCTGGGAGTGTTATGTCGAAGGCCACGTGACTAGCTTGTTTCTGCGGAGGGTTGGAAATGTGTTTCTTAGAATCTGCCTTCCTGCCCCAGAAGGGCTCAGGCCCTGCCTTCATGTTTTAGCCAGTAGCCCCCGGGCTTAATCTCCCTAAATGACAATTAACAGGTGGGACATCTTGAAATCCCTGCAGCAAGACCTCTGGGTCTATAAATCTGCAGTGGGACCGATGCTCTGAATTCTTAATCAAGCTTGTTTCCTTTATTAATCTCCAAGAGCGGCAGTGATTTATAAGACGGGCTTCCATTTGGTCCAGAAAATGAAATTCATTTCACAAACTCCAAATCAATTGGCCACGATACTTTCCTATTTCATGCTCTGCGTCACACTGATCTCTTAACTTGATTGTTCTATTACTAAGAATTCACTTAAAAGCCTCTGCTGGGTCTCTGGGCTTCACGAAAATATTAGCCTCGGTGCAATAATCACTACGGATGCTGGGATGGGGCTTTCAGATACTTCCATTAAAAGGGGGCAAGGGATGAGCTGCGAAAGAGGGAGAGGTTCAAAGAAACTTGAATCATCCCGGTGCTGAGTTCCTGAACTGTTGGATACGGGGTGGGGGTGTGGATCGTGGGAAGCCTATTCAAGTGCACGTTTCTGGGTACCACCCAAGTGGCTGAATCAGTTCTTCTGGGAATCGAAAATGCTTATCATGAAGCCAAAGATTCTAGGGATACGGGGATCTTCCCTGTCCTTTAAGTAAAGCCAGCTTGTGTGGTCATTCAACAAATGTTTGTTGAGCACCGCCTCTGTGCCAAGCACTGTGTAGCTGCCTGGGATACATCTGTGAACAACTAGACAAGAATCCCTGGCTTGGTGGATATGGTGACCCCTTAATTGTAGAGAATATAATAACAATGATTATTAATACTCATTGGATACCCACCAGGATATCTTATCTAGTCCCCAGTATGGCTCTAAGCAGTGGTGAGTGCTACTCGCCTCTTAGAGAGAGGAAAACAGGACCAGAATAGTCAAGTTACCCAAGGTCAGTGCGGATAAGAAGTGCAGTAGAGAGCTGAACCAGCCTGCCGCAGAGCGCCATGGACCGTGTGCTTGCATCTGCTTCAGGGTGTAGATTGAGGATGGTATAGGACTAAGCACATGACCAATACCTCTGTTCAAGCAACCAAGAGTTAACTAAGCATCTACTATGAAAAGACCCCTTTGTCAGAGGTGGAGACCCAAGGGTGGTGGAGAGATCATGTCCTGCAAACGAGAGACGCACAGGAGGCACAGTGTGAGTGCTCAGGGCTCCATGGGGTTGTGCACGAGTTGCCTGGGGTGCACCTGGCTGGGGCTCCTGGCCAGGGGTGAGGGGGTCTGAAAAGATTCGCAGCGGAGGTACACACCTGGGAGCTGGCTGGGCCAAGAGAATGGCGTGGGCAGTGGGGAACTGCATGTACAGTAGTTCTCGAATTTTCGGCTTGGCTAGAGGGGCTGTTGGTTGATGAAGCAGAAGAAGCAGAGGCTGGCATGCTAAGGAGTCTGGACCTTCTTGAGGGCCTTTGGAAGATACTGGGTAGTTGGAGAGTTTCAGACTTAAATTTCAGAAAGAACCTTCCAGTAGTAATGGATTTTTAGAAAATGAGTTTAGGTGGAGTGACAAGACCACTTAGCCAGGTCAGAGGCGATGGAAAGAAACGTGCCCAAAGGCTATCTCAGCCACCTCACACAGAGAGTCTGTCCGCGAGATGGAAATGTTCGGGAAGCTCCTCTTCAGAAAAATGGTGCGAGGGTACCACCACTCAGCTGGGATAGAAGCCACCTGATACAAAGTAGTTACACTTGAGAATGGCTTCCAGGAGTCAAGAGCCAGGAGGAGGCAGGCGCTGCTGGGTCCGTGATGTAGATACTGATAGCCCAGAGCCTTGTCAGTTAATATTAATAATCTCCAGATCGTTTGGACTGTATACACACATTACCCAGGCAATGGCCCACTTGGTTTGGGCAAAGGGCCATGGGTGAGAAGCACGCAACATCCCTTGTGTGGTTTGTCAGATTCAGGGTATTTCTGCTGGGATCAGGAGGAAGCGAAGAACAGGGACGTGTTAGCCCTGCTAATGGGTGCCGCCAGCTGACCTTTGGGTGATAATGGTGTCAGGCACACGATAAAGATGTGGTGGCAGGAAACACCCTATGTTTATAGAGCAATTTTCTCAGCATGGGTTCAAAGTGCAAAGTGCTTGTGTTAATTTGGAAATCCTCAGAACAGCTCAGAAAGGCAAGAGTATGTCTGTGATAGCCCGGAGGCTATTGCTGGAGGTCTGGGTGCCACAGCGTATCACATCACGGGTGTCACGGCCATCAACCGCAGCCCCACCATCTTCACCATCAGCTTCATCGCTTCCCCTCTGCTCCTTGGACTCTTCTATGGGCCAAGCTGTGCTGATATCAATTCTCATGCCCGTGTCCTCACAGTGGCCACAAGGCTCTGCAGGATCTGACCCTTGGAGTCTTCTCCGTGTCCCTCCTTGCTCACTTTCCAGCCACAATGACCTCCTTGCTGCATTTGACTCTGCCAGACATGCTGCCACCTCAGGACCTTTGCATGGGCTATTCTCTCTAACTTCCCCACCTACTAACTCTCACTCACCTTCAAGTCCCTGCTCATATATCTCCTTCTTGGGGAGACTCACCCTCACCATCCTATTTGATACTGAATCCTTTTCTCTCCCCCAACACTCCTAATCCTGCTATTTTGTTCTACTCTTCCTCCACAGACCTTATCTTTTAACACAGAAAATCACTTACTTATTTCTTAATGTTCATTGTCTGTTTCCCTTTATGGGAATATGAGCATATGGAGAATATAAGCTCCATAATGGTGGAGAATTTTATAGGTTTTGTTTCTTTTTATATTCCTCAGTGCAAGTACCATGCTGAGCAGGTGCAGATATCTTCAATTGGTGGTGAAAGTGTGACTAATCTAACTCGCAGAGCAATTCTCTAAGGTAGAAGTTAGTTAGCCTCCCTTTATGGAGGAGGAAACTGAGGTTCAGAGAGGTTCATTTGTTATCCCCAGGTGACACAGGAAGCGTCTGCCTACCACTCTTTGTTGGGTTGAATCAAGGGAGGGGCCTAGGGAGGTCTTTCAGCTGGCTTAAAGTTACTCCTTGAGATGAAGAAAGAAATCCATCTTTCTGGAACCCTGCCCAACATGTTTCCTATAAGGTCGAGCCTCTTCTCATTAGCAGCTGGTCTTTGAGTACCATGTATCTATGGTGAAGCCAACTGGGTTGGAAAAATCTCAAAGGATTGGTGTATTCCAGTGTATTTCAGGAAGTGGGGTAAAACTCCAGGGGGCGATTAACCTGTCTTGATGACATCTCATGGGAAACATTGAAATTCCTCCTGCCTCTGTGCTCACCACCACTGAGATCTAGAATTTTCCGTGTGGGAACCTAGAACACTTTATTGTCCTGCTCTTACTGATGAGCTTTATGGGGACCCTTCGTTTCTCCTGACTTCTCTTTGAAGGACCTCCTCCACTCACAAGTCACATGGCTTGGGTGGGGCTGACCTCCATCAGATCCAAAGCTGGGCATGAGACTTGGTCTGGCCTATCGGGTGATCCGTCCCTGGGCCCCAGTCATTGGTTGAGGGACGGGTGTGAGACACAAATGTGTCTAATGAAAATCTGCTCTGGGACTTTTGCTGGAGCTCTTGAGAAAGAGTTATTCTCTTTCCAGCAAGGAAATCCCATCCATTCCACCTGTTGGAGGTGAGCCCTCCTGGATGGGAGGAGGGTGAAGGGTTCTCCAAGCTCCTGTACTGTAAAAAGTTAGGAGAGCCAAAGAGCAATGGCCGCCCAGCCTGGGCCTTTCCCTCTCTTCCTGCACTCCCCTCCTGCAGGCCTGGGCGTTGACATGCTGCTGACCAGCAGCTGAGAATAGCCTGGCGCCGGTCCCAGAGGCTGTCCTCCCCCATCAAGGACTCCGAGGACAGAACGATCTATGCCCTGGAGCAGTAGGTTTTCCACCTCGCACCTGATAAGCTGGAGCTGAATTTAACGAAAGCCCATCAGATGGGACACGTTTTCAGGAATAAGACGCTTCTATCGCTCCCACTGGGGGGTCATGGAGACACTGGTGGACTAAATGCATTGCTGGCCCAGACCCAGGCTCTGGCGGTCCGTTCCTCTCAAATTCCTCTGTAATCAGCTAAATTAGCCCATTGATAGAGCAGCTCATCAAGGGGCAGCTCAGAGGAGGGAGTGATGGACGGTCACCTTTTCAAGGAGCTCTAGACTGGGGGATAAATGGCCTATTTACTCATGAGGTTGCAACTGCGTGCTCTCCCTAGGTCAATAATTTTTCCTTTCTTGCCCTCACTCTTCCTGGTCTTGGGCAGAAGAGGCTCACGCCACGTCAGGTCTGAATCCTTCCTGAGCTGGCGTGCAAAGCTGGTGTTTAACCCGCTCATGGCTGCCTGAGTGCGGACGCCTCTTAGAAGGGAGATCTCTCCTTTAGAAACACCTCACATGCCCCACTGTAATGTGAGAGACCCTCCCCGTAATTATCCCACAGAAGAGAAGGAATCGCAATTACACAGGTCCCTGTAAAATCTCTCCTATTAGGAAGCACTCCCACAAATATTTTATTTAGACTCGCAAAGCCCTACTTGGGAATGACTTGAATGTCAAAGCTGGTTCTCTGGAGGGTTCCAACATTCACCTGTCAGAACCAGAGAGACCTGAGAGTAATTCCAGCAGCGGTAACTCAGAACGGCCCATGTTCGATGTCATGTAAGCGAGCCTCCTTCAGCTCACTGTATAAACAGTTCTGGGAGCAGTGATGTTGTAGAGATCGCAAATAGACAATGACAAGATAAGGAGGGGGGAAACAGCTATCTCAACTGTCCCCATGTTATGAGCATTGGTGCTTGTGTCCCTGGGACCACATTTCCAGTGATGGGCCCAGTACGTGGGTTAAACATGGCTGCGTTTCTAAACGATTTATGCAGGAGTGAATGTGACATGACCTGGGGTGTCATGCAAGAACGTATGACTTTCTTAGGACAACAAAAAGTGGCCTTCTTAAGATGAAGATGTAAGCAAAGAATGTGAATTAAAGTGTTTCCTGATTTGTATGATTGAAAGTAGATTTCCTACATCAATGTTATTTTATAATATGTGTAATTTTAAAATGTCAAACTCGATAACTTATATATGATAAGTAGATATTTGACTTCTTCATCTAGTTCCTTGAAGTTTGTAAGCTCAAGTAATGTATACATAACTTTTAAAGATTATTTTTAGATCTTCCCATTGGGAAAAGCATGGCTCACCTTAGATGTGGAGCCATCTTATATTGGAATTGTTTTAATATTCAGCTGTATACAAAGGATCTTGGGGATTTTACAGGGGTAGTTTCCAGAGAGATCTGGATAATTTTTCTTGTGGTCTTAGATTTACACTTATTTAAACTTTTCTGCTGTTTTCAATGTACTTGGAAAAGCAAACAAGAAAAAAGAAGGCATGTTTGTTTTAGGATAGCATTTCCCAAAGTGAACTCTGTTCTGGGATATACTTCATAAGAAAATAGTTCCATGATCAAATAAGTTTGGGCAATGTGGCACTCAGTTTCACCCTCCTGGAGGAGTCCATGCATTTGGCATACCCAAGGCTCTGACAAGTCCTGTAGTAAGGAAACGTACTAATCAAAATGAAGTTAACCTAAAACTCCCTAAAATTATCATAACTTGAAAATCTTTTCTTAAAGAAAACTTATTACCATCACACAAAACAAAACAGAGTGGTATCCCAGAAATGATTTGGGAAACTCTGACATAGGGTTACCAAAATTTCAAGGGGGGTCACAAATACGAAAGAACTTGCACAATTCGTTGCTGTTATTTAGATGGTTGAGGGCATCTAAGTATTTAATTGACCACAGTAAAAGTCTATCTCTTTCCCTCAGATGGAGTACACAGGTTGTTACTGTGTGCTCCATGGAAGGCTTAGATTGTATTGCTGAGTAGACTTAGACTCAAATTCTGGCTTTGCTTCTATGTGCTGTGTGCTCTTGAGCAAGTGCCTTCCCTCTCTGAGCCTCAGTTGCCTCCTTTGTGATAAAGGGAACCAATCATTACTCTTCTTAAAGGATTTCTATGGCAGGTGAAATGAGATGGTATGGAAGTAACTAGCATCATGTTTGACACTAGCAAGTACCCAGGCGATGATCTCTCCTGTTTGCTGCAATATTTCTTCTCAAAGCCCATGAACTTTGGTGGCTTGCTCATTTGGCTCAGCTTTATTTGTTCAGCTTTCTGGAATGGAACTGAAAAAAGAGAATACGGGGATTAGTAACTTAGGGTGGACTTTACTGTCAAAGTATGTATCTGCGGAGTATGCAAATGACCTGCTGATTCCCACCAGAGAGAATCAGGGAGACTTGCTTCCTGTTCTCCACTCCATGGGGGAGACCTGCCCCAGGAGTGTGGCCACATCACAACCAGCTCACCAGAAATGAGACTGTTGGCAAGTTCAGAATTCATGAGATTCCTTTCAAGAGAGAAGTCAGCTTTGTTCGTTAAACACACGCACACACACACATTTTATTGTATTTTAATGACAAGAGTGAAAACCACACATTGTAGAAATTCAAATATGATACATGTTGGATGTGAACAGTGACAGCCAGTATTATTCTCCAGAGGTGAACACTGTGAAAACTTTGCCAGGTTTCCTGATGGGCTTTTTCTATGTAAAAACAAGCAACAACAGTGATAATAATAATAACAAGGGTTTTTTGGTGCTTTTTTTAGTGCTTAATATGTGTCAAGCAAATGAAAAGGCTTTCCACCTATTCTCCCTTCACCTTCACATTAGTGTGGATACTAGGTGTGGGTGCTAGGGTTTTGCCTTACTTTACAGGTGAGGCAGTTAGCATTCAGAGAGGTTAAGAAAACCCAAGGTCACACAGCTAGCAACTAGTGGGGCTGGGATGTGAGCTCCAGTTTGTTCAACGAGGGTCTGTGTCCTTAATCACTAGCGCGTGCACACACACACACACACACACACACACACACACACACACACCGGCACACAGTCTCATCTCCTGTCCACAACTTCTATCACCGTACAGGATCTTATTATCCCCAGTGGTCTGCAACTCTTCTTTTTTTTCCTTAACAGTACATCATGGACACTCTTCCTTGACAGGACCTATAGCTCCCATTGCTTCTTTTTAACATCTAGGCAAGATTCCATTATGGGGATGAACATAATTTATTTAACCAGTTCCCTGCTGACGGGCATTTGTCCACTTGCAACTCTGCGCTGTCCGTCTTCGGCCCCAGAAGGGCTGGGCTTCCTCTAGCTCTCGGGCTTTAAGAGAAGACTCAGCATAGTGTCTCCATCAATCTAAGCGAATGGTCTTTAAAAATACATAACCCAAAAAAATAAGGCTCCATTAAACAAACTTATAAAATATGAATGGGTTGCTTACCCTGCCCCTTGTCCAAGAGCATTACCCTGCCCCTTGTCCTATGGAGCCTTGCACCATAGGAAGGTGAGGCTTCTAGGGTCTCTGAATATTTACGAGAAGGGTGTGTCCCCCTGTCAAGGTGCAGGGGCTTGAGTCCATTTAGACTGTGAACCTCAAGTGGGAAAGGAGTCAGACGATTTGCTGAGCCACGAAGCACGGTAAACATGCCCAAGTGTGCGTATGTGCGTGAGTGCGTGCATGCGTGTGTGTTCATGCACTCTTGAAACAAATCACACACTAACCCAAATGTATTCAGATCAGCTCTTAGTAAAGCGGTGAACTGACCAGAGAGGCGGAGTGGTCAAGGCTGTGGACAGGAAGCCAGCCTGCTTTGTAATCTCAGGCAAATCACTTAACCTCTCTGTGCCTCAGGATTCCCCTCTAGAAAATGAGGGAAGCAACACTCCCTACCTCGAGGGATGATTGCAGGGACTGGATGAGTTCCATAGGTTCAGCAGTAAGCCCCTGCACGCAGGGGTGGTACCCTGGGGTGGTGATTCCTCTGGGTTCTTAGATTTGCATGCACTATTTAAAATCTTTTACAATCATGCAATTAACACACGGTCACTGCAAAAGCAGAAACCACACCTTTGCTCCCTCAATCGCCTGGAACTCTGCCATCTAGAAAAGGCCACTGTGAACATGTTGGTTTGTAACCTTCTAAACATTTTCCTTTGCAGGTGCCCACTCTCTTCTGCATATTCACACGTGCACACCCACCCACACACTTACATGGGATATATGATGTCATTCTATAAAACTTCTAACTTATGGACTCGATTTTCTTACCTAAAACACCATCAACATGCCCACTGTGTTCTTCTGTTTAGAGCCGCCATTGCAAAGACCACGGGCTGGGTGGCTGGGACAAGAGAAATTCATTTTCTCACAATTCTGGAGACTGGAAGTCCAAGATCAGGGTGTGAGCATGGTGTTGGCTTTTTCTGTGGCTCTCTCCCTGCCTTGTGAGTGGCCTTCTTCCCTGTGTCCTTACATGGTCTTCCCTCTGTGTGTGTCTGTGTACTAATCTCCTCTTCTTATAAGGACACCAGTCATATTAGATTAGGACCTAATGACCTCATTTTAACTTAACCACCTCTGCAGAGACCCTGTCTCTGAATATTGTCCCATTCTCCGGTACTGGGGCATAAGACCCCAACCTAGGAATTTGGAGATGATACCAGCCAGCTCATAATACCCCGTTATTGGGTCATTAATCAGAAAGACACAGAGATCATGAGTACATGTTGTCTGTGCGAGGACCGATCAGCTGGTATTGGCAGCTTGGAAGCATTAGTGTTTCGAAGGATCCTGAGGTCCCATCTGGGCATGGTGGGGAAGACTCGGATGATGTCTGCTGTAAGTGAAGGCCTGGGGAGTGTTGCTACACAGGCTGAGGGTTGTCCTTTTGGCTGAGCCCAACATGAGCTGACCTGCTTTGTGGTTTGCATTTGAGCCCATCACATCACAGAGAGCCATGCTGTGCGGTAGCCACACCTGGAATGTGGCTTTGCCCACAGTGGGCCTCCCATTCTGACCACCAGGGTGATAATGACAGTTGAGGAGTAACTAGATGGACATGATTGGGTCCATGGGGCTGACATTCCTGGCCAGGTACCTCTGAGCTCTGAAGAATCACCTGCAACTTGCTTGACTGGTCTTCTCCCCTCTGAAATGACCCATTGCTTTGAGATCATTTGGCAAGAGGGGCTGATGTTTATTCTGCTGTGGCCTCGGTAAGAGAGGTCTGCTTTGGGGCAATGAAATCAAGTGCATCCTTCCCTGGCTCACAATTTCATCTTGAGAGACCTTAATTATCGCTAGTTGTTATTACAGCCTTCCAGTGATTTGGGGAGGAGCAAGAAAAAACTTGTGGAAATAGTCTTCTGTATCATTAATTCCTTCCTTCCTTTCATATCTTCATTAATTCAACAAATATTTGTTGAGAGCTTAATGTACAAGGCATTATAGCCCATTTAAGAAATGCAGGAAATGAAGCAGAAGAAAGGTTAGGACCTCTCTCTTGTACTTGATGGTTAGTCCATTTTTCTTGACTCCCATCCCATTAATCTTTCTCTTCCTCTCTTGTGCAGAAACATTGCTATCTTAGAGACACCAGGAAGACGCTGGCACTGGGAAGAGTGAAAAAACATGTCAGCAATCAGGGAAGGTCCTAGAGATCAAATTCAGTGGCCTCATTACTCAGATGGTGAAATGGAGCTTTGGAGAAATTAAATCATTTGTCAAGGTCATACAAGTAGCTGGTGGCAGAGGGTGGGCCAGGAGCTAGGCATTCTCATCTTTGGCTTGATCTCACTGGTGTAGACCCCAAATTTGACTGTTTTGCTATCTTGCAAGTCCCAAATGTGTAGAAATCAGGTCTTGCTTCATTAGCATTCATAAAGAAGAGTTCTATTCAGAACCTTCCATCTAAAGGAAATTGCTAGATATTTACCTGAAATGCTTCCAAGTGGTTTTTCAGAAGGGCTAAACTAATTTACTAATATACCTATGAGGGAGAGGATCTGATTCACGTCACCGCCATTCTTATCAGCTATAGCCATTCACACTACCAACAAACCACAGACACAAAACTTTCCCTAATTTGATGCGGGGTGGTGGGGAATGGCATTGGAGTTGTTTCCATTCTTACTTCATGGCTTTACAGTGTGGTTAGGCATTTTCTGATGTGTTAATTACCTATAGATATTTATTCTGTTGCATATGTATGTTTTTTGCTCATTTTCCTATCATGGGATTTTTATTTTTCTTACTTACTTGCAAGTATGCTTTATGTAGGAATATCAATAGCTATTTTTAAAATTAAAATGTTAACCTGGATGCTGCAAATATTCAGCACGATCAAGAGGTTTTTTATTTTTAATCTTTTCTATTGAGGTGGTTATTACATGAACTCTCTCCTAATTTTGTATATTTTGCTCATTTTTTCTTGATTAGACCCTTTGGAGTTTTGTATACTTGCTTTGGACTTTAAAAATCCAAATTTCTTGTATTCCCTCTCCTTTCCTCTTTGTTCATAGTTCTTTGAATTTTCCTGTGATTTTTTTGTTGTTCTTTTCTAACCTCCTGAGTTGATACTCAGCTTACTTATTTGTATCCTTTTAAATACAATAATGGTAACATTTAATACTATGACTTATGCTTCTGATTACAGCTTTGGCCACATCCCATGTGATGTTAAAATTACCCAGTATTCTTATTATTGTTATCCTTTTGTTGTAATTGTTGGCTTTGGTTTCCTCTTTGTTTCAAGTTGTTTGGGAGCATGGTTTTAAATTTCTAAGTGTCAAGGTTTTTCAAAATCCTTAGAGTAATTTCTAGCTTTATTACCTTTTGGTCAGACAATTCAATCCTGAGTAACTGTTCATCACTTGCCATCTTGAGTTCAGATGCTTACATATCTGACACAGGTCTGAGAATGTCTCTGCTTTTTGGTAAGCTTAAAGTCAGAAGGGCCCTCTAACCCAGGATGGAGTTGAAACCACCGAAATCCCCAGAAGGTTCCTGTTTGTAGCCCTGATACAGATTATAGGGATGGCTGTTGAGAAGTCAAGCATTAGAGGGGCAGCTTTGGAATCTGCTGTTTTAACCCCTCTCCCACATATATATCTTAAATCTGGAAGGCGCCGGGTGATATCAGAGGCTAGAATTCTTTCCCTTTAGGTAGATTAAGGTCTGAATGATATAGAACATAATGTTCCTTCACTGCAGGGATCCAGGGTTGGAAGATACTCATGCTCCTTCCTTCAGAGATAGTTTCAGAACTGAATGTATTTCTTGGGGGATTTTACCATACCTTGTACTGGGTTCCCACTATATCCTAGAAGAACTGTTGGTCCAGTTGATTACTTACTACACACAAAGTTGAGTTTTAAGAAGGAGCCTAGCCAGTTGGCTGAAACTCCTTTCTTTAATTCACTGGAAATGTGTGTTGTCGAACCATGGATTTTCATTTGAAGAAAAAAAGTGTTGCCCATTATAGAGTCCATTTAAAAAAATAGAGCAAGGGAGAGATTTTTATTTCCATATGGATTATGTTAAGGCATGTGTGTGTATGTGTATGTGTATGTGTGTGTGTGTGTGTGCTTGTGTATGAATGTGTACACATACATAAGAAAGAGAAATGGCCCTATTATGGGAAGCCTCATTAAAGAGGCCTGGAAAAGGTTAGTCCATTTGCAGACTATACATCTTAATCTCCCCACACAGCACACTAACCTGGAAGGGGAGAGAGAGAATCTACAGCCAGAGAGACCTTGGCTTCATTCCAAGTGCTGGATCAAGTAGACCTGGCCTTTTCCCGCCGGCTACCCCTCATTAGCACTCTATATTAACCTAGAGAAACTGTTCTCCCAAGGGGCTCCAGGAAATGGGAGGACATGCAAGCCAGTTCAGAGTGGGGGAGACCCGAGTCTCCCCACTGGCTGCTGCTCATTTGCTGGCAGGTGCATCTGGGGATTGGGCCCCTAGATGTTGGGGAGAGGAAGCCAGGAGCGTGCTATAGCTTAAAGCAGTGCTGATAGGTTGAGCGGCCTTTCACCTGTTGCTGGCTGGTTCTCATCTGTGTTAACAGCTTCCAACTGGCCTCATTATTTGAGAAACTGGAGGTCTTTGGACAAGCGCCCTTAAACTGGTTCTGCACATGCCCCCAGAGACTTTCGAGGCCCTTTGCAGCTTCCACGTTGCAGTGCAGAGGAGTGGGATGGCTTCTGGCTGGAGTCTTTGCCCAAAGTACAACCTGTGACTGCTTACTTGCCCTCCTCAGCCTCAGTTTCCCCATATGAAGTGTGTGTGTGTGTGTGTGTGTGTGTGTGTGTGTGTTGGGGGGTGTGGGAAGTGGAAACAACAATTCCACCTACTTCTAAAGTCATAAGGATTAAGGAGAGAAGGAAGACAGCACATTTTTAGTTTTATTTATTTTATATATGGCATGTCAGGCTTTGGACTGGGGCTTTCATGGAGATGCTCAGAACGTTACTCATTTCCCTTCCTACCCTTTGCTCTGTAATGCAGCTTCTCCTCTCCCTTGTCCCCTTCTCCCTCTTCCCACCTAGTCTGTACCCTGGGCATTCTTGCCCTCTATTACTCAGCCCCTTGCTCTCCAAAGTGTGGCCCAGGGACCAGCACCATTGGCATCACCTGGAAGCTTGTTAGAAATGCAGAACCTCTGGCCCTGCCCCAGATCTACTGAATTAGATGCTGCATTTTAACAAGGTCCCCAGGTGACTCCTGTGCATCGTAAGGTCATTGGTTTTTCCCAACAGACTCTTCTCCAAGGGTGCATGTGTTCATAACTCTCATCGAGTAGCTTCTGTTCTGAGCATTCTCATCAACAAAAGGAGGCATTGAATGTTCCAGTTCTAAAGGCTTAGGTACAAAGGCGACCCTGTTCTGGATCCGCATGTTCTCTCTTTGTCAGTACTCTTTCAAGTTTTCCATGTATTTCTGAGTACATCAAGAAGAGAGACTCTACTTGGAGCTTATCTGTACTTAACACCTTGTAAAAAGGTGCCTGGTTCTGCCGGCAATAGCAGAGTAGCTGCCCAAGGCTGGGCCAAAAGTGTTTCTGGCAGCCAAAGACAATCAAAGCCAGGGGAAGTGGGAGGGAGTCATTGGGAGGGTTTGAACCTGAGAGCCCTACACCCAGATGTTTTCCTAAATATCTGGTCTTCCAAATTAAAAGTAAGCTCCTTGATAGAGCAAAGTGGTATTCAAAGCTTCAGCCTCCAGCCCTTAGGGATGCACAGTCTGGGGTCCAACATTTATTGCCTCAACCTGGATGTTAGCACATTAGAGCAGGAAGGTGTCATTGAGATATTCAATGATAAACACATTGCAAAAATGCTCCTTTCCTTGCCTGTACCCAGGGCAGACATCACTAATCAATTCCCATACTCTCCTTCAAGGAACTCAGCACTCTAGACCATCACCAACTGATCAGAACTACTTTGGCCTGCATCGGCATAGTTGGCGTCAGTCCAGATCTGCGTGGCAGATCTGTCAGCTCGGTTCCTGAACAACCCAAGTTGAATGTTCCCACAGGCTAAGAACTGGTAATGGTGATGGATTTAACAAGGATGATACAATGACGGTGATTTTGGGGAGAGAGCAGACTTACTCCTTGAGTATGATATTGGAGACAAGAACGCTCTCAAATCATTGGTTCCATTAGAAGAGCTCCAACCCTGGATCTGTCTTTTTTGTTGTTCCAGTGCCAAGCATCTTTATCTTCTTTGGGGGAAAAACTCACTCTTAGGTTTAGTGGTTCAGGTGGTATAGGTACCGCCTCCGTGGTCCAGAGGCTGGCATATGACCAATCAGAACCCGCCATCCCTAAGACCTCAGTGATTGGTTCCCAGGAGGCCATGTGACCCAAGCTGAGTGTGTTAGACTAGCTCACAAGGTTTTGTCCCAATTGGAAGAGGGTCGAGAGTAAGTCTTTGACTTAGTGGCATATTGCTGGTCCTAAGATGGGTGACCTGCCCTCTGGGCTAGGTCACACTTCAATGCTCACCATTAAAGAAATAACAACTTCTAGGATAGTGCTTGGACTTACTTGGACAGGGTAAACTTCAGGCTAACCTACCTGTTTCACCAGCTACTGATTATTGAATCAGGTGTGTTGTGTCCACGCATTTTATTTTATTGATCCAGTTTTTTTTTTAATGCTGCATCCTACAAGATCCACGGATGGATGCTAAGACAAGCAAGCCAAAGTTGAGAAGTAGGGTGTCTGTGTATTCTCAACTATTGTATCTCAAGATATTTAATAATTGCAAATAGGTAGATAGTAACTTTATGGTGGAGAATCCTGGCAGGCAACTTATTAACCACATGAACAAGGTTAATCACTAGTAATTAGACATCATATCTTACGCCTCTTGTCATGATGTACTGAGAAGGATATCCCATTATTTCTGTGGCGTTCTTGCCCCAAATGCAGAACTTCCATCCAATCATGAGAAAAATCAGTAAATCCAAATTGGGGCAGGCAGGGATATTTTACCCCCAAAAAACTGGTTGGGTCTCTTTAAAAGTGTTGCAAAAGACCAAGACAGACAATGGGCTTGTCACATATCAAGGAGGATTAAAGAGGCATGTTAACTAAGCATCATGTGGGATCCTGGGTTGGATCCTGGAACAGAAAAAAAAAGACAGCGAAAAACTGGAAAATTCCAGATAAAGTTTGTAGATTCGTTGATAGTATTGGACGAATGTTAACTTCCTGGTTTTGATCGTCATACTGTGGTTACATAACACCATAATATTTGAAGCCGCATGAAGGGTATGTAAGAACTCTATACTATTTTTGCAACTTTTCTGTGAGTCTAAAGTTATTTAAAAATATAAAGTTAAAGAAAAAAAAAACCCTGATGCTGCCTCTTTATTTATTTGTAAGCCAAGAGTGTGGGACACTGGCATTTTCACACACTGCTGGTGGTGACAGATTGAGAAATAGAAAGGATTAGCAAGATATATCAAAAACCTTAAAAACAGCCAGGAATTGACTAAAAAAAAATTAACCCCCCCAAAAACAAAACAAAAAAAGGACAAGTATGCAAAATATGGACAAAGATATTCACTGCTGTGTTGTTTATAATACTGAATAATTGGAAACATGTAATGTCCACTACTGGGAATGAGGCAAAAAACTTATAGCACTTCCAAACAATGAAATAATGGGCAGCTACTCAGAAAAATGAGGTAAAGGTGTTTATATTGCCAGGGAGAGATGCCTGTCTATTTGAGTGAAAATGTAGGTAACAAAATAATGTGTGTAGTATAATCTTATTTATCTTTAAAAAAAGCCATAAACAGGCCAGAAGAATACATTAAACTGGCAACCACAGATTTCTATGGGAGGTGAGATTAAGGGGACATTTAAATTTTCTCTATATTTGAATAGTAACAGTCTTTACATACATATATATAATATAATGTATGATACTATACTATGTATTATTATTTGTATATTATATGTCACGGGGAAAATGAAGATATGCATTTTTGAGCAATAGACACACAGACAACTAGTGGGAATAAATGAAGCCAGCCCCTCCCTTTGCTCCCCCTGCCAGTGGGGCTTTCCAGGTGTGATTCTGGACTTATCAAGCCCTTATCTGCCTCCAGCAGTTGGAGGGAAGGGCCCAGCCAATGGCAGGTAAAAAGCTTGGTAGCAAGGCTATGGAATTGCAGGTGTTTTTTGCTGACCGTGAACTCAGAGCAAAGGTTAAGGTGTGTATCTGTCTGGGTCATCTCTAGGCAGGAAGTGGTCTGGTCCCTTTAGGGGGGTTTCCCGAAAGTTTGAGACCACTGTTCCCTAGGGAGCCCCTGTCAGAGCCTCCAGTGGGGGACTCATGACCCAGAATGGGGAAGGAGGAGGAAAGGAAGTGGAAAAGAGGCCTTTATGAACCTGAACTCCAGGGAAGAAGCACCCTCACTCTTACTGTCCACTGAGAGATGATGAATCAGAACTCTGGGGGAAAGACGAACTCCTCAATGGGAAACTCAGTAGCAGGGCCAACAGGCGCCTATAGCCAGCGATACGGAGCAAGGACCAAGAAATAACTCTCAATTTGATGTTTGGGCCAGTCATGTCATCTTTCTAAGCCTCAGTTTCTTCATCTGCAAAATGGTTCTACTGTCTCAGTGTAGCTGTCATAATGTAAAATGTGATAAGATAGGGGAAACACTTAGCCCGATGCCTGGCATCTAGAAAGTGCTCCCAGATGGTACCCGTTATTAGCATTTCTGTTATTGGGCATCTTCCCCTTTGGCATTCTCTTGTGGCCCCAGTCAACTTGGACCCCTTCCTTTCCTTATCTGTGGTTTGTACCAAATACTTCGACCCATCATTATAAATTACCTTCAGTTGTTTCTTAAGTGTTCTGCATGTGGTTTCATCATACCCATGTCATTGTGTCTTCTCTCTGATTCGAGACCCACTATTGCACGTTCACTGCCAAGTCCAGTATGAGCATAGAGAATTATGTGGCCAGTAATAATCTGATAAATTGGTTGGAGTTTGTCAGTTTCTGGGCCTTTCTAGGTGGGGTGCCATGGGTCTGACTCCCAAGCTGGAGTAGAGTGCCTTCTTAAAATTGGTAAGTTTCTTAAATTTCTCTCCAGAACAATCCCCTAAAGGTAAAGGCAAGGAGGACCCAGGTTTTCTGGACATTAACAGTATATATAATTTGAAAGGCCCTTGTTGATAATTTCGACACAAAATTATGAATGCAAAATTGCTAGGGCCTTGCAAGGCATGTGTGTGTGTGTGTGTGTGTGTGTGTGTGTGTGTGTCCCCATATACAATGGTGCCATCCAGGATATGTCCAAGAACTAAAGTCATACGAAGAGAAGTAGCCTAAATATATAGTCTGGATGTTTGTCTATTCACTCATGAATGGATTAAAAACTGCTAAAGAGTATGGCTTTGGTCCTTCTCCCTACCTTCCTCGGTTCTCTGGGGTCACTTGTCCACTTCAAAGGGCCTGGAAAGTCTGTCTGCCGGGGACTAGGCTGAGCACACAGGAGAGAAGGAAGCGTTGAGGCTGCTGGCCACACAGAGCCCAGGGCCTAGAAGGGAGACAGGTGCCCCAAGAGGTCATGACCACGCAGGGCAATCCATGCACATGGGCCGGGTGAGC
Source organism: Ailurus styani (assembly GCA_002007465.1). NCBI lineage: Eukaryota > Metazoa > Chordata > Mammalia > Carnivora > Ailuridae > Ailurus > Ailurus styani. The sequence continues at coordinate 1,153,615 of LNAC01000016.1, read as the reverse complement.
TGGGTTGGGGGGGGCATCAAACTTGTGGTGGGAGGGGGGCTTCCCGGAGTGAGCAATTTCCAAGCTGAGACATGAGGAGGACAAGTTGCTGCCTGGAGAAAGCGAGGGTGGGATGGGCAGGAGGGGTGTCCCAGGCGGCTGGGGAATGGAAACCTGAGCAAGGGAATTTGCCCTGGGCTCCCCAGTGGGCCAGTGAGGGGGAATCAATGATCTCTCCTGGGCTCTGCTTACTTCTCCCTAACTCTCCTCCCTCCATTCCCTTCCCTCTGGCCCAACACCTTTCGCACCCCATCTGCTCCAAATCTCCGTGGGAGAGCCGGAGAACTTGCTCAGGCAGTAAACAGTGATGCTCGGAGATGGGGAAACAGAGCATCTTGAGTACTGGGCCCGGCTTGGTGCTAATTCTCCCTGTGAACCAGCGAAGAAGGGGGATAAAAAAGACTCCACCCCTTAGCTCAGGCTGTGCCCCCACCCCCATGCCACGTGCTGATTTGTATTCCAATCTGTTCCCACCTTTGAGGTAAAGGTCACTTCCTCCCTGAAGGCTTCAACTCTCTGCTTGCCAAGATAAAACTAACTTGCTGTTCCTCTACCCACACCCCCCCCCCTCCAAACCCTTGTACCTGCAATTTAGCACTTGCGAGTCATTCAGCTGTGTATGAATACAGAAGAGTAGAGCATGTGGTTGGGAGCTTGGGCCTTGGAGTCCAACACCGGCTCTATCTTTTATTTGTTGTGTGACCCTGGGCTGGTTCCCTGACTCCTCTGACCTGCGCTTTCCTCAGATGTGAAAGAGAACAAATTCCATAGAGAGATGCCACCTGTAAAGCATTGGGTGCTGTGCCTGGCATAGAGCAACCGCCAGAGCATTAGAAACAGCCCCCATCAAGGGGTTTCTGGATCGCTCTCCCTCACTGTGGGCCTCCTGAGGACAGGCCCCAGCCCTCATTCACTGCTGCATTGTAATAAGTGCTGGTTAATGTTTACTGAAGCAAATCTGGAAAGTGCCTTCTCTACCCAGAAAGGATTCTTCATCAGCCTGCCAGAGATTCCTTATTTCTTCATTCAGTGAACTGTTTATTGGATATGAGGCTCCAGGGATTTGGGGGTACACAAGCCCAGCCACATGAAGATTATATTCTAGAGGAGAAGTCTGGTATTAAAACAAGGACCCGAGCAATTGTTTAAACACTATTGTGATAAGTTCCCAGAGGTATAGGCAAAAGGACCACCAAAGTGTATAAAAGGGGCCCTGATCTATTCTGGGAAGGGAGTAGTCAGTGAAAGTTTCCCTGAGGAAGGGACAGCAGATGAATCTGGAAGATGCACAGGACTTAAATGGGGGGGGGAGGACTTTCAAGGCAGAGGGAATGGCTTGTGCAAAGATCCTGGGGTAGACAGGAACATGGGATGTGAGAGAAAAGGAAGGAAGGCCAATAATGTGGCTGGAGTTTAAGCCACATTGGGCAGCATGGGGTGGGTGGGGCCATAGAGGTGGACAGGAACAAGACCCCTGTTGGCCATGGTGAGGAATTTGGACTTTATTCTGGGGGTGATGATCCAGAAAGGGCACTTAAACCTGAACAGTCACTCAGGTGCCTTCGGAATTCCTGAGAATGCTGGAATGCCCCTGGCCCCTCTCCCACTTGGGGCTTATCAGAGAAATGTCTCAAGTGCGGGAATTCCCACATAAGGCCCAGGATGTGGCCAGGTCATCACCCAGTCCCCTGCAATTGCATGAGCCATAGAGACATGGAGAGAGGACCAGAGGCAGGAGAAGTGACCGACAATGGTGGGGATATCCACAGCTTCCTTCACACACCAAGGATACACCAAAGCAGCGACGAGGGCGCCAGTGTGCGGACAGGAAAGGATATGGTAGAGAAGCAGTGGCAGTGAGCTTCCCTGAAATCCCTGCCATGTACCAGACAGTTGATGAACTTGTCTAAGCCTCAGTTTCCACTTCCGTAAAATGGGTATAAGAATAGGGATCAGCTCAGGGGACTTTTAGGAAATTAACTAAGATTAAATAGATGTTTAGCACAAACTTTTGGTGCTCAGTGTGTGTCCAGTTACTCCCCCAGCCAGGGAATACACTCCCTGCCTCCAAGAAAAACCCACAAAGGCCAGGCTGTGGTTGGCTGTTATGTCACCTCACTGTTGTTGTTTTTATCTGTAAGCATCTTTTCCCCTTCCTATCAGTTAAGTTTTGGAGAATATCTTTGCAAGCTTGCAACATGAAAGGAGAGTCTCCATAGTGGTTGAATGTGGCTTCAAATCCCAATAGTGTGGAATAGTTTCCTTCCTAGCAAAAACCTCTTTGTACCTTCAGTAATATTCTCTATTCACTCCTGCCCTGGCTTTGTGCTATGCTGCTTCCATCTGAAATACCATTTCCTTCTCCTTTGGTCCAAATTCCACTACTCTTGAGGACCTGCTTCAATCACACCACCTCCCCAAACCCTCTAAATGTTCTATTCACCTATCCTTTCTTCAAAGCCTTATATTTTGTAATTCTATCCTTTCAATTGTATAGGTCTGTCTTACTTCTTTTACTTGATCTTTGAGGTCAGAAAGATGAGTCCTTTTTCATAGCTGCAAAGTGGCTGCAGGAGCCCCAGACCTCACATCCTCTTGGGTTCATGTCCAGAGGAAAAGAAAGCTTTGAGTTTCACTGGCCTGATTTGGGTCAAGATTTACCAATGAACCAATCTTGGTACCCAGAGGATGCACAGGGTGATTAGCTTAGATTGGTCATTGGCAAACCTTTTCTTAGAGGGCCAGATAGTAAATATTTTGGGCTGTAAGTCATATGATTTCCATTGCAACTATCAACTCCTCTGTTACAGCATGAAAAAAGTCATAGGACACATGTAAATGAATGGCCATGGCTGTATCTCAATAAAACTTTATTTACAAAAACAGGTGACTGACTCATGGGCTGTAGTTTGCGGATCCCCTAGCTTAGACCCATTAAAGGCCCATATCTGCAGCAAGATAGACCCAAACCAGATAGTCTGAGTGTGTGAGGAATCCACAAAGAAATTCAGGGGGCTATTTTACCACAAGAAAAGGCAGAAAAAAAGCAACTTATGGGCTACAAGGATCATTGCCAAATAAGGGTCTTCAAGCTGTCAATCGATCTCATTCAGTGCATTTAAGTAGTGAGAAGGTAACCAGGTTTGTGGGCTTAGAGAGCTGCCTTATTCCTAAGGGCTCCTCTGCACTTCATGGGGAGGAGACAGTTGGCTGGGAAATGCTCTCATTTATGTATACCCTCTATCTTTCCAACGCTCTTTCAAATTTATGATCTCAAGGTCATAATGGTCAAGCACAGAAGAAGGTCAAGCATAGCCTCATCCTCATTGTTTACAGATGTGCAGACTTAACTTCTAGGTATGAAATGGAAGACTCGACGAAAGAAACAGTACATATTAAATATTGGTCAGAGAAGATTAGTAGCCGTACTATAACTATACATACGAACCACCATACCACTGCTTCCTACCCCTTTCTCATGGCAGACATCAATAATCCATCGCCACACTTGTTCCCACTGAGCTCAGATGGTGTCTCAGAATCCTCACCATGGCAAGGCCGTAGGCAGCCACTCACAGCTGCCCAGTGTTGCCACATGAGAGGAAACACATTCGTTCATTTGAGTTGACCATGCAGTACTCACGGAATTACCAAGCTACTTCAACTCCCATTTACGGCTGTTATTCTAGCACTTACTGTCGTGCTCGTCAGGAGCCTACCAGGAGTCATGCTCGTCTCATATGTTTTTTAGAAGAATTCTGGGTAGGTGTTACAGGTGCCCTGGTGCCCCTTTCACATCCCTTCCAGTCCATTCTGATTTCAGCCTCGTTGTGGTGGACAGTTCCCTGTGAGCTCAGACACACCCCTTGATGAAAATCTCAAGGAGTCACTCCCTCTGCTTCGCATGTGTCCCAGGGCCGTCTCTGATATCCTGAGATCCTGCTAGGCGGCACCCGGGCTCTGACGAGAAGTGCAAGGACTTAACCAATAGATGATGAGAGTCACTGAAGAAATACCCCAGCCTCCTGTCCCCGGGGGGAATAGTTCTGGAAAACATTCTGTACACTTCTCAGGAGGTCCCTGCAAAATCAAGACCCTGTTGCCTGTGGCAGAGATTGTGATAATACACTTTTCCCCCCTCTTCCTCACTTGATCCCTCCTGCTTCTTGGGATTGCTTTCCCAATAAATTTATGGACACAGGTTTGTGACTTGGGCTCTGCTTTTCAGGAGAACACCCAGAACAATTAGAACAGTTAGGACATCAACTAGGTCAACCATGGGTCTCTGTTTTATCTATCAGAAAACCAAGTCCAGCAATTCAGGTGGCTTCCCTCAAGGTCTCACAGCTGGTTTTTCTGATTCTAGAGTTCATGATCTTACCTATCAGGCAGTACTGCTCCATCAACAGGACTTCAGATCACAGATGGGCACCAAGTAATGGTGTTCTGGTACATTCCATGCTCCATTTTGGTCCATGAAAGAAGCTAATTGGGTTTGACAGAGAGGAAGAGAGCCAGTTTTCTCTCCTAAAAATACTTATTTTTAGTCATCCCCTTCAGGAATAACCACACTCACCCAGGAAACACTACCAATGTTTCAGAGTTTCCAGGTAATTAAAACACTCCACTAAATCAAATCCCATGAGAAAAGTATGGAGAAGATAAGCATTTGAAAGCCCACAAAATGGAAATAATTAGCAGGCATCCCTCTGTCTTTTATTATAGCAGCTTCAATCCATAGATATAGACAAGGGTAGAGGTCCATAAGGCATCATGGGAAATTCCTGGCCAGTGGAATGTTGACTCTTTAGCCCCCCTTGCAGGTGTGGGTGGTCAGAGACCAGCATGACAAGATCCTCTTTTGCATGGTCAATAGATGCCCACTTGCAACACTTTTGAAGAGGAAGAAGGATCTTAGGGGTATAAACTAAAAAGCCACATGCTGAAACTCCTTCCGATTGGGCAGACCCTTGAAGGTGAGAGGCCACTGGCAGGACTTGAATCCAAAATTCAGGGAGAATGGCCCCTTGAAGAATTGCTCAGTCTGAGGCTGAGGCTGGGTGCTTACCAGTTTCCCAGGATGAGTAACACACCCCAAAGTGGGAGACAGACCATTCCCCAAGCCCACATGTGCCCCTGTCTTTCCAGCGACTGTGAAAGACAATGGATGAAAGATGGTGGGCAGGTAAGATGTGGCGAGCAGTCAGCATCCACCTCACAGACACCTCACCCAGAAGGCAAAGGAAAAGGTCTTATGAGTTAGTGACATCAATGAAGATCGAGACTGTGAATTTTGTGCTCATCCATAAATATCCAAAGGCACATATAACTTCTCTGGGCTGACTCTGATACCTGTCTCGAGACTGGCTTAGGGATTATGCTGATTATTCCTTATTTGTCCTCCCCGCCTCCAGCCTCCAGGCCATCCTCTGCCCTGCTCAGTTCCCTCTTTCTGTTGGGTTTGGCCAACAGGAGGGTCCAGCGGGAGACTGGAGGGTGAGGAAAGAAGCCAAGGCAAGTATATCCCTTTTCTTACTCTGCCTCACCATGATTCTTGCAATGGCTTCTTGTCAAGGGGCCCTGCTCCCATGGATCCAGCATTTATTTACGAGGCTCCTGTAGCACCATCCCAACCCTTGCCCTATTGGGCCTAGAAGTGGTGACAGCTGTCCACCGTCGCTGGTCCATGGGTGAACGACCCTTAACCTTAACCCTGCCCACACCTCTGCAGACTCCCCTCATTCAACTCTCCTTAGGTAACTTCTTTTGAGGGCACCACCTGTTCCCTGCTGGGATCCTGACTGACACAGGGCCCCTCCCAGAACATCCTGTGCATGTGCCTTGCCAGCAATACTCTTCACAACTTTAACTGTAGTGGCTGTTTAACTAAATGCAGGAGTTCAAGCTTTGGAGTCCTACAGACCTGCGTTTGCATCCTGAGTTTGCCAATTACCAACCGTGTGACTTTGGGAAAGTGACAGCCCTGAGATTCAGTGTCTACATCTGAAAAATGGGAATAATAGATCTGACCTTTTAGGATTGCTGTGCCAACTGAGACAACATACATTAAACTTAGCAAGTGACTGCTCTCATTACTATTGTATATGGTGGGTGTACCACTGACCTGTAAGTCAGAGTGAGCTGCTCATGATACAAACCTTTTTCATTCATTTTTTTCATTCATTTCATTCATATTTTTAACCCCAGGGCTTCAAAAGGTGCCTTTTACTTACTAGGTGCTCAATACAGATTTGTTGAATAAAAGAATGGTTGGTGGCAGAGACATGACCACTTGACCATCAAAATGTGCTTCATTTTCCTCATCACACAGGAAGACTATATTTCCCAGCTTTCTTTGCAACTGGGGCCATGTCATCGAGTTCTGGCCAATGGGGTGTGGACGAAAGTGATGCAAGCTCCCTTCCAGATGGGGCCATAAAACCCATGTGTGATCTTCTTGTTCAAGGGTCAGCAAACATTTTTCTGTGGAGATAGTAAATATATTTGGCTTTTTGGACTATGCAATTTCTGTCACAACTATTCAACTCTGCCAGGGTAACACAAAAGAAGACATAGTCAATAGGTAAAAGAGTGAGCATGGCTGTGTTCTAATAAAACTTTATTTACAAAGAAAGGTGGTAGGCTGGATTTGGCCCTGAGGCTGCAGTATGCTGACCTTGTTCTAGTCTTTCCCTCTACCTTTCATGGAGACCTTGGAGGCCAAATGTGGGAAATGGCACCATTGCCCAGATGGAGGAGCCTGGGTCTCTGAATGGCAATAGGGAACAGAGCCCCCGTCACCTGTCACCGGACTTCACCATGACATGAATGAGAGATACACTTTCATTGTATGTTACTTAGACACAATGGTTGTTTGTTACAGCAGCAAACCCATCCTGACTCAGACATTGATGATCCAGTAACCAGGTAGACTCATGTAGCTGGGAAGAATGAAATATCAAAACTTTAGGTTGAGATCACCATCAGAATAATAGTTATTATGGCAACAAAATTTTCACATATTCAGTATTTTATGCTCCTGAAATCCTAACCATCATGAACACAATCTCATTATCTCATTTTGATCCTCAAAACAACCCCAAGAGGCAGGCTCAGCACAGATATTATCAGCCTCGATACAGCTGGGGCCAGGGATGGTGAGTGACTAGGCCCAGGCCTGCTGGTAAATGACAGAACTAGGAATGCTGTCCAAGTGTCCCCTCTCCTGGTGCCATGCACTTTCAGCCACTAACCAGGATATTACATCTTCACTTCAAATACCATCACAGAGACCGCTAACATTTACTGATTTCCACTGGGTGCCAGCCCCTATCTATAAAGAGGCATGTCACATATGTAATCTCATTTATCCCTCACCATAACCATGCATCAGGTGCATTTTTAATCCTATTTTACAAATGAGAAATCTGAACCTCAGAGAGAGTAAGCCGCTTACTTGCCCAAGACCAGTGAGTTCTTAGGTGGCAAAGTCAGGAATTAAAGAGCCTTACCTGAACTCCATGGAATGCGTTCTCCAAAGGAGGAAGGATTTTATGTTACCAGAGAAGAGAAAAAGAGGTATAAGACTAACAAGACAACACTATTGTGTGCAGGTGCTTAAGGCTGGTGGGGAAAGGGGATCAAGGAAACTTCCCTAAGAGGTAACACCTGGAGGCTAAATCATAGTGAGGCAGCTGGTGAATGGGCAGAGGGCACTGGGTTGAAGCTGCTCCGGGTAAAGGGGAAGCAGACTCAGATGCCTGGGGATCATAGGGACCCTGCAATCATTTTGGTTCAACCACAGCATGGGTTTGAAAGAAACAAGTGAAATGGACCCGAAGGAGCCAGACGGTGAAATGCTTTGCACATCACAGTGAGGCCTTTGGACTTGAGCCTGCAGGCAATGGGGAGGCACTGAAGGGTTTAGGCAGGGAGCATGACAAGATCAGATCTCTGGTTCAGAAAGATGGTTTTGGAAAAGCTGTCTGGTTCAAAGCTGTGTCCTGAGTACCTAGAGCATGGGCTGGCACATAGTGAGTACTCAATACATACCCATTGAACAGACAGCCTGAGTATAGATTGCTATGAGAAAAACAGAGGGACCAACTGACTCCTAATTTCTGTTTTACTCTCCTTCTTGACTCAGTAACAAACCTCGAGCCAACCTGGAAGCCAGGGTTATCAGAACCTCTGTCTCCTCCAAGATGAAAAGTAACACTGAGCATAGGCTTAGAAATGCTTTGGGACTGGGGTTCAAAGCAGTGCAAGTGACAGGAATACTATATCCTTTTTCTCATCCTCTCTGCTTTCAAAGGTCTCTGTCCTGCTTCATTTTGTATCCATCAGACACCCTCATTTTCCTATCTTCACCTTTGTATTAACAGGTGGGCTGACTTACCTGCCCTCTGCACACAGAGGTACTGACTCTTGGAGGTGAAGGGAGACTGCTGGGTGCCACTGGCCTCTGCCCAGGGTATAGCTCCCCTTCAGATCAAGCTACCTACAAGGCCTGGAGAGGCAGAAAGGAAACATTCCCCATGTAACAGGATGTGCCTGGGGTTAATCCCAGAACTTCTAGGCTCAGGCAACCCCATTGACAAATCCGAGCAGGAAGCGGGAAGAGAAAACGCCCCAGAGAGTGCTGACATCCAAGCCTATGTGTCATCGATGGGGACACAGTCTGCTCTAAAGGACAGACTTTAAAGTTACACAAATTGAGTTCAAATCTCCAGCCTCTGTCATTTAAGGTGTAGCAAATTAATTGCTCCTGGCCTCAGTTTTCTGCCCTGCAAAATGGACATAGATTTTCAATTTGGTGCGATTATTAAGAGGATTAACGAGCTGAAGTAGAAATGGTGGTAGCTGTTGGGTAATTAGGAGCTAGGATTTTCTAAGGTAACTTGACCCAGATGACATCAATGAATGCTCGAGCTAGGCTATGTGTCAAAGACGGAGCTAGGACTGTGGGGAATGCAGTGGCGATCTGGGGATTCTTTCTTCCCAGCACTTCTCCTCCCTGGTCTTCTTTTCTCCCAAATGTCCTTTTCCATATATGTTTCAAAATTCGAAGCAGTAGATGCGGGGTGGGTGTGTGTGTTTGTGTGTGTGGTGGGATAAGGCCACAGCTACGCAAAGTCGGCCAAGGTATTCTCTTAGGATTCTGTTTATCGCAAGGAGCAGAATGGCAGCTCAAGCCCTTACGGGCCCAGGGACTGGGAAGGACAGGATCCCAGCATCCCATCTGTGGGCCGAGGGCTCCTCTCTCCATCTCTCATCTTGTCTTCCCTGTTGGCCACATTCTCTTGTAGGAGCTTCCCTCTCACGGCTTTCCGGGGGGGGGGGGGGGGGGNGTGGGCCGAGGGCTCCTCTCTCCATCTCTCATCTTGTCTTCCCTGTTGGCCACATTCTCTTGTAGGAGCTTCCCTCTCACGGCTTTCCGGGGGGGGGGGGGAGGGGATAGCGCCCGGGCGGGGAAAGCGGCCATGGGTCAAGGTCACAGGAAACACCAGGCTTCTACCACCTGAGCCTCACCGCACTAGAAGAACCGGAAAGCTTCTCGGTCCCGACTTCAGACCAGAGGAGGATTCTGATTGGCTGTCTTGGGTCACATGTTCGCAACTCGAACCAATCACCGATCGCTGTGGCCAGGTGCCGGAGTGAGGGTCTAGGCTCGCGTGGGCTTGGGTCATGTGACCTGGGTCACACGTGATTGCTGCCCCTGAGAACCAGAACCGCGTGGATGGGGGAAGAACGTTCCTCAAAACTGTGCTTGTACGAGAGACAACTTCTCCAGGAGAAAAGGGAAAAACGGAGCAGGGCAGAAGGTAACGCTGTTGTCCCCGCAAACATCTTCCTTCCGCTTTTCCGCAACACTGGGAGTCTGTGTTTGTGTTTGGCTCCGCCACCGCCTGTGGAGCTGAGGACAGAGTGAGGTCAGTGAGGGTTTGGGTTTAGACGAGGCAAAGATCAAATTCCGGCTTCTCCTGGCTGTGTTACTTTGGGCGAGGTAAATAACCTCTCTGTACTCGAGTGTCGTAAAACGGAGGTTAAAAAAAATCTACCTTCTAGGACAGTTGTGCCTACGAAATCAAAAGGGCTTTAATAAGTGGTAATTACTATTATCATAATAATTATTATTAATGTTTTGGGAGGTGAGGTGGGTGGTCAGGAAGGGATTCCAAGAAGGGATCTTCAGACAGACTCCCGGTGTTGGGGTTGGATTAGAGATGATCGAAGCCAATTGCTCCATTTTACAGTGGGGAAACTGAGGCCCAACAGATGGCCGAGCTTGGGGTTAGTTACACGAGGCACTGAGGAACTGCAAAGAGGAGACCTTTGCAGGAGACTGCGTCTGGAGCCAGTGAGCCCCGCCAAGAGCTTTCAGAAATTACAAGGCCACAAAAATGCTTTTTGGCTTGAAGCATCCAAATGGGCCCCACCCATCTTGCTGAGAGTCAGGCCTCCTTCTCACTACTGGACCCTGTGTTGCCAGGCTGGTGAGTATGAGTCTCTCTCTCTTTAAAAATAATTTGTTCTTGAAATGATTTAGAATGACTGGGTCTTTTTGTATGGGAATTAGAGCTTTGAAAGCCTTGGTTTATGGCATGACCTTTCCCTACTACTCAGAAGATGTTTTCCTTCCTTCCTTCCTTCCTTCTTTCCCTTCCTTTCTCCTTCCCTCCCTCCTTCCCTCCTTCCTTTCCTCCCTCCCTCCCCTCTTCTAACACTGAAACATCCCGGGCTTTGTGTTAGGCACCATGCCAAGGGCGGGGTCAAAGAATCACTCATTTGCACATTTACAGCATTTCTCAAGTTCATCTTATGTGCCTGGTCTTGTGCCAAGGACCCTGGGCACTTGGATGCAGCAGGGCACAGAACATGCTTCGTTTCTGTGCATGTGGGGTGTACATTCTAGTATTTCCCATTCTAGAAATTGTGCATTTAGTCTGGGTTGTGTGTCCTCAGTGAGAAAGGCTGGTGTGGGGGAAGGTGGACAAGCAGGCAGGGCCTGAATGTGGTCAGGGTCTTGGAGTTCAATGTGAGGGCAGGGGGCAGCCACTGCGGGGTTTTTAGCAGGTGATGGCCCCACCCAGCTCATGTTTGGGAGGAGCACACATTCCTTCCCCCACTAGATTAACCTATATCTCTAGAAGCATCCGGTATTTCTCCCTTGTTGGAGTGATCACAATTAGAAAAGAAATAATTAATTGTGTAATTGTTAAATTTCACTTTTTGTGTGAGATTATAAGCTCCGTGTAGACAGGACTGGGTTGGTCTTATTTGTTTTTATGCCTCCGGCATCCACGACAGTGCCTGGCACATAGAATGCACCATGGGTAAATATTGGTTGAATTACAAAATGTGGAATAGAGGGAATGAGGGGCTGACTGAGGAGGCGAGTGAGGGATGAGGGAGCAAACGAATGGATGGATGAATGAAATGCCAGCCACAGTGTTTGGACTGTGATCAGACAAGGAGGCCTAAATCCAGCTGATGCCTCCTGCATTTTGCAAGGGTAACCCTTCCTCTGGCCTAGTCTCTTAATGGCCTTTTCAGCAGGCACAGGCCTTATAAATCATTTATTGGTCTTGCTCCATGTCAGGTGGAAAATCATTTTCATCACTGTGTCCACTCTGATCGATTGCTCATGGCTGCGCCGCTAGAGCTCAGTGCTTGAGGAGCCTTGGGAGGCTGCTTGGGGTTCCGTGGCAAACTCCAGTATCTCTTAGTAATGTCTGCCAGGAGACCCTGGGGGAAATACCATCACCTGTGCTTCCAGTTGGCTAGCCTTGAGTCCTGGTGGCAGATGTCCCCTGACAGTGGAGCTCCTTTGAATCCTAAAACCAATTTCTATCTCATTATTAGGAGAACTCACTGCTCTTCGGGGATCTGGCTGACCTAAAATATCAATTCTGCTGTTCCTACTTGGCATGAACCATGTGATTTTTATCCCTCTCTCCTCCTCCTTCCCTGCAACCCTGGTTTCTCTCGGGCTTGATCACAAGCCCCTTGAGGGACCACTTAGCCCCAACTGGAGAACTAAATGGACAGATCCAATAGGTTATTTTTGTCTCTTGGGCTGAAACCAGAAAGTAAATCAACTCCCCTAGGGAGTTTCTCAAAATTTCTCAAAATGCAGTGGCAAGAGGACCAGTGGGAGCTCCTGGTTAAAAGGCAGCTTTCTGGAACTCACCTTCCTCCCTTACCTCTCAGTTAAATACCAGGAGGTGGCATCATCCCTAAAAGGCAGTGGATGAGGTCTGGTGAGGACAGTGATTTCCCGGGTGTTGTAAAATGAGCCAGGGGCGGAGAGGAGGCCTACATGACCTCCCGTTCCCAGCTCCCAGTTCCCTTCAGCCAAATCGTACTCCACTTATTTTTAGCATGCAGCAAGGAAGAGGCGATGGGCCAGCCCTGGGGCCGTGGATTTCTCATCTCAGCCCCGCTGGTGCTTAGTATATAACTTTGGGGCCTCAGTTTCCCCAGCTGTAAACAGAGTCAGTTAACCCCATCCCCGTCACATTCTTCACTGTTCAAATCATCACCACCACCGTCGTGAGTTGCCCTTGGCATCATCTTCCATCACTATCTTTACCATGACCGTCACCATCTTCACCGGTGTCGCCACCGCCTGCCATCATTCCCACTGTCCTCATCCACCCCCCCCAACCATCCTCATCCTCATCCTGGTAACACTCACTGAGCCTTCTGTATGTCCCAGGCACTCTGTGTAAAGGATTTCTCCTGTAACCTGGGAGATGGTGTATGTGCATATCAGTAATGCAGACACGACTGGTCTTCTTGGGCTTTGCATCTTGCACTTGGCAGATACTGCGTTTTCTACAAATGGAAGGTTTGTGGTCACCCGGCCTTGAGAGAGTCTGCTGGTGCCGTTTTCCCACCAGCCTGTGCTCACTTCATGTCTCTGTGTCACATCTGGGTAATTCTCATGATTTTTCAAACTTTTTCATCATTGGTCCATTTTTTGGGGTGATCTGTGATCATGACTCCCTGAAAGTTCAGCTGATGGTTAGTGTTTTTTTAGCAAGAGAGTGTTTTTTGAATTAAGATATGTATTTTTTTTAAGACATGATGCTATTGCACACTTCATATGCTACGGTATAGTGTAAGCATAACTTTTAGAGGCACTGGAAAAACCAAAACAGTCATTTGACTCTTTATTGTGATGTTTGCTTCGATGCGGCCGTCTGGAACTGAACCCGCAACGTCTCCGCTGTATGCCCATTATCCTGGCTTCCCTGGTGAGCACACGGAGGTTCAGAGAGGTGAAGCTCCACTTTCCCAGTGAGCGGTAGAGCCTGAAGCAACCCCAGGCTGCTTTTGCTCTTTGCAACTAAATCATGAAACTTCTCTGAATGATCTCTTAAGAGATCCGGATTTTAAAAAATCCTGGTATCTTTTTGAGTTTTGGCCTCTCCGGGTACAGATGGAACACCGGATGATTTTTTAAGAATGTGTTTCTTGGTCGAGTCAGGAATGTGGGGTGATAGGTTTATTTTATGGGATTATTGCTGGAGAACTTCCCTGACTTTGCCTAGGGGAAAGTGAGGCTCAGAGGGACACGCCTTGTCCACTGCCATACAGCAAATTAGGGTCAGTCTTAGAAGCAATTCACGTTTCCCTAGGTAGGGAGAAAATTGGCAACAAATCCTCTGGCTAGTTTTCCCCCTGCTCACAGAGGCGAGGAATTGGCAGGATTTGGAATCATGGGTCTGGGTTCAAAATCTTGATATTTTCTTTACTATTGTATGGTCTCGGTTGACAAGTAGCTGAGCTCTCTGGGCATCAGTTCTGTGACCTGTAAAATGGGGATCCTAGTGCCTACCTCAGTGTGGGACTCTAAACATGAAATGAGATAAGGTGTTCAAGGTACTTACTTACCACTGTACCTAGGAAGTAGGAAATACTCTACTGTGATTATATTATTATAATGCAGTATAGTTTATAAATATATATCCTACAGAATATATTGTTCCTGTACCTTATATTAAATTAATTCCAGTTCACAGCATTTTTATCCCCTCTGCCCATCCTTTTTCTCCAAGATACCATTCTACTGGGAAGAAAAAGACTCATACAAAATGAACTGAACCCAGAATTCCTGTTTTAACTCAGCCTGTAGATTTTCAGTGCAACAGGTATTGCTAGAATTGTGTAGCAAGGCGCCTCAAAGATGATCCCTGACTTACATCTGTGTGTGGCTGAGAAATTGACTTTTTCCCTCCTAGTCAAATTATTAATTAGTTGCCTTATTGACTAATTTCTAAGCACTCAGTCAAATTGGGTAACCAATCCAATTTGGACAGGAGAACAGCGAGAAGCTTTAATTTATCCATTTTTCAATCGGAGACATGTCATCGTCTGGAAACAGGGCCTCAGAACCTCCCCCCAGCGTGGAAAATCCAGGGACAGTGAATTTTGAGAAGTTTTATCTTCATTCCTTCCTGTACTCGATTTCCTACAACTCCAGTTTCAAGATGGAAAGAGCGAGCTTGAAAAGCTATGACCTCTATCAGGATTAAATATTCATTGTCGAATGCCTCCACTGACTTAGGGACTTTTGCTTATGAGTAATAATGTTTTGGCACTTTTTATGTGGTTCTCCTAAAGATTCTTTGTCATCCAGACCAAGGAGATGTCAGGAGTAGAAGGGGCTGTCCTAGTTTTGTGTTTAAATCACGGTATTTTTATATAGCTACTTGCTTTTAAGAGCCTCCTCTTCTCTGATGTTTTCCAGGATGGAAGGCAGTGAATATTGCCCTTGTGGTACAAAGGTAGGGATATTAAGGTGCAGAAAGTCTGAGCTGTTTTCTGAAGAGCGACAAACACTTCCCCAACCGCTCCTATTGGCAGAGATCCTAAAACAGCCTTTGAGAGCGAAACAAAGACCAAACATCTACTGGTTTGCCGACCTGACCTGACTCAGAGGCAGGTACTTTCTCTTTCCCTTCAGGGTAGTACCAAAAAGGCAGTTTGTCCAAGGATCGCAGCCAACCAGTCCCCTCTTTTCCCTAACGGAGTAGGGTGGCCCAAACCCCAGCACCCTCTTTGAAAATCCTCCTGGGGGAACCAAACCAAACAGGGCATGGCCAGCGGGCTTTCTGTCTGGAGGGAACTGCCTGGCACCACCATCCATTTCAAACATGCTTTTGATTTGTCTTTATTGGCTAGTGAAAAGAATCATTTACTAGTCAAGAGCCAGGCAGTGACAAAGGAATTCAGGTAAATTAGTTTCAGTTCTTACGTAGACAGTCCTCTTTCTTTGGAATTTGAGCTTTAGAAAATAAAGCCTTCTTACCACTGATTTCCTTTACCCCCTCTCCCTTAAGCCTTTTAAAAAGGATTTTTCTTCCCTTTTAAATCTCTTCAAGAAAGAGTTTCTTTTCTTTCATACAGAAGGGTTGGGGGAATTAAATTCGCCAAATATCCTAACATCAGTGCATGCAGAAAATTCAATGAAATCCAAATTAGGTGCATTAAAAAAAAAAAAAAAAGCTTTTTTGCTGGGACCCTTAAAATATGCAGACATACACCAAGAGAGAGCTTCAAAGCCCATTTTAATAACTAACTACTTACCAGCTCAAAGTATCAACTCGAGCCCCTTTCCCCTCAGCCCCAAATACTTAAAATGCAGTTAAAGTTTAAGCTTTTAGTCCCTGAAAGTAGCAACAGTCAACTTGTACAGAAGCAGCGTCCATAAAATCTACAAGCCCGGTTTTCCATTACTCCGCTGTAATTAACAATCCAGTAATAAATTAATGATCTGGAATCCGCAAATGGTGCAGAACTGGGGTGCTTAAATATTTAGAAAGGGCCCCTGACAGCGCGTTGAGCTCTAGAATCTGATTTTGTAACTGGGATTTTCATAAAGGTGTGATTTCCTGATGGTTAATGTTTTTCAGGGCACCCTGACAAATATGGGGGACCCCCCACCCCCAGTTCTCCACCTTAGCATTCCATCTATCTTTTCCTTTTTATTTGCTCCATATCCTTGGTGGTTTCCCTCAGCTTGGAAGCCCCATGATTCTATGATTCTTTTCCTCTCTTGTTAAGTTCTCTTCTCACTGAAAAGGAATTCAGTTTCCCCAGAAAGCGTTCGGTCACCGGAGTTAAAATGCAATATATACATTTCAGGTGAGGTGAAAAAAGCACCAGCAAAGATAAAAAATATACATGGAAAAAAATATATATATATACACGGAGAAACAAAAGGACAAAAAAAAAAAAATGGCAACCCTCGTAAGCCCGGCGAATGTTTAAATGACAATTTGGTGTTTAGACAGGAGAGGTTGGCAGTCAGGAAATTTGAGGTCCCCCGGACATTCTGGGCTTTAACTCTGTTGTCATTAAAGGGGCACAATGGTGTGAATTTTTAGCAGAGCATCAGTCGGACTTTGAATTTCCTGGGTTTTTGTTGGGCTGTGTCACAGGGAAACATTATATTCTTTCCCCCCCAAATATATATCTAATTTCCTTTACAGAAGGCAAAAAAATATTTTTTCCCACCAAGGTACAAAAAAACACACATTATCTTTCCCAATAGGGCATTATCTATTATTGGGTATTTTGAGAGCTAAAAAACATGCCCAAAAATAATGTCCCAGACCCGTTTATTGTGTTTTGTCAGATTAAAAAAAAGCTGATTTTGATTTATTATTTCATGTAGATATTATGTAGACGTTCGTGTTTGACATTTCCTGAGAAATATTTCCGTTCCTGAGGTCTCTCTCAAAAAACGCCCCCCCAAAAAACAAAACAACCCCCCCCAAAAATAACACACACACACATTTTAAAAGACTTTAGGTTCCTTTTCTGTGTGTGTATGTGTGGTGACAGATGGGGGGAGGTGCTTTCTAAACCTTCATGTTGAAAATGTTTATTAACTTAAAAGAATTTACTGGGAAATTATGAACTTATAAAAGACAGACTTTTCTTGAGAGTCAATTGCTTCCAATAATCCTTTTTTTTAAAGCCATTTTTCTAGTCCTTCTTCCTATAATTACTGAATGTTTTAAATGTAATTATACCTTGACGTATCTTGTGATTTAAAATGGACCTTTGAGAATGATAGTAAAGTGGTTTTGCATTTCGTAGGTCAATAAAATCAAAAGCAGTTAAAAAAATAAGTATACAACTGGATTTGTTATTCTTTCAAAATCAGTCATACATATAGACCTTTTCCGAGGAGGGAATGAGGGGTGGGTGAAATTTCAGATTGGAACGAAGTTATAACCCACATCAGGAAAATCGGCCCTTTAATGAAAGAAATGAAAAAGACTTAATCACCCAAACCCCTCCAAAGTGACACTTCAAATTACATCAGAACTCTACCCGGTAATGCAAAATGAGAGCCTTTCATCTGAAAAATGAAATACCTAATGATTTCAATGAGTTCGTACCTCCCCAAATTTGAGATCTGCATAGAGCGTGGATTTCTTTTATACTTCGAAAATATTTTGGGAAAGGACTCTTTTCTCCTCTTTTCTGTCCCCCTCCCCTATTTTGATATGAAGGTAATTTGTTTTCTCTGGGAAAGGGGCGGGGGCGGTTGGAGAAGAGCAGTGTAGTTTAGAGAAAATACCAAATGGCTTTTCCTAGCTCTCTGAGAATATTAACGTTTGAGTAGGTCAGACCTGCCCAGAGGCAGAAGGTATAGCTTAAGATCATTTTTCACAGCTGAGTTTTAATGATTGAATGGATTTGTTTGAAAAGAAAAAAAAAAAGGAAAAAAATGATTTAAATTTACGAAGAGACCCTAATGAACTAGTTAACATTCTTCGTATCAGGAAAGTCTAGCCCATTCATAAATAAACAATTTTAAACCGCCTTTACCCACATGCATACACTCTCTCTTTCAGCTCCCTTTAGCAATTTGGAGTACAGGAGATTAAAGTCTTTTGGAAATTTCCAAGGTCAGACCTCAACTAAAATAGGATTAAGGGGGTAAGGGGGAAGAAAAAAAAAAAACACGAAGAGAAGGGTTTTATTCCCTCTTGCCCCCTTCTCCTAACTATCTGAAATAAATCGGAAGTTATTTCTCAAAATCCTCCTTCCCCCTGGCCAGAGGCAGCTCTTCAAAAGGTTCTGAGATTGTTGAAGAATTTTCCAATCCCCTCCTGCCCCCCCTTCCCTCCCCATTGTAAGAAAAACAAGTAAAGAGTGGGGACGGTACTTCAAGCTGGAAGTTAGGGTCCCTTCCAGGCGATACTCCAGGGGGCACTGTGACATTAGGAACTTGGGCTGAAAAGAGCCTGGTAGTTTGATTATTGCTGAAAGAAGAAAAATTCTCCAACTTTGCAGCCCGTTTTCTCTTCAGATGTACCAAGCCAGTATGCCAACAAAGGAAATGAAAAAGGGAAACTAACTATGTTCCTCTTTCTGTGTTTTATCCATAATGTTTAATTTCTGCACCAAGGACACAGCTTTGAATAGGAGAACACACAAAGATAGAACAGCTCGGTAAATGTTTTTCCCTATTTCTCTCTTTCCTCCCTCCTTTCCTCCCTCCCTCCCTCCTTCTTTCTTCCCTTCCTTCCCCCCCCTTACCCTCCTATGTTTACTTCTTTTCCATTTTCCCTTCCTTCACCTTCCTCTCTTCCTCCTCCTTTCTGATGCCTCTATGAATAAACAACAGAAACCACAACATCTTTCAGTCTACCTTGGTTGCATTTCTTCGTGTTCTTAATTTGATCCATTCCTTTTAAAAGTCTTCCTAGATCCTGCTTGCCTGTTCACTCATCAGATTTGAGCAAGGAACGAGCTCTCTCAGTACATTTTGATAGATCTTAACAGTAATTATGTAGCAACTTCAAAGCAAAACTGTTTGTGTGCTTTTCTCTGTCTTTTTCTCTATCTTCTGTGCATGTTCTCTCTTTCTCAATCCTAACCCCACCAAATCCAAACAAAAAATCCTTTTCAAACAGGGCAGAAAATTGGGTTGAAGTTAGCAGCTGGAATTTCAAATGTACGATGATTGCAGAAACCTTCCCAAATTTGGAGGGGGGGTGGGAATAATGAAAGAACCCTGTGAAGAAATAGAACTTTTTTTTTAAGAGAAAAGAAATAGAACTTCTTATTTGACTAGTTTCAATTAAAAATGTTATTTGATCATGCCTCAAAATTTCAACATGTTAGACCAGGGACCATGAATAATGTGCAATGGTAGAGAGAGAGATTCAGACATACATTTAATTAGGATCTGTTGGAATTGAATCGGGTGCTGACATATCCTGGTTCCTAAAGTGAGTGATTTGGTCCCAGCAAACTTGTGCTTTTGGAAAGGCTATTTTACCGCAGAGAGCAAACATTTTAAATAAAATCTTTACATCTTAAAACATTAAAAACAAAAACAAACCCACCCAGTTCTGCCTTTGTGTCTTGCCTTTAAATAATCAGGACCGGGTTTCCAGGTTTCAAGGAAATAAAAAACCCATTCATTCAATAACATAATGAACAGCAAAGTTGGATGTTTCATTGACGAAATGTTTTCCAGGGATTTTTGACTTTATTATAAATGAGGTTTTATCTCAGGAACTAAAAATACTAGAAAGGAAGGAAATCAACGAAGGAGCTGAAAATACTAGGAACTATGAACAAATCCTCCTCTTGCAGAAAGGACTGGAGCTTTTGAGTGTCTCTGAAAGCCTGAGCTAAGTACAAACAAAAGGAACTATTAGAATCCCAGTGACTTGTTCAGTGCAGAAAGCTTATGGACATCCAGCCAGAGTACTGGCTGTCTCCAGAGTGGGCAATTCTAGGCATGGAGATCGAAACACAAACGTGTGTGTATGCGTTTGTACAGTCTCCCATATATTTGTCTAAACTTATGTGAATGATCATTTAGGAAAACTTGCATAAGGTGCAGTTAGAAAGAGAATATCTGACTTTTGAATGTCATCGACACGCTTGCTGGTGAACATTACAAATAAAAATACGTCATAGGTTCTTTTGAAGGAAGCGTCCCTTTCCCTTCTGTCAATTTCACGAGTCCACAGTTTGAAACCAGAAGGAATAGAGGCAAAGTAAAGCTCTAAAGAAGTGCATTTGGTTTTCTCTCTCAGAATCGGCACAATTCTTTAAAAAGGAGAATTTCCAGTATTTTCTCTGGATCTTCATGGACTCCCAGAATGTAATAATCCGGAGAAAAGAAATGAGCCCATAGGATCTTAAGTAAAAATGGTTATTTTCACGTGAAACGTATCAACCTAATCCCCCAAATATACATTCATCAGCTGCATTCTTGCTCCTTTGGAAACGGGCTCATTCATTTCAGTTTTATTTTTTCCCTTTATTTATTTTTTTTATTTTTGCTTTTGTTGTGTTAAGCACTCATAAACTTGCCGGGGAACATAAATCCCTTTGCAAATTATGATATGCTGATTTAGGGGTCCTTATTACGAGTGTGTAAAACCAAAGTTCCCAAGACTTTATTATTATCATTCACCAATATAACACTGTAAGAACAATGCCACGACGATAAAAAAAAAACAATTATAAGCAGAACCAATCTCAGATTTCTGATTTTCCTTTAAATACTTAAACAAAAGTTAAAGAGAAGGAGGCTTTATTTCTAAATTCCTATTACAAATAATAGGATATTAATGGTAATAACCATTTGTTCTTATGCCTGAAGCTACCGTCACATTCTTTTGGCAGTTTTGAAATGGGGGTACGTTTAGTTGTGTGGGCAAAGCAGGACACGGTCTTATAAAAACGGCCAGCAGATGGCACTCCACCCTGGTTACTGTGGCTGATCCGATTTGGGTGCCGTACGTGGTCGGCTGGAGGAGGGTGTGGACAGGCACTTGGGGGCTGATTCTGGATACTCAACAATACCATCAAGAGACCTTGAGAAGGAGGAAATTAATTCACCCGAGGAGCTGTCTTTGGAGGTTGTGGGGCTGGCCGGCTTTGTCCAAAGCTTGCCTGAGCTAGGAAAGAGCCATTTATCTCGGTGTGGATATCTTTTGGCCTGCCACCGTGGAGCAGAAAACAAGCCTGTGACTCTGTGGGATTATCCAAATCCTTGCAGGCATTCAGGGGAAAAAAAATGGATTCTTTGGTTGGTGGTATCATTACAGCACCTTCCCATACCCTGTGGTCATGCAAGGCATTCTGGTTTTTCTCAAACCTTTTAACCAAAAATTTGTTAAAAAAGCAAAGACAAAGCAAGATATACCACGAACACAAGAATGAAATGATCTGAATCGAAGCGGGATGCATGAATTATCAAAGGATTTTTCTTGACCACTTCTCAGTGTGAGAGGCAAGGCAGGCAAGCACAGTTTAGATCCCCAAATACTGTAATTTGTGGGTCAACTGATGCTGAAGGAATCTTTGTTGCAGAGCATTTGAAATTGGACAGCCCTCCAGATCGGAAGGGTATTTGGCCACCATACTCTGGGGAGAAAGGGGAAGAAAAGGAAGTTTTCATTTTCGTGGAGGCTCCAAGGTTTTCATAACATAGCTTACAAATGCAGTAAAAAAACCTCAAGAAATTGGAACTTGGCCAATCAGAGCCAAAGAGGCAAGTAACCAGCAAACAATGACTATCAGGAATGTATTAGCAACAGAAATAACACAACTCCTTCCTGATGCACCCTGGAGTCCCTGTAAACCAGGTCTTTGTCTTGTGCGCATTTGCTGAGGCTCTCCATTTCTGTAAGACAGAAACATCTATTTTTGTTTACTCAACGCACTATTTTAGGATTACAAAATCTGAGTGAGAAAAAATGGTGGTCTCACGCAGGCTGTCACTCAAAAGAGGAATTCACTCCAGTGCAGGAGTAAGATTCTTCGGTGATAGCTACATTGTGGCAGCCGGGAGCCATGCTCGGGGTTTGGTGTAGATCATCTCATTTAATCTTCGTGAAACTTCCTGAGAGGGGTCTATTATTATCCCACGTTACAGAGGAACCTCAGAGGGGTTGGGTCACTTGCCCAAGATCACACAGCCTGCAAGATTTGAAGGTAGAATTCAAACACCGGGGAGAGGGAAATTCAAATGAAAATAGCTAAGCGTGGTTTTGAAGCATACATTTTGAGGCAAGAAAGTGTTCTTTCCATTAATGAGGAAAACCCATGGAGCCAGAAGTCCCTCACACTTTTCTTAGAGGGATGGCCCTGGGAAGAGAGGTTGGAGGTCCCAAGGCAGCATAAGTAGAAACTTCCTGCCCTACAGAGACTCCGTGCAGACGGGCCACCGCAGCTCCTCGGTAGAAGAAAGACACCAAAGCCCATTTACGTGCTAAGTACCATGGGCCTGAGCAAACGAAGCATAAGCTGGAGTTTTTCTGGGACTCTGAAATTCGGAGGGAAAAGACTCTCCTGGTTTTTAAGTCTTTGCCGCCTGGTGCCCGCTGCCTGTTTTGTACTCGGCTCTAGCTCTCTGGCAGTTGGCTGGGCAGAAGGAGCCAGAACCCAAAGCCAAGGAAAGCGAGCACTCCTTCCAAGAATCTCTACTTTCCCACCTTCTTTGCCTTCTTTTCTCACACCGACCTTCTGCATGACCTTGAAGGCTCGTTCCCAGTGGCTTGTCTTGGAAGCTGACTCTGCTGGTTCAGGCTGTGGGACAAAGGCAGTCTGCTTAGAGAACTGCAAGCAGTCCTGCTGGACGGGCATTGCCCTGGTGGTCCAAGCTGATGGCCCTGTTGGGACCACAATGGGGGACATTAGTAAGTCGTCCGTGCACCCTGGGTTGGGGGTGGGGGTCGGCACTGCCTTCAGGATCGCGTTCCGCACTCTGCAATTCAGCCCTTTGAATGAGGAAAGATCATTCTACCTGTACTTTCTCTCATGTACTTTCTACCTGGATGCTGTGCTGCCTCCCCCATCCATGTATTTATCCTGTTCCCTCAACTGTTTATTGAAGGTCTCATCTATGCCAGAAAGACTCTGAGACTCACCTAAAGCTTTCTGGATGGGTGAGGGTGAGGCATTTATAACAGGGCCAGCAGTGCTGGAGGGTGATGGGGAGGGCACTTAATTCTCCCAGTGGGGTTGGAGAGGTGGAGTAGGGCAGGCTTTCTGGAGGAGGTGGTATCCATCCAAGACCTGACACTGAATAGAGTTAACTGGGTGAAGATGGTGAGACACAGAGGATGTTTCAGGGAGAGGGAAGAGAACCTCCCCAGGAGCTCATGGGGAAGGGAGGAAGCAGGATGCTGGAAACTGCAGATAAGTTACTTGGCTGGAGCCCCAGAGGGGCAGAGTTGAGGTCTGTGAGCCATGCATTATCCAGATGGCAGTGGGGAGCAATGGAAGAGTTTAGGGTGAAGGGTCGACTCAGCCCACTCCAGCTATGCCTCAGTGGATTTGAAGAATCGTGTTTTCTTAAGGAATATCAGCTTTCCGAAATATAGTTGTCATCTCTGCTTCACGGCAACTGTGGCCCCAGGCTCTAGGATGCCGGGACCCAAGAGAAGAAGGTGCAGAATCTCCGTGCGAGCTGAGTTGTACATGGTCAAACTAAAGCAGAACACACGGGCCACTATGCCCATCCCAGGAGCTGCAAACATCAGGAAGAAGTACAACAAACCCAACGAAATAGTATCTTAGAGATTGTTCTTGGTACAATTTAGGGGAGGGGAAGCTAGATCTCAATGAGAAATGATTTTTGGCAGTTCACAGCAACAGCCTATGCTGACAAAAGAAACAGATTTTTAAAGACACAGATTAAAAAAAGACACGGAGAGTTTTTTCCCCCTCCCCAAAAAGGACCTTCTACCATAAGCATCTTTTTTTACAAAGGGAAAACATCTTGCATGTTGTGACCGATTTCCCGTCTGCCCGGCTGTCCTTCTTCCATGGAAGTAATTGGGGGGGAAAGGTCTGCAGAGCAGAAGCTTTGATGTTTGGGGGAGGGGGGCACCTTTTCAACAAATGTCCGCCGCAGACACAGTGATTGAGAAAGGCACATCCGTTTTGGAAAATGCCTGCTAATTAAATGAATGTTTTCAACTGGAAAGCATGTCTGAGCTGTTAAGATACATCCCCGATGAAGCTGGAAGGAATGCTTCAGATGTTGGCCCGAAATGGGTGTTCACATACCTTGGCCTCTTCAGGTCTTCGATGTTATATCTTATTCATTCACTCGTTCATTCGCTCCTTCGACAAGTGTGTGTTGAGCTCCTCCACGCCGGGCACTGTGGTAGGTGTAGTCAGCTATGGATCAGGCCGCGACAGGAGCTTTGTTTCCTAGTGCACAAGACAGAGCTTCATTATGAAGCTTCTGTTGTCAGATGTTCTTACTACTAAACGTGAATACAGAAGAGCCGACACCGTGTCTTTGGAGCCTGATAGGACATGGGTCCCAGGCCCGTCTCCCTTGTTTATTAGCTGCGGGACCTTGAGTAATTGTTTAGCTCCTTCCAGGCTCAGTCTTTCCATCTTGGAAATGGCCCCGACAACAGTGCCTCTCTTTCAGGGAGTGAGTGAATCGTACATGAGATGAGTCCTGGGAAGTGCTTAGTTTAGTATTTGATCCATAGCAAGATCTTGACACAGGCAAATTATGCTTATTATTAAGACGAAGGACATCGAAGTATTTTTAAAAAGTAAATTTATACTCATTGTGAAGAAAAATCTAACAGATATAGAAGCCCGTGAAATAAAAGGTGGGGACCAGGGCCACCTAGGTATCAATGAAGGTTGCAAGTCACGGCCAACCCAACGTGACCTCAGTATGAGAGAAGGACCTATTGACTTACTAGTCCACAAAGTCCCGGGTAGATACATCCTCACACGCAGCTGGGTCCAGAGCATCCAAGCAGACCATCAGCTTCTTGTTTCTCTTAAGATCTCAGCAGCATCTTCTGCGCTGGGTTGCTCTCAGGTAGGCTCACCCTCCTGGCCTACAGATGGCCCCGAGGCTTCTCCGGACTCACCTCCTGCCAGAGGAAAGAACGCTTCTTGCTCCTAGTTCTTGGCAAGGCCCTGGCTTGACTCTGATTGGCCGGCTTGTGTCCTGAGCAGCCTGGCCAGCGGGGAATGCCGGGCTCTTATTGGCCAGGCCTGGGCCACATGTCCATCATGGGAGCTGGGGAAGGCAGGGGCTCTACCCATCCATATCACCTGGACTGAAAGGGAGAGAGCGTGGAAATTAGCTGTGGTTACCTGAAGATAGAGTCCCATGTTGCCAAGACCAGTAGCTGTTGCTCAAGGACATCCCCGAGGCTGTTACTCTTTTTAACCTTTGGTTACACTCTGGTGTGTGCACTTGTGGACTTTTTCTTTATGTGGATATCTTTCTCTAGTACTATCTACTGTGTGTGCATATGTACATATTATAATCATCTATGTATGCGTATATATACATATATCCCAAAAATGGGAAACTTGCTTTATTCATTTAACAAACGTATAATTATGACATGGCCGCCGTACATTTGAATACATTGTGTTAATTTAAATAAGATTTTTAAAACTCAAAGAATCTGTGAGTTCAGTTAGCCAAAGTGCCTCCATTTAGCAGATGGGGAAACTGAAGTCCCTACTCTTGCTCAAGGTCATACAGTGGGTCAGACTCTATTCTGACCCTTAAGCCGAGTGGCCTTCTTCCTCTTTAAGCTAATTTCCAGTGCCTTCTGTGAGTCCTGGGCTGCTGGGGTCCATGAGGGAGCTGTGCACAGTAGGTAGTAAGGACATCAGAGGAGAAAAGCTGAGTTTTTCTTTGAAGATGGTGTTTTTTGGGGATCTGTGCCTTGCCTTAGTTGACTGTTACTGTATACTGAGAGCTGAAGCTAGCTGGTATTCTGGGGACGATAAATATTGAGCAAGAGAGTCTTTGATGAGCCTGGAAGTAAATGATAATTACTGGTAAGCTTACGTTAAAAAAAATGCGTGTGTGTGTGTGTGTGTGTGTGTGTGTGTGTATCTCCAAACTGGGGGATGAGTAATCACTCACACAAGTCTATAAAGAGCTTGTTTAAAGAGTCTATAAAGAACTTCTCTAACTAGGCATTCACCTAGTCCTGAATTTTATTAATGGAAGAAGGGCTCATTATACCATTAGTTGTATATGGCTATTTAAATTAAAATTAATTAAAATTAAAAATTCACTTTCTCAGTTCCACTAACCTCATTTCCAGTGGTCAGGAGCCACATGTGGGTAGTGGCTACGGTGGTAAACAGTACAGATACAGAGCTTTCCTCTGATCGCAGAAAGGACTGTGCGCCAGTGTTGCCGTAAGTCAGTGTTTCGTAGAACAGTATCTGCTCTCCCCTTGCATCTGAACCATCTGGTCAGAGGGTGCTTGGTGAAAGCAGGTTACCCAGGTTCCACGACAGGCAGATTGCACCAGAAGTTATTGGGAGATTGGCTGGGAATCTGTATTTTTAAAAAGCACACCCCCGGGGCGTTTTGGATGCACATTTCAGTCAGAAGCACAAAGAAAGACAGAGGAAGATAAAGGCATTGGGGCTAACAAGAGGTAGGCTGTGAGTGTTTGATGGGACCCACTGCCCAATATAGAATAATCAGGGATGACATAGTCAATTGATCTGCAAGGTCATGGATAAATCACATCTGAGGTTGTCACTCCATTGTCTTGGAAACCTTCAAGGACACGCTCATTGTGAAAAGTTCATTGGAAGGATCTGCTGGGTGGGCTTAGGGAGGTGGTGTCATGAAATTGGAAAGGAGGACCTAATCAATGGCTTATGCCTTTTCTCCGAAAAGTTTCCATGCAGCCTGTCACTGCTGCTTGTGCTTTTCTTTCCTTGTATCTGACAATGAAAAGAAAAATGTTTCATGCCGACTCTGTGAGGGTTGTATGTAGATTTTGTATTTGCAGGGCCTTCGTGTCACTTTCATTTTTCTCTAATTATAACAGGAAACACGACTTTATGAAATATTCTGTATTAATTGTCCCTCAGTTAGTCACCCATGAGATCCGATCCAAAGGAGAAACCGTCTTTCTAGAGGTGTTATATTTATCTACCCATCATTTCATTGTCCACACTCTACCCTTTCTTCCTCCGCTCACGTCATTCCCTGCCAGGGTGGTGGTTTGCACCTCTCAGTTGCTGCAACTCATCCCGTTCTTCACTGCCTCTGGGCTTTGCACATTCTGTTCCCTCATCCTGGAACAGTCTTCTCCTGCCCAGGGGAGAGGTGGCTTTCTCATGGCTACAACTGTCATCCCGCAGGCGCCTCTGCAGATAACTTGCCTTCAGAGAAGTTTCTCCCGCCAGCTCATCTAGGTAGGATCTCCCCTACCTCCTTGTTTTCGACCCCTGAGCTGGGCTCACTTTTGTGGCTGGGAAGAAGAAAAAGATGAATTTTAAGACAGAGATAGCTTGACAATGATAAAGACAGGCAGGGAGAGGTAGAGCAGCAAGATGGAGAGAAACAGAAAACAGAGGAAGACAAAGATGGGGAAGAACACAGAAACAGAATGAGCAAGAGGGTGCATAAGGAGACACAGAGAAAGAGACACCCACCTCCCCGCCCAGTACACGCCAGAGAGTGCCAGAGATGAGTAAGGCACCCTGCTCAGGTTTTTGAAAGGCACCACACCTCTGAAACTTAGGCTTTTTAGGACTCAGAGGAAAATGAAATATAAGTCCTTGCAGCTGATGGCCCAACTGGCGTTGTCTGGAGCTGGACTTTCCAAGATTCTGGTTGCTCACCCCGTGAGGGTGTGCAGATCAAAGGACATGTGGCTGAAGTATAAATCAAGTACGCACCTTTGAAGGTTTAGGGGGAAGAGGCTGTAAATTACCTCATTAATAATTTTCCCATTGATTGCATGTTGAAAGTGATAGCATTGAGGGCATAGAGAATTTAAGTAAAATAAAAATTAATGTCATTTGTTTTTTTCTTTCTTTTCTCCCCCCTCTTTCCCTTCCCTTCCCTTCCCTTTGCTTTTTTAATGTGGCTACTAGAAAACGTATAATGACGAATCGGTTTGTATTGCTTTCCTGTTGGACGTGCTGACCTAGACCCTCGCCCTCTCCAGGCCCCATGACTGCCTGGATGTTTACGCACCAAACAGTGAAAAAGACAGGGCAAGCGACACTCCCTCTCATTGGGAGGGAGGCCTCAGTCCACCCCCACACACCGCCCGTGGTTGGGGGAGCCCCATCCGTGGCTCATCTCGAGTTGCACATTAAGTGGCAGTGGGTACAAGGCCCCTCTGAGGCTACCCACCTTCCTGGACGCCCTGCCCGGGGCCCTGGGCATAGACTCTTCAGGGCTGGGCGGTCCTTTCTTGGAAGCGTCGAGCTGCCTCTTGGAATAGCCACTCACCAGGTGATTCTCTGTGGCTCCGAGTTCATAAGAGCTTCTTTAGAAAGCAGAAAATGTTTCAAGTGAGTTTGGAGAGATGAGTGTATTTACCGGAAAAAATATTCTGCTCTTTGTCAGCCCTCGATTATATCTGACTGCACTTTACTGTCTGAACCGAGTTGGGGGAAAAACAGTTCATTTAAAGCTTGAAAATACTCAGCCTCTGTCTCGTTCTGCCTCCGTCTTCCTCTCAACAGCACTGTTTGTGTTTGCCTCAAAGCCCACTCTTCCCACTTGTGCACAGCTTCTCTCCTTGGTTTGTTTTCCAGAACATTCTTGCTTCCCTTTGGCCCATGTTCTCCTCTGGTTTCTGTAAATCGGTGTGTTTTGTTCTATTACTACTAATAATAAATGATGATGTATGTGAGTGCTACTGTGGGGTGGATTCTGTGTGAAGAACTTTGCCAACTTTATGTCATTTAACATGTCCGATAGCTTCAGCAAGTGGATACTGTCCCCATTTTACAGTTGAACAAACTGAGGCTCAGAGCAATAAAGTGTTTCCTCCTCCAAGGCCTTGTAGCTAGCTAGTGATGGACCATAGGTTTGGGTCTAGGTCTCTGGACTCCAAAGTCTATGCTTCTAACAATTCATGTCCTCCATATGTTCATACTAGGACTACATGTGAGGACACTGAGGCACAAAGAGATTAAGATTTGTAATCTTTCAGCTTCAAATGTTAGCAGACCCAACTGAAACTGGATTCCACACAAAAGGGAATGGAACATAATCTAAAGCCTGACATTGTGTATGTGTGTGTGGGGGGGGTGGTTTCAGGCAAGTGTTGCTCTAGGAGCTCAGTGTTTCCAAGAATCTGATTTTACCATGTTAATTTTCTCAGTCACTCAGCAAACACTCGTTAAGTACTGACTGCTAACCCGAGCACTCTGCTAGCTTCTGGATATGGATAAGTTCTGGTCTCAGCTCCTAGAGAGACTGACAGTTAAAAAGAAAATCCTAATAGAGCTTGGTATCTGTTCTCTCTCTCTCTCTCTCTCTCTCTCCCCCTCTCTCCCCCCCCCTCTATCTTAGATACTTTAACATACATTACAGATATGGTTGAGTGTTGTGGTGAACCCCTCCATGCTTCCCTAATATGTAGAAGAGATATAAATGGACCTACTCTGGGTGCGTTGTGTTTGGAAGCCTATAATCTTACTTGCTCCTGTATTTACTTCTTCACTCCTGTATGGCATTCAATCTTAATCCTCCTGCTCAGGGTCTCCTCTGTGCTAATGTGGTGGTTTTGAGGAATTCCGTGTGGTTTTCTGGGGTCTATGAAGCAACAATTTTAAAACTACTTTTTTCATTATTAAAATTTTTTTATTGGACTATAATGTACATGCAGAAGAAATGTACATATCCTAAAGCAGAATCTAGTGAATTTTCACAAGGTGTTTGCATCCTTGGAAACAATACCCGGGTCAAGAAACAGAACCTTCCAGCCCCTTTCCCAGTCGACCATGCCAACAAGAATGGTGTATCCTGCTTTCAACACCATAGATTACTTTCACCTCTTTTCCACCGTATACAAATAGAATCACATAGTGTGTACTCTTCTGGGTATAGTATCTTGGATTTGACGTTGTGTTTGCAAGGTTTCTGCATTAATTCGCATGGCTCTATGATATTCTGTTTTATAACTATCCTATAATTCATCAAACTGATCTTGTATTGTTAGAAGTAATTACGTTGTTTGTAACTTTTGCTTCCTTGTTTTCCTTTTCTTTTGTTTCATTTATTGGGAATCAATGCATTTACCCAAAGCAATGATAAAATATTGATTAGACCATATAGCTTGGAAGCTCGGAAGCAGGAGGACCAACTCTGGCTTGCTCTGGAGAGTAGTGGGTTCGTTAGCAATGCTCAGAGGGCTGAAGAGAGGGCCGAGGAACCAGGGCAGGAGAGGTCACAGGCAGTCGTGCAGTCCTACCAGGGAGTATCTGGCAATACACAGGGACAGTCCATCAAAGTGGTGGAATTGGAGTGGGCAGAGGCTGGGTGATCAAAAGCCCATGTCCTGTCTGGTGCACTTGTTAGCCCTGCAGGAAACGGGTTGAAAGAGATGTTTAGGTGGAAGAAAATTCTTCCTGGTAACCCAGAAACACCGTATGGACTAGTTTACCAATTTCTGAGACTGCCCCTGGGCTGTCTCACTGTGGCATGTGAGATTGTGGCATGTGAGGATTGAGATATTGGGTAGGTAGGACTTCTCAAACTTTTCTTTTCAAGGAACTCCGTGGGTATCAGCAGAATGTGATCAGAATCTCAGATGGACCTGAGGGTGCTGTTTTCTGTTTGTCTTCAAAACCTTGGGCTTTGTTTCTAAAAACACGTGTGAACTTTGCATTCCACTCCATGTATATCTGTGTTTGTATGGTATAAGAATAACTATATTTTATAAATTCTCAAATAAGTAGATACTAAAGGATCCTGTTACTCAAAGTGTGATATGTGGACAAGCAGCCTGAGTGTCACCCAGGGCTGGTTAGAAGCACAGAGTCCCAGCATTTTAACACGATCCCTAGTTGATTTATATGTGTATTAGAATTTGAGTAGCACTGCTCTATGATTCATTCATTCACTTATGCATTCATTCAGCAAACACAGATAAGTTTCCTATCACATTTATAGCCACCTTCTTCTTAATACCGGGAGGCACTGATGATGGTGACAGAGATGATGATGAGAAAAGAACACTTAAATAGCCAGGTGTTAGGGGCACCTGGGTGGCTCAGTCTGTTGAGTGTCTGACTCTTGGTTTCGGCTCAGGTCATGATCTCAGGTTTGTGAGATCGAGCCCTGTGTTGGGCTTCCTGCTCAGTGCAGAGTCTGCTTAAGGATCTCTTCCTCTCCCTCTGTCCCTTCCCCGACTCGTGTGTGCTCTTGATCTCTCTCTCAAATAAATAAATCTTAAAAAAAAAACAAAACTATCCAGGCATTGTTCTAAGCTCTTTGTATGTGTTCACCCATCTAACCATCATCATATATAGCCCTAGGAGACAAATTCTGCCAGTCTCCATTTTGCAGATAAGGAAACTAAGGCAGGGAAAAATTGGTTAACTTACCCAAGATGATGTAACAGAGCCTAGATTCAAACCCATGAAGCCCAGCTCTGGAGTTCCTGCCTTCCTTCATTCTGTTCTAAATAAGACAGGGCTCGGGCGCCTGGGTGGCTCAGTGGGTTAAAGCCTTTGCCTTCTGCTCAGGTCATGATCTCAGGGTCCTGGGATCGAGGCCTGCATACTGCTTCCTGCTCAGCAGGGAGCCTGCTTCCCCCTCTCTCTCTGCCTGCCTCTCTGCCTACTTGTAATCTCTCTCTGTCAAATAAATAAATAAAATCTTAAATAAATAAATAAATAAATAAATAAATAAATAAATAAATAAATAAAATCTCTGTCAAATAAATAAATAAAATCTTAAATAAATAAATAAATAAATAAATAAATAAATAAATAAATAAATAAAATCTCTGTCAAATAAATAAATAAAATCTTAAATAAATAAATAAATAAGAAAGAAAGAAAGACAGACAGACAGGGCTCTGCTCTGGAAGGCCACTTCAGGCCCATGTTTCCCTACACAATTTCTTCCAGGATCTTCCATCCAAAAGAAGTGTCCTATTCTGAGCTTCACACATCAAATCGTTCTCTCTTCAGTGATTTGCTGGGGACCCAGCTAGGCACAACTCTGTGGGTTCATTCTTTAAGGATGACGACAGCCCACCCTCAACCACTCACCCTCCGCTTTCCCACACTAGCTCCTCCTGCCTGGAGAGCCCAGGCCTCCCTCTACCTCTGGTCTCTGTGATGAGACCTCTCGAGACTTTACACTCATTCTCATTTTCATCGTGTTTCCCTCTCTGGGTCCTCTGCTCCTTCTCTTCTTGCCTGGCACTTAGTCCATCTTTTCAAATACCACCCAGCTCCTGAGGCTCTTGCTAACTTACATGCACATGCCCACATCCACGTTCACTCATGTGTACACGCAGACACACACGCACCCCCACATCCACTCATAGCCTCCTCCTTACTCACATACATACGCTAGTGACACACACGCAACACGCATCCATCTCTCCAATGCACAGTCACTTACAAACCACTCATTCACATACACTCAAACATGTAGAGAAACACACAGACACCCCAGCAGATTCTCTATCATAGACACACATTGGGGCCTTGTTGGCTGCCATTCATAAAGAACTGTGCAGTGATGTCAGAGAGGAAAAGTTCAGATGAAAATCAGATCCGGTAATTATAGGATTTTCTACACGCACATTTTTTTTTTTTTCCAGGGCTGGACTTGAAAATGAAAGAGGCCCAGGAGATGAGAGCCTTTCCTGGGGGTTGGGAAGTAAGTAAACAAAACCACATTTAAGAGAGTGAGAAAAACTCCCTAAAATGTTCTGAAGAACCGCTTGATGAGGAAGAGGACTGGAGACAACTTTCTTGTCAACTGTTAGGTTTGACATTGGCGTCTTTGAGTGGTGACATTTTGTGGGTTTTTCAAGGACAAAGCCAAGGACTTTCCCTTTCAAGGCCCTGTTTCATCTAGAATAGGACTTTGAATATGATGCAGATCAATTCCTTTTTGCAAATATGCCAAGTGTCTAATCTGTGCTGAGTATTGGATAAGCCACTTAGGGTGCACAGATAAGCTCGGGGTGTCCACAATGATAGGGGAAAGAGGTAAATTTAAGCCAGATGAACTGGTTGCAAGGGACTGAAAACTAACTGAGGCTGGTTTCTTGATAATAGCCATCCTAACAGGTGCGAGGTGATATCTTACTATGGTTTTGGTTTGCATTTCCCCGATGATGAGTGACGTGGAGCACTTTTTCATGTATCCATTGGTCATTCGTATGTCTCCTTTGGAAGAAAAAAATGTCTATTCTGGTCCATTCTGTAACTAGGTTCTTTTTTTATTAATTAACTAATTAATTCTTGTTTTTGTTACTAAGTTGTAGGAGTTCCTTTTATGCTTTGGATATTCCCTTATCCAATAAGTGGTTTGCAAAGATTTTCTCCCATTCTGTAAGTCGTCTTTTCATTTTGTTGGTCATTTCTAAGTGTCCATCCCACCAGAGAGTGTCTAATCTCTACACTGGGGGGAAGACTTGCTTTATGTTTTCAGGAGCCCCCCACAGGAATTGCGACAGTCGGGGATGAGGAAAACGATGCTTAGTGACTGGGATGAGTCAGAGTAGCCATAGTAGCGGTGGGAGGCGTTGCGGAACTGCTAGGAGCCAGGCTGCCTACCTGCATTCAAATCTCAGCACGGTCTTTTACTAGGTAGTTGACCTCGGGCAAGTGACTCATGACTCCTGTTGCTCAGTCTTCTTGTCTTGAAAGTGGAGTGGGGTGAAGTTACCAATCTCAAAGAGTTGTCCTGAAGATTAAATGAGAAAATACCTACAAAATGTCTGAACCGATATGTGTGCACAGTAAGCGCTCAATAAAGATGAGTTACGGTCACTGTTGTCATGCACACCTTCCTCCCACATGGCCTGGTGTGGTGATAGTGGGGGTCCCCCTAGCTGCTCAGTTTTTCTTGACCTTGATTTGAAAGACTTTTGCCTTTCCGTGCTGCTTGGAATCAGGAGTAGCCATGGCCAAATGACTTACTTTGGCCACAAAGTATAAGTAGAAATGATGTGTCACTTCTGGGTGGGAGTTTTATTTTATTTATTACTAAAGATTTTATTTATTTATTTATCTATCTACTTATTTACTTATTTATTTTAGAGACAGACAGAGAGAGAGAACGTGGAGGGAGGGAGCGGGACAAGCTGACTCCACACTGAGCATGGAGCCCACCGTGGGGCTCGATCCCACAACACTGAGATCATGACCTGAGCCACAATCAGGAGTTGAACGCTTAATCAGCTGAGTCACCCAGGCGCCCCTGGGTGGAAATTTTAAAGCCAGTATACGATTTACCACATCTGTCTGTCTCTCTACCATGGTAACCTGCGAGGTTCTGGATGTTGGCTGCTTTGTCACCCTGGTACCAGAGGACACAAGGGGCAGAGTCCTCAGCTGACCTGTGATAAAAATGGACTGTGCATGAGAAACTGCACTCTGCTGTTTTAAGGCCCTGAAACTGGGGCTTGTTTGTTACTGCAGCAAAATCCATCGTATCTTGACTGATAAAGTGGTGGCCACTAGAAACTGAACCATAGGAATCTTTATTCTTCAAATAAATATTGCAGAGGTTCACTCTTCCAACACATTTTACAATGATCCCATCACACAGATTCAGATAAAGAAAAGGGGGGGGGTAAAAAACTTCCTTAGCTTTTGGAGAGAGTTTCTACTTAGCTTTGAAATACTCTGAAGTGGATTCTCACTGAAACAAAACAAAACAAAACAAAAACCTGGGCTTGATGGAAAGTACACAGCCTTCATATATAATGAAAATGGAAGCAGGTATCACAGCACATGTGAAAAGGAAATCTATGAAAACCACAGAGCGTTTTAAGAGGTTAAAGGTAAAAGCAAATGGGCTTATTATGTATCAGTTAAGTAAACACAGGCTTCTTGAACCAGAATGGGAGAAGGTCTGGTCATCATCCAACTTTTCCGAGATGTATTTAAAATATGGCATTAGGTGCACATGGGGTTTTGCGTTTATCACCCTCATAAACAGAACATGTAAGAGCAGAAACTTACTTAGAGACTGGACCGAGAAATGGAGTTTTGGATACCTTAGAAAATTGAAATAAAACTCAGGATTCCAGGGGGATGGGTTGTGGATCTTGAAAAACTAGGTGTTTCACCCTAATCATGATCTATGAGGTCTTTTCAATTTCAGATATGTATCTGATGTTTCAGGCATATTTACTATAGACCCTGGAAATGATGTTTTTTGGGGAGTGAGATGCTCCCAGTCCTCTTTCTTAACAGTAGGTATTTTGGGGTGTGTGATTAACATAGGAATTAATGTCTAGGTTTTTGTGGCTTGGTTGCTGATGTCATCTGGCAACAGAGTGGAACAGATTTACTCTGGGCATTCGCATAGGCTTGGCTGTGTTTCGCATGCCATGTCCGTGGGAATATGATTTCCTGGAGCCTATGTGTGCAGAGCCATGGCCTAAGGGACCATAACAGTGAAGAACACTGCTTTGGCAAGGGACAGACCCTTGTCTGTGTCTTCAGCTATGCTTTGATTAACAAAGGCTCAGATATCCTGTCTCTGCAACTAGATTCTTGAGGATAGAAGCCACACATTTTTTTTTTTGAGAAGGCAGATCAGAGTTCAAATCCTGTTTTCACCACTTCCTAGGGAAATGAACTTACCTGCACTGAGTGTCAGCTTCCTTATATGCAGAATGAAGAAGACAATGAGACTGACCTCCTGAGGTTTGTTGTGAGGATTCAATGCATGTAAATCCCCTTAGCTCAGTTTCTGATAAATAATAAGGGGAGAATATAATGTATCTTTTTTTTGAGGATTTATTTATTTATTTATTTTTAATTATTATTTGCCCCAGGGGTACAGGTCTGTGAATCATCAGGCTTACACCTTTCACAGCACTCACCATAGCACAAACCCTCCCCAATGTCCATAACCCATCCACCCTATCCCTACCCTCCCACCCCCCAGTAACCCTCAGTTTGTTGTGTGAGATTAGGAGTCTCTTATGGTTTGTCTCCTTCCCCATCCCATCTTGTTTCATTATTTTTCCCTCCCTACCCCCCACCCTGCTCCTCAAGTTCCTCATATCAGAGAGATCATATGATAATTGTCTTTCTCTGATTGACTTATTTCGCTCAGCATAATACCCTCTAGTTCCATCCACGTCGTTGCAAATGGCAAGATTTCATTTCTTTTGATAGCTGCATCGTAGAATATAATGTATCTTAACATTAGCCTTGGAACACGAGTCCCAGCTTCAAACGCAAGTTTGGCCAAACCCCGGTTTAGCTTGAGGGGTCTCTCCAGTCATCTCTACAAATGTGCTTTGTGGTCTCAGTCTTTGGTCCGCCCCCGCTTAGGTTTGTGGTATCAATGTGATCATCTAGGTGATATCCCAAATATTCGTCAGTCTGTATAGCACGGGGCTGGACCAGTTGGAAGAGATGTTGGACAGATGCCGGTTGTCACAAGTAGGATGGCACTCTGAATATCTGCCCTTGGTGAAGGCATTCTCTGTAAGCATGAGGCATGGACCAGATGCAAAGCATCCATCCCTATTTTAGTTAATCCACGGGCACAGTGAAGACGGACGTGGTTTCCACAAATAATAGGTATCTCATCATATCTCTGGGCACCTCAGAAAGGGCTGGGTCAGTCAGGAGTCTCAAAGACAACAGAATCCCAACTCAGTAGGATAAGGTGAAAAGGAATTTGTAGGCTTCAGTTCCTGAAAAATAAAATCAGTTGATAGATTTGAATTTAAGTGTGTCTGCATCCAAGTGTTCAGATGGTGGATTAGAAGCTTAGTTTTATACTGTTTACTCTTCATTT
Organism: Ailurus styani; assembly: GCA_002007465.1. Classification (NCBI taxonomy): domain Eukaryota; kingdom Metazoa; phylum Chordata; class Mammalia; order Carnivora; family Ailuridae; genus Ailurus; species Ailurus styani. Next base: position 1,116,792 of record LNAC01000016.1, on the reverse strand, counting down.
CTGCTTCCCTTTGTGTGGGCTCCATTCTCAGGTGGGTTTGCCTTTCTCATTAACCTGACAAGATGGCCCCAACATTGCCAGGTTTATTTATTTGTTTTTAAAGATTTTATTTATTTATTTCTCACGAGAGAGAGAGAGCACGAGCAGGGGGAGGGGCAGAGGGAGAAGCAGGCTCCCCACTGAGCAAGGAGCCCGATGTGGGACTTGGTCCCAGGACTCTGGGATCATGACCTCAGCCAAAGGCAGACGCCCAACTGACTGAGCCACCCAGGCGCCCAATGGTGCCAAGTTTATAGACGGCTCTCCCGGCTTGAAGTACACCAGAAAGGGAGCTCCTCTTTTCCCAACAGACCCAAGAAAAGACCTAGAATTACTTCTTTGACTGCCTATCAATTATCACTTGCCCATCTCTGAACCAACCACTATCTTTTGGGATGGGCTGCTTTGCTTGGCAGTGTCTGCTTCCCATACGTACTGCAGAGACGAGGGTCTTTCACTACATGGACCTGGGGGGAGAGGCTCATTCCCACTGAAAGGACAAGTAATACCAACCAAGCTAAAACAACAGCTGTCCATTACCATGGAGTCACGCAGAGAAGCTAGGGAACTGCAAGATCGTACTGTCCTTTTCAGTCTTGGTCACTCCCCATTCATCATGAATACACGGCTCTCAGATGAAAACAAAGAGTGTTGTGTCTGAATTCCTTCCTCTAAGAAATCAGTTCGTCTGCAAGGCTCTGCTTCCACTCATTAAAACATGAGAACATGGATTTGTCATCCCACTTCCTTCTTGCCCACAGAGGACAGCCTGGAGAAGATGCTTCAGGGGGAGGCGTCGGTGGGATGTGGTGGCTGAAGTCATATGGGTTTGACAGGCTCTTTAAGACTGTATTTGCAAAGTTTTGGAATCATAAAGGAAAGGAAAAACCACAACGTGATCATCCAGGCATTTCTTTCTTTCCTCTTATTTTTCCTCAAAGCTGTGGTACTTCGAGGGAAATTTAATCCTTATGTTTCTGTTTAATTTGTAGTATACTTAGGTCATCAAAATGGAGCCTCTAAAGAACCATTTGATGTCCAGGAAGAGTTGTGAGCTTGTATATAAGCATCTTAAAATGTGTGTGTGCTCATGCGTGTGTGTGTGAGTGAATGTGTGTATGTGTGCTCGCACTTGAGATGGACCCTTTCAAAGCTCTGTATTCCATTAGGTCTGAACTCATCAGAAAATGAAGTTCAAGCCTCAAAGTTAGATAGAAAGATGTTTAGAGAGACTTTTTTTCTTTTTCAGAACTACATATGGAATAATAGAAGCATACTGCACACTTCCTCAGACCAGACAATCAAAGAATGGGTGTCACTTTCAATGACAATTTTCGGGTGGGGTTTTCTAGATTCATTGTCTGTATTTGCTCACCTCCCACTCTTAACTCTCTCCAGTCTGACTGACATCAGCCCTCTCCACCCACACCCATCTCCATACTGTCCTTGAACTCCCCCATGATGTTGCTAAGTCCAACGGGCGTGCTTATCATACTTGACCATCCGGTGGATACTTTTCTTTCTCAGGTGATGTGACCTGTCAGCAAGCATATGACGCAAACAAATGCACTCCTCTCTTGATACAACTCCTCACTTGGTTTGAATAATTTCAGGATTTCCCACTAATCTCCCAATGTACCCTACCTCTCTGGCCACTAATCCTCCATCCCCCTGCCTTGTCCGCCTCCTCAACCCAGTCATTAGATGGTGGAGGTCCTCTGGGCTGAGTCCCCCTATTCTCTCTCAAGGTGACTTCGTCTGCTTCTGTGGATTCAATGCCATCGCTATACTAGTGGTTCTCAAATTTCTGTCTGTCTCCCAGGCAGCTGCTTTGCGCTCCAGGGAATATAACCAGATCCCCTGCACATCTCCACGTGGGTATCTCAAAGGCACCAGAACCATAGCACTTTGAGGACTAAAGTTCTCATCTCCAAGCCCTGTCCTCTCAGTCTGTTTGTTCCCTTTCTTTAGTGGAAGACACATTCTAGAATCTCATTCTTTTTGTCTCTCTTCCACCGCTGTCTTAGTCCCACTTACCACCATTTACCTCGTGCCTGGCCTCCTGTTTGACTTCATGTCCACGGTGCCCCATTCTGGAGCTCTCCTGCTCTGTAGGCCCAGGTGTCTTTTGAAGCTCTAATGACCTCTCGAGTCGTCAATGGCTTTCCATGGTGCTTAGGACAAAAATGAAGATCCTTCGTAGTGTCTGCCCTGCACGGGCTTGTCCCTGTCTGTGTTCCTAGCTTTGTGACATAGCATACCCCCCTTTGCATCCTGGGCTGTAGCCATTGTGGCTTCTTTTCCTTGAAAGTGCCCTTCTCCTCCCACAATGGGTATTTTGCGCACACTGTTCCATCTGTTTAGGATTTTCTCCCCCTCCTCTCCCATGTACCCAGGTAACTCCTATTCATCATTCTGACCTTAGTGTAAGGATCACCACGCTGGGAAAATGTCCCTTGATCCCATGTCCTGCGGCAGATGACTTTGTTTTCTACATTCATAAAATGGTGCTCTTTTTCCTTTGAACAATTATCTTGGCTTGGAATTATATTTTAATATATGTATATAAAATATATGATCTCATATAGGACAATACATTTATACTTGATTATTAAATGATATCCTGATTTAATATTACATGTGTAGCATTTATTTCTGTATATTACATATATATGTTACTATTTCTCATTAGACGTCAAGAACAGAAACTGTGTTTGTCTCAATCATCATTGTATCTTCAGTATAGTACATTTTGGGACACTTAGTAGGCCTTTCAGGTTAGTTGGGGTTTATCAGTCTTTGAAAATGCACTACTCAGATTTCCTGCTAGGGGACATATTATGGACCAAAGGCCCCAGCTGCCTTCCTTCTGAATCCACCACCACATTTACAAGAAGATCATGCTTCTGGTGGATTGTCTCTGCCAGGAACAGCCCTTTCAAGAAAAAGTGATGAAGGTCTATTCCTGTGGGATGTTCATCTCCTCTAATAGGCACCTTTGGTTTGAGGGCTCATCGTTGGCCTGGCCAAAATATTTTGGAACCGAGCTGTAGTCCAAGAGTCTTCCTCTGTCATTCTGCTTCCTTTGTTCGCTTTTTCCATGGATGTTGGACCTGCATCATGGTCTGAAGAATCTCCCTACTTTTTCCTGCTCCCTCCCCTTCATTGTTCAGACATTTCCCTGGCGAATCTCTAGCAGGTCTACTCTTGTCATCGTGTCTACATTTTTGGGGACCCAGATGAATACAGATGATACCAAGAGTGATCCATGAAAGCAGAGGGTAAGAAGGCGATTTGGGATTGGCCCCCTCATAGCCCAGCTGACAAAGAGGACTTCCTCCCAAGTAGGATGAGGGTCACTGACAGTCCCTGATGAGAGGTGGCAGCCCCGTTGCTGAAGATTTCACATGTGGTGAAAACATACCAGCGGAGGGGGGACATCATTGCCAGGGTAGCGGTTTGGAGATTTGAAAGATATGGAGGGGCAGTGCTTTCTAGGACAGAGGAGTTGGCTGGCTATTGCTAAGTTATATTGGTGCTCTGAAGAGAAGTAATAAGAATCTGATGGGCCAATAACAAACAGTTGAAGTCTATGTGTGAGAGTTAAGGAGCCCTTTTGGTACCTTATGAGGAGGACTGTATTTCCTGCATGTTTGAGAGAACACAGGTGGAGACCAGACTGAGAGTCTGATAGAGTCAAAGAGCCCCAGAAAGGTTTAAGTGCTCAGCTGTGGCAAATCTTTTCTGATAATGCCAGGGTCATGGTTGGGAAGATCTAGGATTCTGACATATGGGACAGTGACATCCAGGTGGATGTCCCTGAAGATTTAGGCTCTCTAGACTTTGAACACCCAGAGCTTGAGAGTTGTCTGGCTAGGAAGTGCCCAGAATTCTTCCAGGCTGGAAGATGCTGCCGACATCTTGTCCTTACTTCAGTGAACCACCTTCTCCTTCCCTAAACAATTTCAAAATGGAGATGAAGCTGGGACCCTCGTTTCACATGCTCAGCTACTATGGGGAGGTCTGGGGCTCAGAGGCCCGGGAGAACAGATCGCCCCCCCCCCCAGCAGGTACTGCCTCACCTGGATGTCATGCCAATAATGAGAGTCAAGTCCCAGCATTACCTGGGAGGAATAACGGAGGGAGAGCCCAAGCTTGGTTATGGGTGAGTAGGTGGGAAAAGCAAAGAATCAGAAAGATTAGGTGATGTGTCAGAAGTCATCGTAAGGCATGTTAGAGTTGAGTTTTACTTTAATATAAATCTCAAAGATGGCTCTTTCTTTTACCTGGTTGGTTGCAGTGCTAAAGGGTGACTCAGTGTATAATATCAGCTGTCCTGGTCATCGTTGTCATTATCTAGTCATCGTTGGCACTAGAATGATAACTTGCCTATTGAAAGAGCAGTCTGTATCAAGCCCTGTGATGAACATTAGAACTCACTTCATATTACAACAGCCCTGGGGTTGTACGTGAATACTCTCTCCAGTTTCAGAAATGGAAACTGGGATTTAGAGACAAAGCATTTGCCCAACCTCACCATGTTGACAGACCGTAGGACAAAGATGAATACGAAAGTCCGCCCCTGGGGTTGGAATTCCTGCCCTTGATGCTACTTCCATGAACAGGCTGGAATTCTAATAAACCCACAATATTTTAGATACTCTATTTTTAAATTAAACCGAGTAGGAGAAAAATGACCGAATACTTCTCCCACTCCACAAATACAAACATATCCAAGTACCCGTTGAACACTGGAAGTATAACCTGGACAGCCTCCCCAGCACCTGGTTCGATGGGATGGGCCTACCAACACTCCCGTTGTTTTCATTGGAGAAACTGAGTCTCAGGCCCCTTGAGGAGCCTGTGCGTGTTGCCGGAGCCATCACTCAGGCCTGAGGCGTCTCTGTCAGGGTTTTATTGAGCAGAGCTGCCTGCCGCCATATGCATTTAAATAATGAACAAGGATCAATACCTGTCTCTGTTCTTCTTGTCCACATTCCCTTGGTGATGGCCCAAGAACAGGAGGCCAGATTCACCACGAAGCTTCAGCCTGCAGTGGAAGCTCATTATAGCTGGGCTGGAGCTAAATTTTCCTCATTGAGAACCACGAGAGACATCAAAAGGGATGATAGGAGAGGTCAGAGGGAATTCACCAGGATCTAAATCTTGAATCCCAGTGAGCTAATGTGGCTACGTTTCCATAAACAGACACCCATCCATCAACAAATGGTTATTCAATAGTCAACACCAACCCGGCTAGGAGGCAGGCTAGCCCCGTAGTTAAAGGATGCTCTGGCTCCAGCTAGATCTGAGGTCAAATTCCATTCCTGCCGTTCACTAGCTGTGGGAATTTGGGCAGGTCCTTTTGCTTGCCTCCCCCCTTCCCATTGTTCTTTGCAAATTTACGTAGGTCTAACACAGGAAAAGTAGAGTGCTTGTAGTGTGTTAATGTTTGGTGATTACAGATAGATATTTATGTAATATATATATCCCATCTTTGTGTGTGTGCATGTGTGTGTAATCACCACCCAGATCAGGAAGTAGCACCCCCCACAGTGTTCCCTCATGCTGCTTCTGGATCTATACTTCCGCCAAGAGACAATCTTTACTCTGACTTCCATCTCCCATGGGCTAATTTTGTCTGTCCTTGAAATTCACATACATGGGATTGTACAGAAGAGACTCTACTGTGTGTGGCTTATTTCACTCTCTATAGCACCTGTGAGTTTCATTGGGGTTGCTGTGTGTGTAGCAATAGTCCATTTCTTATTTTGACAAGGTATTCCATTGTATGAATGTAACACCGGGTACTCATCCATTCTTCTCTTGATACGTGTTTGTACCATTCTAAGTATCTGGCTATTGTAAATAAACATATCAGGAACATTCCTGTGCTTATTTTCTTATGACCTGTGCTGTCACTTCTGTTGGGAGCGCAGCTAGGAGTGGAGTTGATGGGCCATTTTGCTTCTGTGTTTGGAGTTTCAGTTTCCTTATTTAATCTGCTTGGATTAAACGAGGTCCATAGTCTAACACATATTGATCGCCCCATAATTATAAGAATTATTCTAATTGTTTTCATGCTGCAAGTTTAGAGATAGCTGTTTTGACCTAAACTTTTCTTGTAAGTGGTGCTGACTTTTCAATCCAGGACCTAGTGTGACCGTGACGTTGGGTTGAGCAGCCAGACGTTTATGCGGGCTCTGCGTGGAAAGTTGAGGGGAGGCACTCACTTCCCACCTGCCCGAGTCAATAGTGGGTTCCTCCCACACAGACTTACTAAGGGAGCACTTCTTCATGTTGGCTTTATTTCTTCAGACTACAGAGAGGGCTGGTGCTTCACTGCCTCCTGTCAGCAAGCTGGGACATGGACCGTGATCTTCAAAAATGAGCTCTCTTTATATCCTTGTTTTCCTTTTTGAAATTGTTGCCTTGAAATAATATCTAGATTAGCCAAGTGAGATTCTAAAAGAATCAAGACACAAATGCCAAAGGAACTTGGAATGTCCCCTGGGCCTCAAAAGTTGGGCTGAGCTAAAAACTGGGAACCTGAGAGTCCATGGACCCTCCCTCCATGCCGGACCGTGGCCATGCCCTTGAATCTTCATGAGCAGAAACTTGGGCAGACCTAAACAGATTGTGGTTGGAGTCAGAAGACAGCCTTGGAGATGTAATAAATCAAGGACAATTGTAAAGGTGCTTTGTGTTCTAGGATGTTGAAACATCTCTCTGCCTAATGGAACCTTCCCCAAGGCACTGTTAACTGTAGGCATAGGTTAACATGAAGAACCACTCTCTGCCCCATCCCCTTTTTCTTCTGCAAATAATAGGATGATGTTTCATCTCCAAAAATAGCCCGTTGGGCTTGGAACCTGTTCCCTTCTCCTCCTAGGACTCCACGGGATTATTGGATTATGAAGCAAAGGGCTTTTTCAGGCTTGCTGGCGTGGCTGCCTGGCGTCAGAGGGCAGAAAGCCAATGTTAGCCGAATGCATGGACTCTTTCAGCTTTAATAATATCAGACACCAGAGTTCCAGGCACTGTGCTAGGTGCTTTCATGGTCTCAGCTAATTCTTACAATGACCTTATTATAAAATCAAAACTCCCTCTCCCCTTTTCATTTTGACATAAAGGAGCAAGCCGGTCTTCATGTTCGACCGTGTAGTAGGAAGGTAGCAGCGCTGGAGTGAGAATTCCACAGCCCACGCCTTTAATCGGGAAAATATGTCATTTGCAAATGGCGGTTACCGCTGCTGAAGTTTAGATTTGGGATTCCTGAGATTTTTCTACCGACGTCTACTTATGCTGAGCTTTGGTTTGAGAATTTTATTGTTCCCCTTACCTCTAAGCCAGTGCCTGACAAAATCGAAACTTGATAATTGTGGCCAAACCAACCTTCATCTGGTGGCCCACGAAAGAAAATGGCGCTCACCCAGCCTGCTTTGTCTGTTCCTTCCCAGAAGAAGAACTTACCTTTTCTCTCCTGATTTCCCACTTACCTCAAAGGTGCTGGTAGATAGCTATTACTTTTCTTGACGATCCTGCCTTCTGGACGGCTCTGCTTTGCCCCATGTTGGGAAGAACTTTCATAATACTGAAAGTTTTCCAGAGACTTTTTTTTTTAGAGGTAAATAAGACACCTTTTATTACCAAAAAGGTATTTGTACATTGTTGTAGCAATATTGCATCTATTTAGAAAATGGGCTTCTCCAAAAGCAAATTAAAATATGTTCTTCAGGTGACGCAAACTTTCCATGTTTCATTAAATCAAACTACAAAACACAGTTAAAAAATATTTTAAATTAAAATCTTGGCCTGGGTGGCTCAGTGAATTAAGCCTCTGCCTTTGGCTTAGGTCATGATCTTAGGGTACTGGGATCGAGCCCCACACTGGGCTCTCTGCTCAGTGGAGGGCCTGCTTCCCCCTCTCTCTCTGCCTGCCTCTCTGCCTACTTGTGATCTCTCCCTCTCTCACTGTCAAATAAATAAATAAAAATCTTTAAAAAAAATCTTGGCTTTATGTGTCTTTTGGAAAGGTTAATACCAGGGGGTGGAAATTACCAGTGATTTCTGGTTTTGTTTTTATTTCTCAATTAGACCATGTAATACGTATAAAAATAGAATTGTAGACACATTTGTGTCCAGAATTCACTCTATTTCACAGTGTATTACAACACATTGACATTTTTCATATCATATTCTTTTATCTTAAATTTTACAGTATATTAAGCTCATAAAAGACTTCAAAGAGTCCTTCCCTATTCGGCCTGGCTATTAGGGCATGTCCATCCCCTTAGATGTGGTGGATTGATTCAGGGAGAACACATGAGTCCTTTGCTGAGATCAGGGGGATGCTGGGAGGCAGTGGGTTTCCCTCCTTTAGAAATTATGAGATTCTCTGGGAATAATCTAAGCCTGGTATTGTTGAGAGCCATCTTTGGTTTTATGTCAATTAGGCCCAGAAGAAATGTGAAGTCAATGGGGGAGGAAAGAAGGTATGGGAGTTAGAGAGACAGACAGACTGAGACGGAAAAAGACAGAGAGGAGTCTAAGGACATATTCTAATAGAACTTCGGATTCAGCTATGCCCAAAGCTTCCTTCTTGGTTACTTGGGGCACCACGGGGGTGTGCCACTCAGGTCTCCCCACTGTGAGCATCATGGTTGGAAGCCTCAAACGTTTGCGACTTAGAATCTAGCAGTGTTCACTCAGAAGCCACACGGTCCCTGGGCTGCTCCAGCCAATCACTAAGCATGGTGGGGGTCCCAGAGCAGGGCCATTTCTCTTTACTCTGGGGCTTCCGTTGGTCTCAAGCTCTGAAACTTGATTGGAACTACCCCACCGTCTGAGGCTCTTTCTATCCAATCCTGTTTCCTTCCCTCTCTCTTCTTCCAGGTACTAGACCAGTGTGCCACGGTCTGAAGGTTCTCCCTGGTCTACTCCTTTGTCCTTCACAGATACCTCCCTGGTAGATCTCCTGACTGTCTAATTCTGTTTTGGCTTCTTCTTCTTCTTTTTTTTTTTTTTAAAGATTTTATCCATTTATCCGACACAGAGAGAGAGATCACAAGTAGGCGGAGAGGCAGAAAGAGAGAGAGGAGGAAGCAGGCCCCCCACTGAGCAGAGAGCCAGATGCGGGGCTCGATCCCAGGACCCTGAGATCATGACCTGAGCCGAAGGCAGAGGCTTTAACCTACTGAGCCACCCAGGCGCCCCCTGGCTTCTGTTTCCTGTAGGAACTGGGCAAACACACCACCCCAGTGCATTCCATTCTTGCTTAAGTTCATTTGAATTGGGCTCTCTGTCATTTGCAACCCAAAGAATCCAGTTACAAAAGTGGGATCTAATATGTAAAACTGCTTGGGAAGCCATAGGTCCTGCAGAGCTATTGGCTAAGGTTACGATTATTCTCAAGATTATCTACAGAGAGTCATGTGACTAGACGTTAAGAGTAATTCCTCTCCAGTGAGGGTTGTGTTTCTGTAGGAAAGCCTTGAGGGTGGACAAGTCGTGGAGGGTAATGAGATGGTGGGTGGGGCTCCACCCAGGGTTCTGTATTCTCTGGAACTTTCTGTATGGTTGCTGTTGAAATCCAAGGCTCTTGTTCTGTGTCTATCCGGGACTTGAAATCCTAGTTTGTGGCCACTGGGGCTTGGATATCTCTGAGGCACTGGGAGCCCTACTGGTCTAAAGGGGCAGCATATTATTATTCTCCAGCCCTCTGTTTTTCCCTTATGTGACCTTCCTTAGCTTAAGGAATGCCCTACAGTGGATCCAGTCGTTTAGAACAAAAATCTGGGAATCATTCTTGATTCCTTCCTCTCTTCCCTCCCCATTCCATCAATTGCAATTTCCCCTCCATGAAAAGACTCATTGCCTTCTTTCCTGAGCTCTAAGTAAGGCACAAAATGCACTAGCCTGTGCCTGCCCCGTGGAAGTTACTCCCGAACATTAACTGTTCATTTCCATTCTCATTACCCCTAAATCTGGCATCATGTAGACTTTCATAAGTCAATAATCAGCTTTTAAAAAATTACTAAGAGATTGTTTATTTTAATGAAATTCAGAAGGTGGCTTATCCGCCTATTTTCTTTCAGGAAGAGACCCCCTCATACCTAGAATAAAAGGAACAACGCTTGGAGAAAAATCAACTTCACATGTCCAAGCAATGCTTTGTCAACCTTGGAATGTCACAAACGATGTGATTCTAAAACTCACTGGGAGATTGGCATCGGGTTGCCAAGTGTGTCTTTTGCCAAATTAAGTAATATTTTAAACATCACTGTCTGCTCAAAAAAAAAAAAAGAAATCTTGCCATGTGCAGCGGCGTGGATGGAACTAGAGGGTATTATGCTAAGCAAAATAAGTCAATCAGAGAAAGACAATTATCATATGATCTCACTGATACGAGAAATTTGAGAAAAAAGAGGATCTTAGGGGAAGGGAGGGAAAAATGAAACAAGATGAAACCAGAAAGGGAGATAAACCATAACTCCTAATTTCAGGAAATAAACTGAGGGTTGCTGGAGGGGATGGGGGGTGGGAGGGATAGGGTGGCTGGGTGATGGACATTGGGGAGGGTACGTGCTATGGTGAGCGCTGTGAATTGTGTAAGACCGATGATTCACAGACCTGTACCCTTGAAACAAATAATACAGTATGTGTTAATTTAAAAATATAAAACAAAAACAACCCCCCCCCCAAAAAACAAAACAGAAACCAAAAATCGCTGTCTGCAAGAGCTGTCAGTTCGTTAACGCACACCTTGATCAAAACTCTGACTCAAAAGTTTCAGCTCTGAGATGAGCTGCTTTTAAAGCAGAGTAAGTCCAGGCTTCCAGCCGTCTTCCTTCCCACCCCACTCCAGCTTGGTGCCACGTGGACCGCTTAACCTCCCGTCACTTTTGTCCCTCTCCTCTCCCATCCTCCTTCCTGGTGGCAGCGTTTCCCTCCCTTTTCCAGATCCGGCGTCGGAAAGGCCCCCTCCCACCCTCTCCTCTGTCCAACAAACGGAGGCCTGTCCTCCAGAAGCCAAGGATGGTGGACACCGGCCACCTGAATTGCCCGAAACCTTTCAGTCGGCAGGAGGAGAGAAAAGCCTGGAGGGCGTTAGCCACTCATGTTCCATGCAAAAGGGGAAAAAGAGGGAATCTTTGCAGAACAGTCCGTATAGAAAGAACAGAATCTTAGAACAAAGGCCAGTCTTTGATATTGACTACATTTCCCTCTGTGAGCGACTAGTGTGACATTTCCCTTCCTTCGCAGTTTGTCGTTGCCTGGTGCAGACTTCGGGGTCTTCCACTTATCTTCCCCGGGTGATTCCTGTCACTCTTTCTAGGCACACTGAAGCCCTAGGGAGCAAAGCCCTTTCAGAGCCGCTGAATGATCTTCCTCTTGGAGGGAGCCAGGGAGGGAAGCAGCTGAAACCCAGTCTGTCTCACCTTGTCCCATCCCATCGCTCACCTGGACTGGAGCTCTGGGCGGAGCCCTTGATTCCGGAAAGGTCAATGCCATGCTTATAGCAACCGCATAGGAAAACGAGAAGTGCACTTCTCTGATGGGTTTTCTTTCTGACCCAAAGACAGAAAAACAAGTCTAAAAGAAATACAACAAGAAGCAGGACTGGATTCCTCAAATCTGTTTGGACTTGTCAGCTCACCTGAGTTCGACGGTGAGTTCAGGGGTCCTCCACCCCTCCAAACAGGGTCACCTCCTCTACCACCTTCCTCTTTGGGGTTGACATCCAAACGAGGGGACTGTCCTTCATGCCACCAATCATGCTGTAATTCACAGCATTGTCTTTTCACAATGAAAATGACGTCTTCATTTTCAACTCTCCAAATTTTCTATTTTCTCTAGAATCAACCTCTATCGTGCTGACTCTAAGAGGGCAAGCTGCCACAGTGTGTCTAACGAAAGTGTTCAGTGTGAGTGTGTAGAGAACAAGGTTCCGTAGGGAGATGGGGTTTAATAACGTGATAATAGACTCACGGAGATCCTAACAGCAGCAGCCACTGTACATGCATGATTGCAGCTCACACTCGTGACAAACGTGGAGGCAGGCGTCATGATCTTATGCCACCGATAAGGAAACCGAGGATCAGAGAGGTTTAGGTTCTTTCCCAGGGGCACTCAGCTGGTAAGTGGTAGAGCTAGGTCCAAACCCATGCTTGCCTGGACTCTAAGACCTGTGTGCTCCCTGCAGACACGGTGATGCGACTGTCCTTCCGAGTGATGTCTGTTACCTCTTCTTATCTTTTTTTTTTAATTTTATTTATTTGATAGAGAGATTACAAGTAGGCAGAGCGGCAGGCAGAGAGAGAGGAGGAAGCAGGCTCCCTGCTGAGCAGAGAGCCCGATGCGGGGCTCGATCCCAGGACCCTGAGATCATGACCTGAGCCGAAGGCAGAGGCTTAACCCACTGAGCCACCCAGGCGCCCCTCCTCTTCTTGTCTTTAACTTATGTCTGGTTTGACTGAGACTCTGGCCCAGGTGATGCGAAGGAAGTTGTGTGCTGGAGGGGAAGCTCCCGACTTCAGGGCGTTACATGAGGGGTCACACTTTGAGTTTCATCCCCATGACGTTTGCTTATGTAACCAACTCTCCTCCTTCGCATCTAAACTCTTCTTTGTCTCCAAACTTTAGATTTTATTCAGATAAGGCCTTCAGGGGTGGTGGTGGCGATGGTGATGGCAGTATGGGTTGTACCCATAATGTTCCCATTTTGCCGATGAGAAAATTGAGGCATGCAGCGTTTGCCCAGGCAGTGAGGAGAAGATGCAGGATTTGTACTTGAGGTGCTAGCTTCAGAATCCACGGGCTTCGGCAGGGACTGGGTGGGTGAGAAGGCTGTAGAGAGAGCATTGGTGGCATGGGGGTGGGACGCCACTGGGGGGAGATAGTCTGCTTCCAGACGTTGCCCTTGACTGTGTGTGTGTGGGGGGGGGGAGTCTGGGCCAGCCCCGCCACCCAAGCAGGGATGTTTATAGAGGGGACGTCTCCCCCACACCGGGACGGTGTGCTCCTGACACCCTGCGGGCTCCAAGAACCCAGTTCCAAATGAATCCGCGACTTCAAAAACAAAAACAAAAACAAAAACAGTTCATGCTCAGTCTCTTAGGAAGCAACAACAAAAAGGCAACAAGAAACCTCTCCCATCCATCTGTAACCAAATATATTTTGTGCTTGGTTTCCTTGGGCGGCCTTCTCTGAACAGCTTCTAATTCATCGAGACAAAAACCATAGAACGATTTCAGGCATTGGCACTCTCAGCTCGGCCGGGCACTTGGCTTCCCGGGGAGCGTCGTGCAGGGGCCTTCTGAGGTTGGCTCAGCCGGAGGCCGGGAGGCCCCGGGGACAAAGGTGCTTATGCTCTTCCCCGCGTGCCGAGCCGAGCCGTAGTTGAGGGAAGTGCGGACGATCGCCCAGTGCGCGATCACAGCCAGTTGTGCAGGGAGGGCTGCCCGGCGCCCCCAGTGGTCTCCACACCAGCTGGGAAGAGCGCCCAGGCGGGGACGGATTTATGGCAGGCCTCGCAGAGCGGGATGTGCGTTTCGGCTGGTGCGTTGGAGAGGGCACAGCTTGTCCCTCTTCCTTGGCCCCCCCCCCTCTAATCCCGACATCAGAAGGCAAGGAGTTGGTCGTTAATTCATTTGAATTTGGAATCGGGTTTTTTTCCTGTGGCAGAGGCGGGAGCCACAAGGATTTTCCTGTCCAGTATACTGCGTTCAGTTAATATTTACTTAGTGAAATGAATGCAGCCCTAAATGAGTGTTAATATAAGCCAATATTTACTAAGCTCTACTGGTATGCCAAAGCCCCATTATAAATACTTTGCTTGGCTGGTGCGGTGGATTCCCATTATTACCAGCATTTTACAGATAAGGAAACCGAGGCATAGGAAGGTGGGTGATGTACCTAAGGTCACACAGCTGGATGGCAGAGTGGGTTGCAGGCCCAGGAAGCTAACCACAGCGCTATATTATGGACAGATGGATAGAAGCCTGACATCGGGGTGTCACTGGGGGAATTCAAGCCAATCCCACCTGCTTTCAGGGGATGAGAGAAGCGTCTAAAGGAGCCCAGGTTTAGGGAGCGAATTTGTGGCAAAACCAGGTTTTCTGGCATATCTTCCAGAGATCCTGCTGGCTCTCTCCCTGTGCCTTCGAGAAGTCTCTAAGCCTTAGAAGACTGAATTTTCACCAGGCCTTGGTGTCCCGAGGAAGCAGAAACACACACCTGACCCCAAGGAGGGCAGCTGACCATCCCTGTTGGCCTGGGACTGAGAAGTTTTCCAGAACATGCTAAAACTGAGAGGGCACCTGGGAACCTGGGACAAGTTGGTCCCCCCACGGTTGTGTTTATGGAAAACTCTCACCAATAAATAATGCCTGTGTGAGCCCGTGCGTTGTCGAGCCTTTCAGGAATGCGACCCAGTGCAGGCCGGGCCCTGGGTTCTGGTATCAGACAGACCTGGTATGGGATCTTACCTGCACCACCGCCTTCTCAGCAAGTGGCCTCGGGCACCTTACTGACCTCTCTGAACCTCAGTGTCTTTTTCTATGAAATCGGGCTGATGCTTAAATCTACCTCAGGGGGTTGTGGTGGGGTTGGAATGGGACAATAAAATGTAAGATCAACCACTTGATAAGTATGCTGTGTACTGTATAAGATACCCCCCAAGACACGTGGAATCAAGCCCCTAGCTGGGGCTCTCACCTTGTAATTCTAGTTAGACATCATGGCAGGCTCTAGAGTGATGCCCAGCTGGGTCCACGTCTGCTCTTCTGCATTTTTCCCCAGCCTTGCAGACCCAAATGCACACAGGGCCGGGAATGAACTGAACCCCTGCCCCCCCACGCCCAGATTCTCCCCACAGGGTGTTGAGTCCCCAACAGCCCCGTGGAGGAGTGATGATTCCTACCCCCATTTTCCAGATAAATAAACTGAGATCCAGGAAGCTAAAGAGACCTGCCCAGGGTCACTCATGTCATAGGTGGTAGAGGCAAGCTTTGAAGTCGGGGCGCCTGGGTGGCTCAGTGGGTTAAAGCCTCTGCCTTCAGCTCAGGTCATGATCTCAGGGTCCTGGGATCGAGGCCCGCATCGGGCTCCCTGCTCAGTGGGGAGCCTGCTTCCTCCTCTGTCTCTGCCTGCCTCTCTGCCTACTTGTGATCTCCCTCTCTGTGTGAAATAAATTAAAAAAAAAAAAATCTTTAAAAAAAAAAAAGATTTGAAGCCAGGCAGCAGTCTGTCTCCGGGCCCTTGCCCACGAGACTGCTGGCCTTTTCCTGACTGCCTTGAATCCTTACTTATCTCATTCCCTCATATTTTGCATCTCGCTATTGTTTCATTGTTTTCAGTTTCTAAAATTTTATTTTATGTCTCCTGAAACAACACTGAGTGAATGAATATCCTTTGGTCTAAACCAGGGTTTCCCCACCTTGGTGCTCTGGACATTTGGGGTAGGTGATTCTCTGTTGTGGGGGCTGGTACGGGGGCCCAGACCGTGCACTGTAGGGTGGTGAGCCGCAACCCTGGCCTCCACCCACTATGTGCCAGCAGCGCCCCCTCCCCCTGGCCTGACTATATTTTGGGAGAATTGCTCCCAGTTGAGAATCGCTGATCTACACCTTTGTATTTTGATGTGACCATTTCCTGGATCCCAGGGTGTGTGCTATTTTTTTTTTTTTTAGGGTTCTTGATACGTAATGCCAAACTGTCTTCCCCAGAGTCATGCCAGTTCATAAGGCTGCCTGCTGAGCAGGAGAACGCTGTTTCTGCCACGTGCGCCAGTGACTGCTGTTCTGCAAGGCGTTCGTGGGGATCTTTGAGAAGTACTTACGGACTTCTGGGCACAGAGAATGGAGAAGCCCTAGTAGATGACCCAAAGCCACCACTTCCAATAGGGAAATCTGCTCCACCCGAAGGGGCCGTGACTTGTCCCAGGTCATGCCAGGGGTGGGCAGTCCAGCTGGGCTCCTTGAGCGTTGGTGAAAAGTACCTTGTAACTGTGAGTGGGCATCCCAGGCAGTGGCCTCCTCAGTCATTCCCAATTAGATGGCTTCATTTTCCAGGATTTTCCTCCCAGGTGGTGTGGGATTCCATAAAAAAAAATTTTTTTTATTGTGCTGGCTGTGGATAAAGGCAGTGCTTTGGTGGTGAGGCAGGGAGTGAGTTGAGGAGCCGGTAAAAGTTTACGGGCTTGCAGCCTGCCACAGACTGGGTTTATTGTCCTTTGTAAATTCTCTGCCATTTTTGCCCCCTTTGAAGTCAGGAGCGATGGAGTCAGTGGCCTAATTGATACAGGATGGGAAGAGGCTTGGTGATGCTCCCAAGAGATAGGGCTGGCATGTTCCTGCAACTGTCCGCCGTTCAGTTCCTCAAAGGGGAAGGGTCTGTGGACCCAGCTGCACTTAGAATAAGCTCAAGTGCCTCCCTAGGGCCTTCCTGCCCCAGCCTGCATCTACCTGTTGGACTTCGTCTCCCACCTCTCCGCTTGGGCTCGCCATGCCGCAGCCGTGACGGCCATTTTTCCTTGTCTATATCCTGTCCGTTCCTTCCTCAAGGCCTTTGCAGCTGCTGTTCCCTCTGCCTGGGACTCCCTTTCCCAAGGGCTTCCCACAGCTGACTCTTCTGATTGTTTAAGGCTTCTGCTCCTACACCACCATCTCAGAGAGGCTTTCCTTTAAAGAAGGTCCCTCCTGCCCTAGTCACGATTTATTGTATGGAATTAATTCGCCTCCTCTTTACGCTCGCTATGTGAGATGTCCTTACATGTTTACTTGTGCGTGACATGGTCTCTCTCCTGAGGACGGGAACCTTGCCTGTCTGGTTTGCAGACTTATTTCTGGTAGCTGGAACAATGAGCATGCAGCAGCTATGCGTCATCTGGTAGCTCGGGAGGGACTACTCCATGTAAGACAGCAGGGAGGCGTAATCAAAGAAGGGAAACACAACATGGCACATAAAATACCCACGAGAAAGCAAACACGGGGCATTGAACGCAGGAGGTACTATGACAGTTCTGCGGAGGGACCTGGGGTCCCTGGGGAGTTTCCCTGCGGGAGATGGCATTTGAAGGGAACCTTCCAGAATGCAGAGAGTTTACATGGGTGGGAAGGAGTGGGGAAGCATTTCATGCCAGGGATTGGCTGGGGTCCTGGGGAAAGACGAATGCACAGCCGTCTGGTCAAGGACACAGAGTAACAGCAGATGACACACGACACTCCATATGTGTGTTGGACAGGTCTGGGGACTTGAGTCTCACGGGAAGATTTGAATGGTGCATAATAAGGGATTTAAGAACATGAGATATCTGGAGTTAGATGGAACTGAGGTTTCAGTCTGTGTCCTTGGCCAAGTTACTTATCCTTTTTGGGGCTCACTTTCCTCATCTGGAAAAGTGGGTCTGAGTCATACACAATACCTCATAGAGGTTCTATAAGGACTCGATGAGTAATACAGATAAAATGCTTAGAATGGGATGAACAGGGCCAATAAATGTCAGTGATCATAGTTAACATCAATAATACTACCTAAATTAATAGGCTATTATAACTACCCCTACCGTAATTAGAGGTCTGTGTAGTAGGTGGTGAGCTCCCCATTTTACAGATGGAAAAACCGAGGGCAAAAGCCACCAGTGGCTTGCTTAAGGTGCCCAGCTTGTTAAATGGTAGGGATTTGAACGTCCCTGTCCCTCTCGTTCTCCCCGTCTCCACCTGGACTCTTGCCCACAGCTCCTGACCTTGCATCTCATGGAATTCTGTCTGTCCTCCTGGTGCGGCCATCCCCAGTCGACATTGGACCGTTTCATCTTGCCCAGACACTTCTCCGTTTGGGAGGTGACCTGTGACTTTTTGATCTCTCTTGGCAATGCCCCAACCCCCTCCCCATTCCTTTGGGAGATTTCAGGAGTGACTCTACCTCCGTTTCGTGCCACTTTGTGGCCCAGCGCTGGGCTCTTCCCATCTCCTGTAGGAGGCAGCTGCTGCTCGTCACTCCCCGTGGCCTGGATCTGCTCACCTTCCCAGCCCATCTCCTGCCGTTCTTATTACCAGGTCCCTCTGTGCACCTTGCCCTTTCTTGCCTCTGCGCCTTTGCTCACGCCCTGCCCAGGGACTGGTTAGCCCCGCCCTGCTCTTTGCCTGTCCACCTACTAATCTCTCTTTAGGACTTGGCTCCATGCAGGGCTGCATCCCAGGCAGAGCTTAGTTCTCTCCTCGGGCTTCCCCAGAACACGACTCACACACTCTGCTGACATCATGGACCCACGAGGCTTTCTCTGAGCCCAGGACAGGGACCAGACCTTACTTGTCTATTTTGGAATTCTCTGTGTACTTAGCCTTGTATCTGTTACAGAGTAGGAACTCAGGTTGTTTGTAAACAAGTGAATGAATGAATGAACACATGAATGAATTGATGATAATACCCCCAAAGCCACTCAAAGACTGTGAACTTAGGAAAGATCCAGATCTGCACCTCCCTTTGGGTTTGCTGAGCCTTAGCAGCTCTTGGCACATTCCCTGAAGGTAGACACAGCTGCAGGGAGATGCTAAGAAGAAAAAGACTCCCGAGATCATCCAGAACAGTGAGGTTGTCAAAAGGCTCCTTTTTCTCCCTTGTGCACGGAGGGTAATTGTTTGTTGAATGAATTACTGACTGTATGCCTGGATGGGGACAGCCATACGTTAGAACTGTGGGCTCCTCTGGTCCAGAGACCGGTGTGGGATCCACCTTGTGCGCCCAGCTCCCAGGTAGGCAGTGGGGCCCTCAGATTCCGGGAGTCAGGAAAAGTGCCATCCGCCCCAGCACAGATCAAACCTCACGCATAGCCTGAGCATCAGAGAGAACATGACTGCCCTTCAGACGCCACGGGCAGGGTTTTTTTCTGCCTTTGCAAAGTTCTTTTCACTCCTGTGGTCCGAAGCCAGTTCCTTAACATTGTGTAAACATGGTTTTGTGCGGTTGAAAATGTATTTTAAAAATGTCACTAATTACCCCATGGCCTGTAACCACTCTTTCAGGGCCATAATTGGCCTGTCATGTAAATACCTAATTAGGGGTCTTGGAAAATGGGGCGGATGGGAGGACCCGGTGTCCCGGGGCCTCCTGGCTACTCCTCTCTCTCCAGGCCCCGGGGGAGACACTGGGGTCCCCTGCGTCAGTGGCCGACGGAGGAGGGACGGTCTCAGGCTGCAGCAGGGGCTGCGGCGCTGTGGCCCCCTGGACGGGGCTGGGTCCGGCACGCATCCGCACACAGGGAATTCTCGAGCTACCAAGCTTAATGGGAACCAACTGCCCCAACCCCTCCTCCACCCTCCATGCCCAGAGAATGTGCTCATTTCAACTCAAATGACTCACAGATGTGTCTCTGGCTCCCCACTTTCCTTTTCTCCCCAGATAGCCCAGCTTGCTAGGGTTCTGCCCTTGCCGTAAGAGCATCTCCTCTGCGAGTCACGGCAGTCCGGGGGAGGTGGGCAAGCTCCCAGGTGAACCCGTGGTCAGGGATTCAGCACAGCCGGCCCCGCACGCCACGCTTTCCTCCCCGCTGACGCCTCGAAGGACAGAGATGTTGTTTTGTTTGTTCTGGGTAGAAACAGCTTTCTCATCCCAGACACGATTTTGGGCACCAACTTTTATCTGCCTCCCGAGAGATTTCTTTTTATGACTTCCCATCCGTGTGCAAAGGGCAGAAGTAGATCGCTTGCATCTGGACGGACGGTAGCATTATTTCAGAGATGTGGCAGAAAAGTGAGCAATGTCCACGTCCCCCGAGCTTGTTCCCGCTTCAGAGCTTTTCCCTGTAATCAGACCCCTGGCTCGGCGGCGGCGGGGTGATTCTCAGGAGCTGGGGTTGCCCAGGCCTGGGAAGGACTGGGCCCTACGGGTCTGAGCCATGCTGATGTGAGCAGCAGACACTCTGCTTCGTCTCCTTGAGGTCATTCTCTGGGGACTTCAGATGGTCTGCTCTTCCTTGTCCTTGTCTGTTCTCTGGGAGGCCAGATCAGGGGCCTGGGTGACAGCAAGAAGCAGTCAGGGTCCAGATTAGAAGATGCTCCTTGGTTGTAAGGGTGGGGTGGCCCCAGTTACCAAGTGTCTACTAAGTGCCCATAACCTTGGAGGCTTGTGGGGGGTGGGGGCAGGAGTGGGGGGAAAGCATTAAATGAGAGTCCTTTCTCTACCTATGAGCCGGGTGAGCTTGGCCCAACCTTTTATCCTCCTGAGCCTCGGTGTTCTTATCTAGAAAATGGGTATGATAATGGGCCAGCAAGGGAGTCACTGGAAGGACGGAATGAGCCAGGGTCTAGCTCCAAGGTGAGTGTCCTGCATGTGGTCATGAAGCCTTTCTGGTTTGTCTTTTCATCTGGAGACGTCATTGGATGGGGGAGAGTTAAAATAATTTGTTTGTAAAACACTTAGCACAGTGTCTCACATACTATGTTAATCATTGCTTTGACCATTCTTCCTCTCCTATTATCATATTCTTGCTTAAATATTTTGACCATGAGCAGGCTCTGAAATTGCTGCACAGGGGAATTAAATGACTTGCTCAAGGTGGTGCAGTCAGGAAGTGGCAGAGCTGGGACTGGAATCCAGGGCCATGTGATTCTGAGTCAGTGGCCCCTGCTTCGCCCAGTCATCCTGCCTACATTCACGTAGAAGGGGCTGAGGCTGTGGGCAAGCGACGGTCACGAAGGAAGTACCCGGGGGCTCAGTCACGAAAAAAGAGGCAAAATGCACAAAGAAAGAGCGCCATTCCTGGAACTATTAGGGGTGTGATGATTCTGTGAGGCCAGGAAAGTGATAGATACAAGGGCAAGGGGGAAAGGGACACATGGGAAAAAGAACGCAGGTATTTTTGTTTATTGCACTGAAAAGAAGCCACGACGATAAATTCATGATTCCAATACTTCCATTTTTTTTTTGCGGACATTTCTTTTGTTTCCACGATGATAAAATAATTACGAAGGCAAGTGATATGTCGACACTTTTCATAATTGTACCAACAAAAAATACCTTACAGCTTGGCTTATCTGATTATCTCTCCTTGGATGTCTTTAAAAAAGGCTTTTCTTGTGGCGGGAGAATACTATTTATTTAGTAAACGATGAATTGATTGGGTGTGATTATTTTAATCGTCAAATGAGCACATAATTTTCACAAAAATTTGGAAATTTAGAAAAATAGAGGAAACCTTTAAAAATGACTCACAGTTCTCGTATCCAAACATAAGCACTCTTAACATTTTAGTGTGTTTTCATTTGACCTTTTTTTTTCTAATAGTTAAAAAAAAAACACATGATTTTAATAAGACTATAAAGGTGATATTGCCTCCTGCCTTTTCCTGTAGTATTTTCACATGGTCATTTCCGTATTATTGCGTAGGTTTTCCTGAACCAGTGTGTAGTAACTCAGCAAAGCAGGGATACACCGAAGTTAATCATTCCTCCAAGGTTGATACGATCCCCAACAACGTGGCAACGAAGGTCTTTTTTGCATGAAAATTTTTTCTTTCTTCCCTCCCCTCCCCTCCTCCCTCCCTCTCTTCCTTCCTTCCCCTCCCCCCCACCCTTTTTTCCCTTAATGCTTGGAATTCTCCTTTGGATGAATTCTTAGGAGAAAAATACCAAGATCAAGCTGTGAACGTTTAAGACCTAGATAGGTTTTGCCAAATGTTCCCTCTGGAGAGATAGCATGTACCATCTTGAGGTCCTTCTCATTTTTCGGTTTCATCACCATGGGGACAGCAACATACAGTCATTCTTCACTCAAAGAGCAACGTCTCTTGACTGCTCATTTCGTGCGAGGGCTTTGCTGGTGTTTTTCAAGGCTTCACCCTTGGGTCTTCCCAACAATGAGTCAGAAGTCACTGTGAATCAAATATGGGACCGACCTCAGATGTTCAACTTTTCTCTGGGAACTGGCCCTCATGGGTCTCTGAGGGGACCTCTGACTATTTGGGGGAGGGCCCAGGGGTCCAGCACTTCCAGGAAGGCCATCCTGATGTGTTCGAGCACCCAGCTTCTGTGGGACAAAAGCAGCAAATGCTCATTGTTTGAGCTCCTTGGAGCGAATACTTAAGTGTCCCAGCAAGCATTAAAGCACTCCACCTCCTCCCCACCACTTCTCTCTGACAAAGCTTTTATACGGAGCACGAGCACCCATAAATAACAGACCAACCTATAAATAAATACAGCTGGGAGCCCACAAAAGCCCTTGACAAATGCTGTTTATTTAATTTCTCAAGTGTGGTCCATTTGAGATCCAATCGGAAAGGCCCGCTAAGCTTTTAAAAGGCCAGCTTATGTGCTTAATCTTGATTCCCCCTTTGAGGGGCCATCCTGCCATCTCCCCCACACCTGCTTAGCTCAAGAAAGCACCATGGCCGTCTACAGGGGCAGGGATCGGGGACGAAGACGTGTTTGCCGGGTCCTCCCCCATGAGGGGACTCAACTCTGGACAGGTCAAAGTCACACCGTCATCATTAATCTCGCCCTAGCCTAGCCGGTCTGATCCGTCCTCATTATTCATTTACTAGGTGGGAAGGTCTGGGTCCTCTTTAACAGCTTCCAGAGACTGAAAAAAACAAACAACAACAACAAAAAAACCAGTGGTAAGAGCGATGTGGAGCCAGTGTGGGCCTCGTGCTACGAAGTGTCTGAAGCATTCGTTATTTCCCAGGCAAGCAAACAGGACAGCACGTCACGGGGAACATGTTGCTGTGGGCATCCAGATGGCCACATTGCCCGTATCCTTCCTGCCCCGGGACTCTCACTCACCCTCTTCCTTCTGCGTCAGATACCCTTTTCCTCCTCTTGATCTAACTCACTTGCTTCATCCTTCGATTTAAGTGGACAGTATGCCACTTCTGGGCAGCCTTCCCCGCCTAATACAGGTCCCCTCCAAAGAAACAGACTCCTAGTTTCCTCGTTACTCATTTTTACAGCATCCTGTGCCTCTCTTAGAGCTCTACTCACCCTTTCAAGCAAAGTATTCATTGTGCAGTATTTGCTGATTACCTGTCTCGCTCAGGCAAATATCACCTCCCGCCTGCTCCCCGTCATCTTGCACCTGAGCAGATGCAAAAGCTTCCCTCCTAGGGCTCTTGGCTCTCCTCGGCCTCTGCCCTTTAGACTCTGCTTACCACAGAGCCAGAGGATGCTGTGAAAACACAAGCCACATTGTGTCCCTCCTCGGCTCAGAACCTCCCAGGGGCTTTTGTCTCTTCCCGAATGAAAGCCAAAGTCGTTACCAGGGCCAGCCAGGCTCCACAGGATCTGGCTCCCATGACCTCTTTGACCTCATTTCTGGTCACTCCCCTCTTGCTTACTCTGTTTCGGCCACCCTGGTCTGTCAACTCTCAAGAAGAATCTGAGCACAGTCCTGCTCCTCTCAAAAGTAGCTGCGGGGCTTTCTTTCTCATAGTCAAGTTCCTACTCAAACAGCATCTTATCCGGGAGGCCTTCCCTGATCACCGACACCCATCCCCGGAAACTGTTCGCTCCCGTTTGTCACACCTCACATGTTCTATGTTCTGGTCTTTGGCAAAAGCACATGGACCAAGCATACTGCTCCGTCCCCACTGCTAGACCAGTCCCCAACACATAGTAGGTGCTCCACAAATTTTTGGCATAAGTGAATGCCGTATTTTATTTTATTTATTTTTTTAATTTTATTTTTATTCTTTGCCCAAGGGTTACAGGTCTGTGAATCATCAGGCTTACATCTTTCACAGCATTCACCAAAGTATAAACCCTCCCCAATGTCCATAACCCATCCACCCTATCCCTACCCTCCCACCCCCCAGTAACCCTCAGTTTGTTTTGTGAGATTAGGAGTCTCTTATGGTTTGTCTCCTTCCCCATCCCATCTTGTTTCATTATTTTTCCTCCCTACCCCCCACGACCCCCCACCCTGCCCCTCAAGTTCCTCATATCAGAGAGATCATATGATAATTGTCTTTCTCTGATTGACTTATTTCGCTCAGCATAATACCCTCCAGTTCCATCCACGTCGTTGCAAATGGCAAGATTTCGTTTCTTTTGATAGCTGCATAGTATTCCATTGTATATATATACCACATCTTCTTTATCCATTCATCTGTTGATGAACATCTAGGTTCTTTCCATAGTTTTGAATGCCGTATTTTAAACAATGAAGCTCCTTGCTCGGACAATACAAATTCTTGAGGCGGGCCTTTTTGGTCTTGTACCGGATTTATCAGCAGACGTCTGTGCATCTTGTCTTTTTTTTTCTGGGCAAAGCTTTTATAGTGAAGGTCTTAGAGATTTCCGGTGGGGTGTGGTTAGGAGGCAGGGAGGCTCTCCCCAAGAAAAATGCAAGCTGGGGGGAAGAATGGAATCCTCTGGGGAAAATGGAGCCAGTGGGCAGCTCTCACATCTGGGCAGAGAGCTGGGGATGTTGCCACAGGTCAGCTTGTCATGACGCTTTGTGGTGTGTGGGCTTGTGTGTCAGCTGCTGGAGGAACAGTGCAGAGCAGAGCCTGCCGGTGGGGAGCTTAGCTCAGACTGAGCTGAAGTGTTGAGTTTTAGCCATCATCCGATTCCATGAGGGATTCTTCTGTTAGATTCTCTGAGGGTTGCAGCCTCGTTTGCCTATGTGAAAAAGCCCCCACCTGGTATTTATCCTAAGAGGCAGGATGGGGTAGTAGAAAGCATGTGACTTTGAGTTTAGGTGGTCGCTGGTTCGAATCCCGACTCTACCACTCACTAGCTATTTTCATGACCTTCTTCAGGCAAGTCATGTCACCTCTTTGAGGTTTATTTTCCTCAGAAGTCATTGTACTTCCCTCCAAGGATCTCCTTACCTCCTAGACTTCATCTGGAACTTCTTTTCTCTCGGCTACTGTGCGCCAGCCACCCTGGCTTCCTTTCTATTCCTCGAGGCCATCCTGCCTCAGGACCTTTGCCCTTGTTCTTCTCTCTGCTAGAATGTTCTTTTTTTTTTTTTTTAAAGATTTTATTTCTTTATTTGACAGAGAGAGAGAGATCACAAGTAGGCTGAGAGGCAGGCAGAGAGAGAGGAGGAAGCAGACTCCCTGCTGAGCAAGGAGCCCAATGTGGGGCTCGATCCCAGGACCCTGAGATCATGACCTGAGCTGAAGGCAGAGGCTTTAACCCACTGAGCCACCCAGGCGCCCCCTCCCTGCTAGAATGTTCTGCTCCCAGTCCTGCACAGCTGATTCCTTCTCATCATTGAGATCTCAGGTGAAATGTCACCTCCTCAGAGAGGTCCTCTCTGACCAGTCTATCAGAAATTGCCTCTACACAACTAATAGGCAGTCACTCTGTTATATTTTCATTATAGCCTTGAACAGCATCTCAAAGTATCTTATACATGTATTTATTTACTTGTTTACTGTTTGTCTCTTATTCTCCACAAAAATTAAGTTCTATGTGAATAGATCCTTGCTTCTATTCACTGCTTGTGTCCTTAGCTCCTGGGACAGCGCCTGGCACACAGTAGGTACTCAACAAATATTTGCTGGAAGAATGCATTAATGGTTTATTTTAAGAAAAAACTGGGTTGTTGGTAGCATAATTGCAGAAACAACCGCAGTTCTTCATCTTTTGTAGTGATTTTGCTGCTCCTGCTATCAAAAGCTGGAGTTACCTGCCCCACCCCAAATCTAACCAGGCTTGTGACTTAGGACCCATACATGCTGTAGATACAACAGCATCCTTTTCCACATCTAGGCCTCAAGAGGTCTTGCATGCTTCTAATCTAACTCTGGGAACACTGACCTCACTCTGAGTCATGTGGTCCTGGTCACCCCATTACCCTAAAAACAAATCAATAGCCAGGCATGTAAGTGAGGTCATAGGACGGTAGTGGCCTCTAGCCGACCTGCCAGAGGCACACAGATGCAGGAGAGGACTCAGCCGAGATCAGATTTAACTCTGCCCAAAGCAGCAGCACCAACCACTAAGACATAGACTCATAAAAAGCCCCTGAGTTTAGGGGGAGTTTGTCAGGCAGCAATTGCTAACTGATACATGGGACCCACACACGCACCCACAGCTTGGCACATTGTAGATGCTCTATAAATGGTAGTGTTTATTGATGTGGTAGATATGCACTACTTGGTCGACAAGGGGGACTTTTCTATCTGGGGAGTTGAACAATAAGATGTGGAGCCTTAAGCTGACCGGGAAGTGTGCCTCCCCACTAGGCCCTGAGAAGCCCATTCCTGCTATTAGCAAATATCCCTCTGGTCTTGCACTTGGTCCCTTGACCTCAAGGTCAGAAGAGCAATTGAGGAGACTTATCCAGATCTGGCTCTTTGTTTGACCTGAAAAATACATGCATTTTCCTGTTTCTATGATGTTTTTAGGCCTCTGATTTATGGCGATGAACATGCCCCTCCGTTTGCCCTGGCTTTTGTTAATGACCTATCATGAATTATCCACAAAAGAAATGTTAAAGGAGCTAATTAGGCATTAACCTTACATTATAGATCAACCGCACAATTGGATCCTTCACAGCTACGATTGTGACAGCACAAAGCATTAAGTATTGATGGCCCAGGAAGGGCCAAGTAGATGAAGGGTGGTGGGGGGAGCAAAAGCCAGCACAGGAGGGACACAGAGAAGATGCCTCTGTGCAGGCCTGTGGCCAGGAGGGCAAATCAGCAGGATGCAGCCTAACTGCCTGGGGTTCGAACCCTACCGTACCTACTTATCCATCGTGTGACTCATAAGACAAGGAATGATAACATTCTCTCAGGGTTCTGAGGAGTAGGTGAGGCACCCTGTTGTAAGGGCCTGCCATGTATTCTGCCCTCAGAAAGTATCCTCTCTCTTCCCTCTCCTTTTGGAAAATGTGTCTTTTAGAGCTCAGAACCAAAGGTTAGTCACTCTACTTCCTGGGGCCACTTGGTAAAGATAAACCATGCTTGATTCCTGGTGGAATCAAGTTAGCACCCTGAACACGAGTGCTTCACAGATTAGTGCTGTCGAGTTGGATAAAATCCTTTTAATAAGTAGCTAGGTGACCTTGGATGATAATGACATTATATACATATACATATTTATTATATTAAAATAATATGTCATATATATTTATTATATAAAAATAATATAATGTGTATTTATTATGTATATATACTATCTATTTATATATGAATATATTTATATAGTATATATTATCTGCATATGTTATATGTGTATTTATTATGTATAAATAACATTTGTTACATAAAAATAATATATAATATATATGTAATACACATCAAATATACATGTATATCATATGTATTAATAATATGTGACATATTTATTACATATAAATGACATAACATTTATTATATGTAATGTTTATTACATATAATAATCTAAAATATAGATTTATTACAGATAAGTCATATGAATATGTATGTCATATACATACATTATATACATATATACATATATTATTATATATTATATACATATTATTTTACAGCTTATAGAACATGTTCATATCAACTCCTTCCGTTTTCTGGGACACAGTCCTTGGTTATAAAATGGATATATATGGGGCATGGCTGGTCTGCCTACAAGCCATTTTAAGGAATTCTATCCTGGCCTGAGTCTTCCCACTGTAGGTGGCCATGTTGTGTATCACATGACCCCGCTCCCTTCATTCACCCTACTATTACTGATTGGATGAAAGGTAGGCAACCAATCAAGGTTTGCCCTGATCAAGGGCAACCTATTAGTAGGTTTGCCTATGAGCAGGCTTGAGACTGAGTCAATCAGGTTATCCCTTAGGATTTGAACGAGCGGCACCAAGTGTGGGGAAGGGCAGAGGCTGAGGGGGGCCAGGGGCAGCCAGAAGCCAACTCGGGCAACCTGGTGCAGAACAGAAAGGCTACAGAGCTGAGGGTGATGAAGCAGAGTAGACGTAGCAGATTGGATATAGCAAGGTGGGGCAGAATGAGGAGAGAAGGAGGAGGAAGAGGAGGAAGGAAGAGAGGGACAGAAGAGGCAAAGAATGAATGGGAGAGGAGTCAGGAATTGAGAAACTGCTTCCATTTCCAGCCTCTGTGGATCTTCACCTTCCCTCTTGTTTTCAGCTGATTGGAGAGGATCTGATACAGCAATTTTCCAAGTCAGAGTTTTGGGCTTTCTGAGCCCTGCAAGGTGTGTCTTTGGCAGCCCTGAGGGCAAAGGGGGCATGTACAATTTCAGTGAATGTAAGCAGGTTGACCTACTATCTTCCAAACCCCCAGTCAGATGGAAGGTAACCGTGAACTCATGCCTTCTGCTGGCTGGCCTCACGGAGAAGCAATCTAGTGTCAGAGGGGAGCTGGGTGGATTGCACCATGATGGATGGTGGACTCTACTGGTGTGAGATGCTCCCCAGCCCCTCTGAAGTGGATGCCAGGCCAGATCACACGGGGTCAGGTGTCCTTGTGAGCTAAGTGTCTGCAGAGGCCCTTGCCTGTTGCACCAGTGCAGATGAGGTGCTGTGGGAGCTGAATGTCATTGCCACTCCCGTTACCCCCCACGTCCCTGGGATCAGACAACGCCCCAGGCCAGGTGCCAGAAAGCGTTGTGAGGAAGCAAACCCCTAACTGGGGTGGTGGCACAATGGCTGACGTCATGTGTTGTGAGGACTTTGGGGGGATACTGTATGAATCCGTAATGAAGGAATCAGGAGTCAGGCTTCCTCGTGTTCTCCGCACCGGACAACTGGGCCATTATGCACAATTTCTGCTACAGACTCTGGGGGGAACGAAAACCTTACGTCCCAGGAGTTGCAACTGTGACACGTCAATAAGGTGTTCTTGGATGCTTTGTGTTTTATTAACACGGAAAATAAATCTACATTAAGGACCAGTGGTGGCTAAATTTCATTTTGCAAAAATGTGCTGTGGTTTTGGTCCTTTAGAAGGGCCGTTTTCGAAGGGAAAGCGCTTTTGAAACCACCAAATTACTCTTACTACCTTTTCCTTTTTTTTGAGCCCTAAATTAGTGAAGGCATTTGGAGCAGTAATTGAGCTCGGATGTTTGGATGCTTGTGGTGGGGCCGATAACTCTCCCCTCAGGTGTACGGGAGAAGGGGAGGATGGCTGAGACTTCGCACACTTCTAGAGAGGGCTTTTCACGCACGAACGTACTGTGAGTCCTGTCTGGAAGAAGGAAAAATGGGGATTCAGGAACTCGGGGCTGTGTTGCCTTTCTGCCTCCCAGCTGGCTCCTTTCTGCCTAACCCCGTTCCCTGTCCACCTCTCCCTTTCTTTTCTTCTGTTCTGCTTTGCCACTTGCTCCTCTATCTCTCTGCTTATTTATTTATTTGTTTGTTTGTTTGTTTGTTTATTTATTTATTTATTTATTTATATTTTGCCGACCTACACACAACATAAAATTTCCCAAATTGGGGCACCTGGATGGCTCGGTCGGTTGAGCCCCCGACTCTTGATTTCGGCTCCGGTCATGATCTCAGGGTCATGGGATCGAGCCCTGAGTTGGGCTCTGTGCTCAATGGGGAGTCTGCTTGGGATGCTGTCTCTCGCTCTGCCCTCTCCTCTGCTCACATTCTCTCTCTGCCTTCCAAAAGAAAAAAAAAATCCCCCCTTCAGCACTTTTACGGGTGTCATTCAGTGGTGTCATGTTGGCATTGGAGTGAGCCCTCTCCAGCACCCGCCTCTAGAATGTGGTCATCGTCCGGACTGGAGCTCCGCACCCATTAAGCACCAAGTGTCCATCCCCCGTTCCCTGTGTGATTTGCTGTAAGGAATCCGCTCGCGCAGGCGTGCGGGCGGAGAGGTCTTGCCCCCCGCAGTGGGCAGGCTGGAGAACAGGAGTGCTGGCCGTGTGGTTCCACACAGAGGCCGAAGGTCTGAGGACCAGGTCCGGTGAGATCAGAAGGCTGTCCCCACGTCGCAGTCAGACAGACAGAACGAAGCCCCCTTTTCTCTGCCTTTTTGTTCCATGCGGGTCAGGATGTTCTCAAAGTTCATCGTACAGAGTAACACGGATCAGCAGGTAGAATCATGTTGCGTGGTGTGGAGAGAGCACGTCTTGCTTATCCACTCATCTGTTGATGGATACTGAGGTGGTTTTCATTTCTCCGCTGCCGTGGCTGTGCTGCTGGGAGCACCTGTGGACAGCGTCTCTCTCTCTGCCTTAGCGTCCTTCTCCAGAGACCCTTACGCGATGGCAGGTGTCCTTCCTCCCAGACTCAGCGGCCTCCGGCCTGGGGCTCTCAGCCCGTCTCAGGAGCAGCTGGCCCAGCCATGGTGGCCGTACCCGAAGATCCCGCACGATCTGTCCCTCGGCTTGCTGCCTGGGTGGGTGGGACATGGGAGACAGAATAAGGAAAAGACACAGCCCCTTCTAAGCAGTGACAGTCAGAGGTGGGCCCCGACGGGGCAGGAGGCTGTAGAGGACAGCCTGGCTGTGGCGTCGCACAAGCGGGGTCAGATCTCAGCCCTTCCCAGCCTCGGGTGTCTCAGCTGGAACGTGGGGCTGCTGCTCTCCATGCTCCGGGGCCACATCGAAGACGGAGGAGGAACAAGCCACACTGAGGGTCAGGTGCGCAGAGATGGTAGACGGCCCTTGGCTCCTTCTTTCCTCGTGTAGCACAGACCTTATGCTGCCCAGGACTGCCAAGATCAAGAGTTCAAAACGCTGCTTCTTCTATTGTAATGGTTAAGGGCAGAGAAGCACTAACGTCTGAAATCGGGACCTGCCTCGGGGAGGGGTCGGGGCAGGCAGTGGTCTCAGGCCTCCCGTCTCCTCCAGGAACGTCTCACTCTGCAGCTCCCTGCCCCGGGCGAGCTTGCCGGGGCCCAAGAGGCTGCGGCGGGCACGCCACGTCCTCCTCCATCTTCACAGTCAGATCCCTGTGTCTTCGGGCTGTAGGGCTGCCCTTGATGCTGTCTGAGCAGAGCTGATCTGCTGAGCTGATCCACTCTGGTCTTCGCCTCCTCTCCCTGCTGTCTGGCAGCAGGGCCTCTCCTCCCCAGCTCCGGGGAACTTCTGAAGTCCCAGCAGATGGGGGCAGGACAAAGCCCTGGGCTTTCATGCCTTCAACAAAAGTGGGGCTTTTCCAGACGCGAAGGCCTCTACTCTCTGTGTCCCAGGTGGGGGACTCTGAGCCCCTTGGATTTTTCAAGCCGAACGAGAGTGTCGTCCCGTCCCTGGGACTGACCGACAAACACTTCCTGAGCACCTACCACATTCTAGGCTTTGCTTTCTCGTGTGTGCCAATGTGGTGATGTCAGTCGATTGCCCTCGGGGCAGTCAGAGGGTTGAAGGAATGAGAGAGACAAGGCAAATGACTGGCTCTTCAACGGGATAAGTGGTGTGATGGGGAGAGGCACAGGGTGTCATGGGAGCAGGTTAAAGGGGCATCGAATGCAGGGAAGGCTTCCTGGAGGAAGGGGTGTGGCCAGAACTGTTCAAGGGTACAGATGACGTAGCCCAGTTAAGAAATGCAGAGAAGGCACACCCGGTGGAAGGAACAGAAAGTGCACAGGCCTGGATCTGAAAGAAAAGCAGGGCTTCTTGGGAACTGTAAGCCATTCAGTATTGCTGGGGAGGGGAGCCAGGCAGGGATGGGGGACGCAGGAGGCAAAGCTGAGAAGGTGAGGGGCAGCCTAGTCAGGAAGGCTCCTGCACGCTGTGCTAAGGAGTTTGGCTTTGATCTCAAGACCATGGGAGCTGCGGAGAGAACTTTGGCCGAAGAGAGGAGGCACGGTCAGATTTGCTTTGCAAGGTTCCCCTCAGCTGCCACAGAGTGCAGCTGATACCTGGCTGGCTTGGAGAAGGGAGGAGACTGAGAAACCACCGAAAGATAAAACCAGCCCCTTATTTGGGGCCTGTAACCAGCAACAGAGGCGAGGCTCAGTTAGCTCACTGAACCTCTATTAAACACCAGCAGTGTACCCAGCTACCTACCTGGATGACAGGAATCAGCCCCAAGATGGCAGATGCCTGAGCGAGGGCCTCCCTGTGCAGACGTGATGGCCAAGGCGGAGAGAAAATAGATTTGAAGATGTAGACGCGGGAAGGGGGGGTCACTGGAGGGGACGGGAGAGAAAGGTAGAAAGGTCAACCAGGGCTTCAGCTTGGCATGAAGATTTATAACCTCCCAGCTCTTGCTCTCGCCCCCTCCCCATGCCCGCCCCCTTTCTCTCTCTGGCGGCAGGTTCTAGAGACACACATTATCTCTCTTAATACCAGCCACAAGGTCATTACTCAGGCACCAACTTTTCCTCCAGCATAAATATTTATACAGGACTGACCTGTGACTGCTGCGTTTTTGTTTTATTTGATTCCTGCCGCCTTTTGTGTCTTGCTAGTCTGTCGGCTAACGTGTTTAGCTCCTCTGTCTGGAAGCTTCGGAGCCAGCCAAGTCTCTGGGAATAGAAAAGGGGGGGGGCTGAGAAGGAGGGGGGAGAGGCCGGCTGGGTACCACTTGCCTGACACCAGCGAAAACCCGGCCCGGTGGATGCGAGGATGTGTTGGTGGGCTATTTAGCAACAGGCTGGCAAAGCTCTAAAGGAAAGGGCTCTTTCCTCCCTCAACCCTGTGATGCCCTCTGCACCCCCCGAAAACCCAGGTCAGGGGCAGACTTCCTATGAAACTAACAAAGTGAATGCTTCAAGAGCCCGCATCTGTAAGACCCCCTTCTTGGGCTCCCTGGGCTCCCAGTGGGGATCCAGCAAAATGTCCCCAGGGTCATGGGTTCTTACAAAATTTGCAACAGGAAGGCATTTTTGTGTGCTTTCTCTTACGGGTCCCCCCAGCCAACGGAATGGGCTGCATACAGGTCCCCCCAACCTAGATCTGCTCCTCTTAGTGGTGATTTGAATTACTTGTGGTTCTTCTGCTGGGAGTAAATGTCCAGTGTAAATGTGGCTTAAAAGAATAACAGTGATTCTAGCAACAACCATAATAGCAACTGGTACTCTCAGAGTGGGTTTTGCACATCAGGCTCTCACTGAGTTTTCACGATGACCTCAACACAGGCATTATCTCCCCAGGATATGGATGAGGAGTTGGGGGCTTAGGGAGGTTAAGTGTTTAGCCCACGGTCCCACAGTTAGGACTTTGACCACTTTCCTCTAACCCTCTAAGAGTGGGAGTCGTTGGGATCTATAGAGCATGCCCCCTAGACACCAGGCACTAGATAGACACATATTTATTTCACAATTCTTTTTTTTTTAAAGATTTTATTTATTTGACACAGAGAGAAAGATCACAAGTAGGCAGAGAGGCAAGCAGAGAGAGAGGAGAGAGGAGGAAGCAGGCTCCCTGCCGAGCAGAGAGCCCGATGCGGGCCTTGATCCCAGGACCCTGGGATCATGACCTGAGCCGAAGGCAGAGGCTTTAACCCACTGAGCCACCCAGGCGCCCTATTTCACAATTCTGTATCAACAATTCTGCAAGGTGGGAAGGGCACACCGGCTCCATCCTGCAAATGAGAAAGCAGAAGGACGGGGTGGGGAGTGATGTTGCTAAATGCACAGCAAATACATCACACGTCAGACTCCAACACCTGCTGTGGCTGACTACTCCCTAGCTCCCCCATCGCAACTGCTGCGAACAGTGGCTAGCCAGGAACGTCCCCAAACACAGAGTTCTGTTTGGTAGTTCAGTAAAGGGTGATGCTCTCCCCTCTTTCTTGTATGCTGTTTTGACAATTTTATAAAGGAAACTTCATACGTTGCAGAAAGGAAAAATGGAGATGTTAGAGAATTCTTTCTTCCCCTCCGCAAGTGGGTTGGCCATGAGGCCAAGGTAGGGACGGCCCCATGTCAGAGTGGGGTGGGCAGTGGAGAAGTTTCTGTGTGGAGCGGCTGGGCAAGACCAGAGAGGATGGGTCCTCGAAAGGGTTGTCTCTGTGCTCCCGGATTTTCATCCGCTTCAGCAGCCTGCCTGCGGCCCAGACCTCGGCCTTGCAATGCCTGCCAAGACCTGCTAAACCGTGGCAACTTCTTCTGAGGCCAGAGATGTGTCCAGTGCCCTCACGATGAGTCCTCAGCATCTAGCATAGTTCCTGGCTCCGCGTAGGCGCTTCATAAATATTCATTGTGTAAATGAATAAGGAGATAAATGACCTCTCACTAGGGACCACCTCTTAGAAGCATGTGAATGTTCATGGAAATTCTAAAAATCAGCAATGTCCTGAAAGACCTAATGGGCCAGGATGCACTTCGAAGGATGCCCACAGCGAGCATTGGAGGAGACATCTGGGGACTAGGAGTCGGACAAATGGCTGTCTCCCTCCATAACTAGTGAGACTTTAGGAAGTCATTCCTTCTTCCTGAGCCTCTGTCTTCCCATCTGGAGAAATTAGAGGCGATCTGTATGAGTTCTCAGTGGTGAGGCTGGGTGGTGCCACAAAGGGTAAAGCGCTATATTTGGGAACAGCAGACAGACTTCCTGGGCTCAGGTCATTGCTTCACCAAGACTAGTTGTGTGACCAAAATGCAGTGACTCAACCTTTCCCCACCTGGGAAATGGCAGTAGTTGTAATATGCAACTTATTGACATTCTACAAGAATTAAATCAGGTAATAAATATAAAATGTAGAGGTCTTAGAACAATGTCTGGAATCAAGTACATGAGTAACACTTGTTGTATATGATTATCATTTGTATCTACAAATTGGGAGGTACTCTATTCATATTATATTCATAAAAGCAATCATACTAGGCAGGTGTTTATGATATGCAAGGCATTCTTTCCTTTGCTCCTCGCAAAATTCTATAAGGTGTTTACCATTGCTTTCATGGGCTCCATTTTGCAGATAGAGAAATAGAGATTAAGCCACTTGACTAAAGTCACATGGCATCTTGATAAGATATCAACCCAAGTTTGGCCTCGAAGTCTGGCTATAAACTCAGAATTCACCAAGGCTAGGCAAGTAACTCCAGTGGGTGAGGGCCTAAACAAGAGATAACTGACTGCAGAGGTTTTGGTCAAGCATAATTCTAGCCCAGTCTTTTACATTACAAGTTTACATTGTCTTTTAAGTTGACACTGGTTCTCAAGCTTGGCCACCATTTAAATCATGTAAGGATAAAAAAAAAATAGTGATATGGGTGTCATCCCCAGAGATTGTCATATAACTGATGTAAGCGTTGGCACCCGAGTGGCAGGATTTTTATAAGTTCCTCAGTTGATTCTGATGTGTAGCCAAGATTGGAAGACACTGTTTGAGAGCACTGAGTGAGCCAAATGAAACATGCTAGCTGCCATGTTCAGCTAAGGAACCACCAATCTGCAATCTTATATAAAGACACAGTGTCTTTGATTGAGATGAATCAATCCATCTAGCCACTTATCCATCCATCATCTATTCACCTACACACCCACCTACCCATTCACCCTCCTTTATATCCATGCTCTCATTTGTCTATCCTTCGTTCCTTCCATCCATCTGTGCATCCATCAGTCCAACCACCCATCTCCCATTCCCCCTTCCATCCATCCATCCAACCATCCATCCTTGTGGTCATCCATTCATTCATCTGCCTGTATACACACCCACCCATACATCTACTGACCCACTAACCCTCCTATATATTTGCCCATCTACCTGCCCACCCATCCATCTTTCACCTATCTATCTATTCTCCCTTCCTCTGTCTCTTTCGTTCTTCCTTCACTCTTTCCATATTTCTTTCCCTCCTTCCTTCCTTCTCTCTTTAATTCTGCTCTTCTCCCCACCCCCAGACCACAGCCTGGGCTGACCCTCAAAGCAGTTTTTCTTGCAGCATAAATAGCTTCTTCATCTCCTCTTCTCCTGAATGTTTCTCTTCCATGACTAAGGTGCTCATGAACTTCTTGGAGGTGCCTGGGCGGAAGCGAGCCAGAGAAAGAAAAGAAATCTGTTTCTGGTTTTCCCTGGATGACCTTTCTTTCCCGAGGAAGTCTCTTATAAACACTTTCAGCATGGGCGGATGCCAAGACTTTTGAATGGCTCCTCCAAGTCGAAAGCCAATCTCAAGTGCATACCTGGTGTTCGATGATCTGGATCCAGAGGGAGGTTTAAATGAGGCGCTGAGCATGCAATGCAGGGCCAGCCCCGGGGGCTTCCTCCCCTCCCACAGCTGGCAGGCACCGCGGCAGTGCAAAGGCAGGACCCCAAAGGCTGGTCCTGAGCTTCTGACATGACCTTCTACTTCAAAAGTCTGTCCCCATCCCAACTTCTGCAGTAGAGTTTGTTACCCTTGGCACTACTGCTACTTTGGGTCAGATAACTCTTTGTTGTGTTGGGGGGGGGGTGACTGTGCTGTGCATTGTATTTAGCAGCACCCCCGATCTGTCCCCTGGATATATCCGCAGCACCCTCCTTCTCAAGTTGTGACACCCAAACATGTCTCCAGGTGTACTCCGCTTTCTTTCAGAGGGAAAATTGCCCCTGGTTGAGACGCACTGTTTTAAACCAAGCTCAGGGTAATATTGGCAAGATGTTACCCACTGGGATATTCTCTTCCTTTGTGAGTGATTATTAATCACAGTAATAGTTTCCAGAATCATTACAATAGGATCAGCATTAGACATGTCCTCTCCAGTAAAAACAGTAACAATGTCGTAACAACAGAAATGATGCTATTGATGATGCTAATGGCTCTCACCTTGTGCCTGGCCTTGCATTTATATCAGACAGTGGTTCTCACCCGTGTTGTAGATCAGAATCAGCCAGAGAGTTTTAAAATTCACCATGCCCACGGGGCACCTGGATAGCTCAGTCGGTCGAGCATCCGACTCTTGGTTTCAGCTCAGGTCGTGATTTCATGGGTGTCAGGCTCTGTGCTCAGTGCAGTTTGCTGGGGATTCCTTCCCGCTTCCTCTCCCTTGCCCTCTGCCTCCCTCCCACTTTCTCTCTCTCTCAAATAAACCTTTAAAAAATAGTAAAGTAATATTAAATTAATTAATTAATTAAATACAATTCATAATTCCCTGGAACACCTTAGTTCAGTGACATCGGTATCTCTGGGGGGTGGGGACCAGCATCGGTATTTTTACAGCCCCCCCAGGGGATGCCAGTGTAGAGCCGTGCTAAAGAACCTGTGGTCTAGGTTTGCCTGAGACATTTACTGTTTATGCCTGCTGTCCTAGAACGAGTGTAACGTGTACTTCTCAGTGTGCTCTGGTTTGACGATGGATTAGACGGTCACCCGTCCTCTATTTCATGAAAGCTGACCAGTTCTTACAGATAGGTAGAGCCATTATCCCCAGATATGTCTGCAGAGAGCTGAGACCCATAGAGATGAAATTGTTGGCTCAACATGGCACAACTTGTAAAGGGTGAAGTTAGGATTCGAACCCAGATCCGGTCTCACCCTAGAGCTGGGGCCTGCTGAACCCTGAGCTATATTGCCTCTGTCTCCAGCCTCCATGGAAGGGTTCCTAGGTGTGTTAAGCAGATGAGTCTTTATGAAGAGTTGACGTGTGATGAAGGGCCATTTTTCCTGTGTAATGACAACAGTCACATTTTTCAAGATCCTAAAGGATCTTCTGAGATAAGCACGTGAAATGTTTTCCTTCCTGGAATGTCGATTTTGTCCTTGTTTTTTGGCATGTAAAAGCAACACATTGTTTTTTCAATTAGTGTAAGCTAGGTTGTGCCGTGGTAATGACTCCCAAGCCTTAGAGGGTTTAAAGGCAAACAAACAAAAAAATACATATATTTCTCTTTTATGCTACCTGTCCATCTTGGATCTGAAAATGGGACTCTGCTTATCCTGGTCACTCGTGAGACTCTGGCTTAGCAGAGAAGGCTCGATTCCAGGCACCCCTGGTCTCACACTGGGCATTTCAGTGCTGCAGCTCGGGAGTGACCCATGCCACTGTGCTCACAACTCATTGGCCAGAACTGGTCATGTGGCCCTACCAAAATGGAAGAGGCCAGGAAAGAAAATCTCACTATGCGCCTTGAGGTTAGAGAGCTAGGAACACAAGGTAAATAGCAAAGGTGACAGCCACCTACATGTTTATTGAAGAAAATGCAGAAAACCATAAAGATCAAATGCTTTCTATAGATGGAATGTTTATGTGTCCCCCCAAATTCATATGTTGAAACCTAACCCCCAAGGTGGTGAGCCTTTGGAAGGTGACTAAGTCATGAGGGTGGAGGTATCCTTATAAAAGGCACCTCCACAAGCTCCCTTGCCTGCCTCTGCCATGTGAAGGCACAGCAAGAGGTGGTCATCTATGAACCAGGAAGTGGGCTCTCACCAGACACAGAATCTTCTGGCACCTTAACCTTGGACTTTCAGCTTCCAGAACTGTGAGAAGTAAATGTCTGTTGTATAAGCCACTCAGTCCATATGTCACAGCCGCTAGAAAAGACTAGATAATACCTAATTCCACCTCTTACAGGATAAGCACTGTTACATTGTTAACATTTGGCTTCGTTATCATTTTTATTTGTCTTTCTTTGGAAACACACAAACACACACAGTGGAATTGAGATTTTACTGTACACATTGCTTTTTCATTTAGCAATTTATTGTCCCGTAATTTCTCTGATCCTGAAATAGTTTTCAAACACATGATCTTCAGAATTTGAAAAATATTCTGTTGTAAGACTATCCCCAACTTGATTTAATTGGTTCTCCGTTGTTGGATATTTAAGTCATTCCTGGTTTTCCTGTAATGGTGCAATGATCACTTTAGACATAAATCTCTGTGTGTCTCTGATTATTTCCTCAGGTTAAAGTGTCAGGAGAGAAATTCATTATCTGATTAATAGAAATATTTTGAATAAATGTGATAAATTGCTTCCATGAGGTTATACCAATATATGTTTCTGCAAGTAGTCCGTGAGAATGCCCTACTCCCCGCCTCTCCCCAGTGTTAGGCAATACCGCCACCTCTTTAAACCTTTGCCAACCTTGGGAAGCAAATAAGTTCTGTCTCTCTTTGCTTTGCATTTTTTTATTTGCTAGAGAGGTCGAAGTGATGTGCTTTTCTGATCTTTCAGTTAGAGCATCTACCTTTTTGATTAATTTATACAACTTCATTATACATTAACCATTATCAGTTAAGCCTTGCTCTTGTAACTTAGAAATATTTTCCCTCAATTTTGTCAATTGTCACTCCCCCTCCAGGTGTTTTTATTTTTGTGGGTGAGTCAATGGGTTTTGATTTCTTCATGAAGTCACATCCATTGATTTTCTGCATTATCGTTCCTGCCACTACCCTGGTGCTTTGGAAGATCTTCTCCATTCATAGGTTGGAGTCTCATTTATATTTACATTCTTCACATGACCTGTTTGATCTCTTTGGCTTCTGACCCTGGGCAAGTCACTTAACCTCTCTGTGCCTCAGTTTCCTCCCCTCTCAGCTGGGAATATAATAGTACCAGTTTGTAAGGCGAGTGACACGGTTGAGGTAAGTCGTATAATGCTTAGTTCCTGGCACAAAGAAAACCTATACATGTGCGAGCTTTCTGTTAAGGGTGTGATTAATTTTTCCCATTATTGGAACCAAGTAAGGAATCAAGTATCCTACCAACATTTATTGAACCATCTGGCTTTCTGACTTATTTATTGATTTGTCTATTTTCTTTATATTAGTACCATAGCTTATATTTTCATAGCTTTAAACTGCTCTTCAACATGTAACGGTATATGCGTTCCCATACCCAGCCCCTAGTTTGGCTTCAAATCCCTTGGCTGTTTTTATCCTTTCATTTATGTCTTTTTGTAGGTAAGTCTGCTTTTTTCTTTTTTTTTTTTTTTTTTTTTTTTTTTTTTTTTTTTTTTTTACNCACAAGGAGGCAGAGAGGCAGGCAGAGAGAGAGAGAGGGGGAAGCAGGCTCCCTGCCAAGCAGAGAGCCCGATGTGGGCCTCGATCCCAGGACCCTGAGATCATGACCTGGGCCGAAAGCAGAGGCTTTAACCCACTGAGCCACCCAGGCGCCCGGTAAGTCTGCTTTTTATCACAGCTACAAAAACTCCAGTAAAGAATTGATGAGCGTGGGCGCCTGGGTGGCTCAGTGGGTTAAAGCCTCTGCCTTCGGCTCAGGTCATGATCTCAGAGTCCTGGGATCGAGTCCCGCATCGGGGTCCCTGCTCATCGGGGAGCCTGCTTCCCCCTCTCTCTCTGACTGCCTCTCTGCCTACTTGAGATCTCTCTCTCTCTCTGTCAAATAAATAAATAAAATCTTAAAAAAAAAAGAATTGATGGGCGCGATAGCTGTTGATGAGTGGAAATACTGCCAGCAAATTTAAGAATGGCCCCTGGCCTCTCGTTGAGAGTGGGAGATGCCAGGCAGGCAAGACATTGATAATGTCACCA
The DNA here is from genome assembly GCA_002007465.1 of Ailurus styani. Taxonomy (NCBI): domain Eukaryota; kingdom Metazoa; phylum Chordata; class Mammalia; order Carnivora; family Ailuridae; genus Ailurus; species Ailurus styani. The sequence goes on along the minus strand of LNAC01000016.1, from coordinate 1,076,482 downwards.
GATGGAGATTTTTGGAGGACGAGCCCAGGCTTGTATGGTTCCCTGGCTACCAGTGGAGTTCAGACCCTCCCACTACACATGAGTCTCTGCCTCTGGAAGGGCATGCAATGTACCAGCCTGACAGTACCATCTCCTGGGCAGGAACTATTTTTGAATGAGAGGAGCCTGATGTGGGGAAATTTTTAGAGGACGCTCCCAGAATGGTGGGATTAATTCCACGTGGGCACAGTTGTTCCCTGCTAACGTCCATACTTAGGTTGGGGGCTGGCGCAGACCGTGCGTTTAGAGTTGGATAAACCTGGTTCAGATCCTGGTTCTACCATGGATGACCTTGGCCAAGGGGCTTAACCTCTCTGAGGCTCCAGTTTCCTCATCATACACCATTTATACTAAATGTAACAAAACAGCTTTTCTCACTGTGTTTTGGGGAAGCTGAAATGAAATAATGCCTATGCCTAGTTATTAGTATTGTCATTACTTATTTTTACCTTGATTACCGTACTTGTTAGTGGTAAATATAAATGTTTGTAGCTTTCTTGTGTTTTCTTTCTCAGAGACCTTTCCTTGTGGCGGTCACTGTCAGGGCTCTTTGGAACCTCTGTACTTGTCCACGGCTTCCTGTGTATCCCAGGGTTTCAGACTGGCCTGCTTCGGAACTGTCAGCCAATTAACATATCCGAAGCTGGCGGCCGGGAAAAGCAGGCAAGTCCTGCTGACACCTTGATTTTGGACTTCTGGCTTCCAGAACTGAGAGAAGAAATCTCTGTTGTTTTAAGCCACGTAGTTTGTAGTAATTTGTTACAGCAGCCGTAGAAAATTAATACTTAAAAATTAGTAATTAAGGGCACCTGGGTGGCTCAGTCACTTAAGCGTCTGCCTTCTGCTCAGGTCGTGGTTCAGGGTCCTGGGGTCGAGTCCCGAGTCAGGCTCCCTGCTCAGCGAGGAGCCTGTTCTTCCCCCTCCCTCTGCCTGTTCCTCCCCCTGCTTGTGCCCTCTCTCTTTGTCAAATAAATAAAATCTTAAAAAATTCATAATTAATAGAGGGGCGGCAGCACCCAAACCAGGAGAAGGAGGCCTGTGATTTGAAGGCCAGCAGACGGGGTTCTAGGCTTGGGTCTGGACTCCGCCTCTGGGTGATCACGGATAACTCAGTTTTCCTCTCTAGACCTCACTGTCTCCATCTGTGACATAAAGAGTTGGCTGATTCATGTGTGGTAAGCTCTTCCGAGCCAGATAGTTTATGCAAGTGTGAAGTGGGCCAGGGGTGGCAGCATCCTGGGGAGAAATGAGAGCCCGGGAACCGGGGGCCCTTGCCCCTCTAAAGGGCACAGCCATCACTCAGGTCTGCAAATCGGTGCCAAGCAGGAATGCGGGCCTGATGTTGCCAGGGCTCCTTATTTTTCAAGAGAAGAGAGAAATAAAGATTTTTATGTAAAAATCTGATTTTTGAATGTCTGCAGTTAATTCGAATTTCTTACAAGCATGACATGGGCCAAACAAAGCAATCCTCCAAGCCAACAGTGACCTCTAATCTAGTGGATCTGCAGGCTCTCTGTCTCTCTAGCCCTCCGTGCTGTGAGTCTCTGACTTACAGGAATGGCCATGGGTTCCAGAGCCCTGTCCTTGGGGAGCCTGGGAGAGTAGAATGGGGAGGAGGGGGACAGGACAGAGCCGTCCAGGACAGGATGAACCTGGGCTCACCACTTCGGAGCTAGACAGGACCCACTGGCAGAAGAAAACCCAAGGGGCTTGGTCCACAAGTTTTTCCTTTCTGGCTGGGCTGCTGGGTTTCGGGTAACACGCTTGATTTTTTTTTTTTTTTAAAGATTTTTTTATTTATTCATTTGACACAGAGAGAGAGATTACAAGTAGGCAGAGAGGCAGGCAGAGAGAGAGGAGAGAGGAGGAAGCAGGCTCCCTGCTGAGCAGAGAGCCCGATGTGGGCCTCGATCCCAGGACCCTGGGATCATGACCTGAGCCGAAGGCAGCGGCTTTAACCCACTGAGCCACCCAGGCGCCCAACACGCTTGATTTTTATATGCAAAGCTGAAGCCCACTAGCCAGCCTGGGCTCCGTGGTGCCCCATAAATCGAAGGCTGTTCTTATTATTAATAAAATCCAGCCAATGCCAAAGGTGCTCAGGAAACATGACATGGGAGAAAGCAAGGCCTTTAAGTCGCTGGAGACCTGTCTCGCACCCGTGAGCAAATGGCCCGAGAGTCCAGCATTTTCCATGGGCATGCAGGCTTATGTTTGTTTTCACCCATCATGTGTTCAGGGGCACTCACTATGTGCCAAGCACTGTGTGGGTGCTGAGGGTACAAGAGGGCATGAGACGGACTCTCTCCTGCCGTCCTGGAGTTGAGTCCTAGGAGGGGAAGGGAGCTAATGAGAGGAGGAATCCCTCAGAGTGTGAGAAAGACAGGAACCAAGCAGAGCCTGTGGGAGAATCTGTGGGAGGGGTCAAAGAAGGATCCCCAGGAGGTCTGACACTCCAGTTCTCACAGGAAGGACGTGCAGAAAGCCAGCCGTGCAAGGAGCGTGCACTCGAGAGCCGGAGCCCAGCCAAGGACAATGGATCCAGGATGGGAGTTCCGGGGTTGAAGACCCAGTGGTGTGGCTAATCTCCCTGGGCGTCCCTGTTCCCATCGGGGAAGTGAGACATTGTGGTCTGGACAGTCTCCTGGGCCCTTCAAGCTCTGTGAACACGTGACTCTTTGGTGACATGCTGAGATGGAGTCAGATGGGGACATTTCTGCAGCACTATTTGGCCTTCATCAGTCTGAGTGATCATTTGAAGAGAACCCGTGGAGGCTGTTGAGGGCAGAGCAAGACTTTTCTGCCTGCTGGCTTCATCTCAGGTGGCACTGACCCTCCGCTCAATGCTCCTCGAGATTTGACACTAGGCTAGAAGGCTTCCTCTTCCTACTGGTGAGTCCCAAAGGGGCTGTAGTCTACACACCATGTGCCAAGTCCGTGTGTCCTTAAATCACACGACAAACGTTTAGCAAGTCCCGAGCGCTGGGCTGGGCACTGGGGATGCAGTCAGTGAAATGGGGAGATTCCAGACTAATGCGGAGCTCACGTGAGCTACAAAATGGAGTGAGATGATAAAACCAAATAGTGTGCGTATGCATAAGAGAGCAGGAGGGAGAGAGGGGGACAGAAGGAGATAGAGAGAAAAAAGGGGAGGGAGAAGAGAGAGACAGGCAAACCAAGGGTGGTACATGAGGTTGTGCCGTCACCGATGACCACCTTGAGAAGCCGACTTCTGCGCAGCGACCTGACATCAGTCCGGGGAGACCGGGGGCAGGGCGTTCTAGGTACAAGAGAACAGCAAGTGCAAAGGCCCTGAGGTGGGAACAAGCTTGGTGTGTTCAAGGAGGAAAGGCAGTGGAGTGCCGAAGCTTGGTGAGCAAGGGAGAAGTTGGAGAGGGGTCAGGGCCAGAGTACGGAGGGTCTTTTCTTAACAAGCACAGCGACAGCTTTCTGAGAGGTGTTAAGTAGGAGAGGGACGTCGCAGGAGAGAAGCCTGAGCGCAGTGGGGAGCGGCAGGAGCGGAAGCCGAGGGACTTGTCAGGAGCCTGTTGATGTCGTCAGGGCGGGAGATGATGGTGGCTTGGTGGCCACATACCCCTATGTTTTCAGCTGTTTACTTGTATTTATTTATAGATGCAAACTTATATTTAGTTTCCACAAATAGAAATATATTTACCTATATGCATACGTAAATGCAAACGTGTATATCCATGCACAAATTATATTCAATCCCCACAAATTTAGTCCCCATAAATATATACACTGTTTACATTGAATCCCCACAACCACCGCTGGAGGCGGATGTTCTGATCCCCATATTATGGCTGGGGAAACTGAGGCATCTGTAAAGGTGGGAACGGGAGCTCAGATCCAGGTCTGTTTGTCCCCCGAGGCCATTTGGAGTCTTCTCTGCTGGACTTCCCCTCTCCACGTTCGTGTGGCTCTGTTCCTTCCTCAGGGACCGGCTTGCCATCCAGGATCCCGCCCTTCCCCTTGCTTTGGGGGAGAGACCTAGTTGGCACAGCTCAGTCGGGTAACCCCTGAAATGTCAGATCCCGTCAACCCTCCGGAGGCAGAGATCAGCGGGGCAGAAAGTGCCTCTGGAACCCGCTCTGGGAAGCGTGTCTCACCAACCCTTTGAATGCTACCCGGGATCTCTGCGCCCCCTGCCCCTCCGATGGCTTCTAGCTTTCCGCTGCTGACAGCTTCGGTGATCTCCTGTGACAGGGGGAATATGCAGCCACAGGGATGCAGCTCCGCGCCCGGGAACTGTCACCTCCAATCCGTGTCACAGAGGAGAGCGAAGCAATTAAAGAGCCAGCCAATTTTTCCAGCTCCGGCTCCAGGCAAACTGTGAGGGTCGGAGGGGGAGATGGGGACGGAGGCGAAGGAAGGGATGCAGCCGCGGAGCGGGGGAAGCAGTGCAGGTTAGGGGAGGGTGCCCGTGTCCCGGGAGCATAAATGTAGACTGCAGCGCTGTGTGCCACCCGGGGCCGACCCTTCGGGACCCGCGGGCTCCTCGCTCCAGCTCCAGAAAGAGTCCGTGTCTCTGGCTCACAGCCGAGGCCTCTGCAGGACCTACTCTCCAGGGACGCCTCTGCCCCACGACCGAGTCCCGTGGGGGGAGAAAGGTCCAGCCCCTTGGTGTTGATTTAAAACGGTGCTGAGGAGCCATCCCAGCTCCCAAGCTCCCTGGAGGGCTGTGAGACCTTTGTCGCGATGCATCGCAGCCCATGTTCCCCTCTCTGTGCCATCCTTGCCCCCTGGACGGGTGGTGTTCCCAGGAGCAATCCCCAGGGAACCCTCCGTGTGCCCATCTCTACCTCGGAAAACCCCACCTCGGGCAAATACCTTAATCGACAACCATCGTCAGGGCACGGCTGTTCATGACGTTCACTGGTCCCTTTCCACGGCAAACCGGGGCCTCTCCGTTGTTGTAAAGAATATGGGTAATGGGGGCGCCTGGGTGGCTCAGTGGGTTAAAGCCGCTGCCTTCGGCTCAGGTCATGATCCCAGGGTCCTGGAATCGAGGCCCACATCGGGCTCTCTGCTCGGCAGGGAGCCTGCTTCCTCCTCTCTCCTCTCTCTCTGCCTGCCTCTCTGCCTACTTGTGATCTCTCTCTCTGTGTCAAATGAATAAAAAAAAAAAAAAAAAATTNAGATGGAGAAAAAAAGTCAGAAGAAAGTCACAGAGGCTTCTAAGTCTCCATAACGAAAATCCCCAGAGTCTAGGGAGTGGGAGAAGCCAGAAAATCCTCGAAGGTGGAGTTTCAGGGGTCGATACTTAAAAAGGAGAGAGAGGCTATTGCCGTGGTGGAGTTAAGCTCTGAATGGCGGGTCCTGATGAGGACAGAATTTTAAGGATGTTTACTGAACATTTACAATGTACCATCTCCTCCTCCCTTGGAGTCTGAGGAAGGAGTGAATAGAGATGCAGAACACCTTCACTTGGTTTTCTGACTTTATAGACGGGGCTCCATGTGAGGCAGGACTTACCTGGGTTACCAGGAGGACCGAATGGAAAGGGGGTTCATGGCAGTGAAAGAGTGTAGTTGTGAATTAGCAAGAGGGCTAGGAAAAAAAAGAATAGGAAACCTCCCCTTGGCTTGGAGAAGAGTTGAACAGAAGCAAAGAGAAATAGAATGAAACCAGAGCAAGAAAGACGGGTTCCTCCTGAATTGGGTACATCAGCTGGATTAATAGAACTCAGTATCCTTTCCTTGAAACCGCTTTGCCTGTAGGCCTCTGGGAGCACAGGCTGCTCCTTGCACAGGGGTTGGCACTCATCGGTCGAAGGTGGCATGTTAATTCGGATAAGGCCCAGTCGCTACAATAAAGAGCGATCTAATAGTGACCTTAGAGAACTGAGTAGTTTATTTCTCTTGCAATGGTCTAAACCTATGCGGCCCACTTGCTGTGGTTGCTATGGATGGAGTCCCCGTCCCGAATTCCTTCTAGCTAATTTCTCTGTGTTAGCCTTTGGGATCCAAGCGGACTGCTCCTGTTCCTACCATAAAATCTGCATTTTGTTCAATGGGATGGGAGAAAGGGGACATGGAAGAGGGAGTCTTCTATTTAAGGATAAGACCCATTGCTTCTGTTGCCTTCCTGTTGGACAGAACTTAGTCGCATGGTCATGGCTTAGGTTCAAGGGAAGCCGAAAAATACAGTCTTTATCTAGGTGGCCATGTGCCCAGTTAAACTTTATGGATTCTGTTACTAAAGAAAGAGTGGAGGGATGGCAATTGGGGGATGACCCAAGCAGAGGCTGGCTGGGGCTGATGATGTGGCTCGCTACAGACTAAGTTTGGAGGGAGACCGCTGGAAAGGTTGGGGCTTTCAGAAAAAGAGGGGAACGGAGTAGGCAGGCTCTGAGAGGGAACGGTCAGTTCTTGAACTGTGAAATCTTTCTCAGTTCTCAGTTCTCAATTTAAATGTTATTACATGTCAGTTAGGATGCTTTTGGCTGGGGAGAACAGAAAACTCAGACTGAAACTTAGTCAGTAATTAAAGTGTGTAGTCATTTCATGGGAATCCAGAGGTAGGGTGGGTTCAGGCATGGATTAGGGGACAGTTCGATGATGTCTCTAACGATTCAACGACTTGGAGTCATTCTTCACTCTGTCATCTTCATTTGTGGCTTCATCCTCAGGCTGGCTGGTTCTACTCATTGTTACAACATGGTAACCAACAGGTTTGAGGCAACAGGCTGCCTTGGTCCTACCTGGTAGTAGACATTGAGAGAGAAGAAACTGTTCTATGCTCATGCTCAAAAATTTCCTTCTAGGTAGTTATATTGGACCAGTTTAGATGATATTCTCTCCCTGGATAACGGAAGATGCTTATTAACTTAGACTCAGCAGCTTCTGTATCTAGAGATGGGAATGGAGTGGGTACATGGCTAAAATTGGAGTTCTTTTAGGTTTCTGTTGGGAACTGTAAAGTTTCCATTCACCTTAGGATAAACTCCCTTCTCCAGGGTGGCCTGAGAGTGCCTTATCCCTGAAGTTAGAATGCTTAATTAGTGCACCAAGAAAAGATTCAAAGGCAAGATGGTCCAAAGGAGCTGAAGGAGGAAGAGGGGAAGAGAAACATAGGAGGAGAGATATGGCCATATGTGCTAGTGAGCTTCCAAAATATTGAAGGAAGAATCTGTTGCCTGTAACCTCCAAGGTCATTCAAGACAATTTGTGTGATGGAGAGAAGATACATGGGAAGCCACTTTAGAGAAAAATCTAGGTCATCCAAGAACATCTTAGGCAACTCACGGATGAGACATGAAGAGGGGTAGTAGAAAACCCCTATTCTGCCTGGCCAGAGAGACCATGAATAGGGCAGCAACTCGCCATATTGGATAAGAGCATCCAGTTGATACCCCAGATGATGGCTACATTCAGGATGACATACAGGAATCATTCCAAGGGCCAGCGTGACTTGTAGTGGCCCTTGGCCTTCAGAAGGATTCAGAATCCTGAGGAGTGACATCCCTGAACTACTTAGTCCTTTTCCCTAACTTTCTTTCTCAACTTTGCTCTCTGCCTTTGAAGAACTATTCCTTAGCAGTTTGGATGTCACTTCCCTTTTGTCTGAGTCTCCCTAGAGATGGCCTGAGCATTTTCCTTGTCCTGTTCCTCTAAAGAGCAGTGTGACGAAAGGACAGAGCATGGTCTCTGGAGCTGGGGTAGAGGCAGGATTTGGACATCCGGTTTCTCACCCAGTTTTGTTACGTGTGAAGTACAGAGAATAATATTTACTTGAGATGCGTGATCCGAGGATCGGATTTAATGAATACAATGAATCCAGGGTGGTGCTCACTCTGCATTTTGGAGGAAATCATGAAAAGTTTCTTGCCCTCGTTGCTCCAGTCCTCAAGACCAAGACCACCTTTTGTTCTGATTTCATTCATTCATCTGCTCACCCACAATGGCAACTTACGTCTGTATGGGGGAATAACTTTGTCCTCATCTCGACATTCCGATGCAGGTCTAAAGGAGCTCTTCTTGACACTCCTGAGTTTAACTTTGTTCTTTGCTTGGGTTCGTTTCCGCCAGGTTCTGGGGACTTTTTATGATCTTTTAAATGGTGCACATTTGGATGTGATAAATGAAATCATGGTATTTCAAGGACAGATGTAAGTGATGACACTGAATTTCATTCTTCAAAGTGAAGAATGAAATTAAACTTGGGAATGTGAAGAAGAATGAATGCCTTAGCACCTCGATCTGAATATTAGGATGAGGACGATGAGTTCTTTAGTTAGTGTTTTTGTTTTTTATATCAGGCAATAGCTGGCAAAGAGTATAGAAAGCAGAGGGACAGAGAGAGCAAGGGGGGATCGTTTGAAATTTTCAGATTTTATACCCCCCATCTGGATTCTCCTGCTGAGAAGCAGGCTGGACACTCAGACCTGGAAACCCATGCCAGACACCTAAGTACTAGAAGTCCACTTCTGATGGTATTTGGCAACATTGGGCCTCTTTGGGCCAAGGGTTTAGTGCCAAGAGTAATTGTGATTTACGCCCCTACCCTATTTGGGTGCAAAATGGTTTTGATTAGATGCATACCATGTTTATTAAGCCTTGCACAAAGCAGGCTGGGGATTTGACTGGTCTGCCATAAAAGGGAGGGAGATTTACACGGCTCCCTGCAGGATTCATTTAATCTCTTGGGGATTTACTGACCTTCAATTAGAACTGTTAAGTACTGTTTACACGGTCCCTAATTCATACAAGACCGATGTAAGGTTGAATTTTGCTTTCATTAAGGACCTATGAATCAAGGAAATAAAAAAGTCTTTGCCAAGCAAGATGTGATTTGGTTAAAAACAAACAAAAAAAATTGAAAGCAAAAAGCCACTAGGAGTTGAAAGCCTTACTTTGCCATAATTTAGGAGTAGCCTGATACTAAAGAGTTGATCTATTTTTAGGATGGGTTTTAAAAGAAGAAAACACACACACACAAAAAAAAAACCCCAAAAAAACACCTGATCTGAGATTATTTGCATGAGGATTAGCTTTACAGTTTGAAAAATTTCTTACAGAGAGTTGGGGTGAGACAGATACTTGATTTGTTTTCGGTGGTTCAAAAATCAGGATTCCCTTTTATTTACTAGAAGAAAGAATGCAATTCATCCCTTATAGGAGCCCATTGTACACACAGAAATTGCCTTTAGCTGTGTCTTTGAACTATAGAACATGGACTCCCATTGGGTTTATAAAAGACACCAGGGCTACATAAAACCATGAGTATCATCCCTGTACATTATTCATGGACTTGGGGGGAAAACATAGTTTAAAAAATATTGGAAAAGAAAAGATAAAAAATATTAGGAAGAAAGACAACAACACTACAGTGTTAGTTGAGAAGTCGCAAACTCAAATGCCCATAGGGAACAAGCAGGTGAGAGAATGAGTAAATTTGCCTCACTGGGCACAAGTTGGGTAAAGTGAGGAACCCGTTTCCATCTAAAGAGACACCCAGGGCTCAGCTACAGGCTCAGTAAATACTGTTGCATGAATTGTTAGGTGTTTACTGTTTCTCCTGGTGTTGGAACTTATTCTTGAAGGAGAACCCTGTGCAAAACGTTCAGAGCCACAGCCTCATGCCAGGATGAGTGATTTTATTATATGTTTCCTTAAAATGTTTTTTATTGGGCGCCTGGGTGGCTCAGTGGGTTAAAGCCTCTGCCTTCGGCTCAGGTCATGATCCCAGAGTCCTGGGATCGAGGCCCATATCGGGCTCTCTGCTCAGCAGGGAGCCTGCTTCCCCCTCTCTCTCTGCCTGCCTCTCTGCCTACTTGTGATCTCTCTCTCTCTCTCTGTGTCAAATAAATAAAATCTTTAGAAAAATGTTTTTAATTTACATAATCTCTACACCCAATGTGGGGCTTGAACTCTAAGCCCTGAGATCAAGAGTCACACGCTCTTCTTGACTGAGCCAGCCAGGCACCCACTGGAGGAGTGATTTTAAGCCTTTTGACATGTTACAGGCATTGCTTCCAATGTCTGTCTTGGAAGCAGAACCCTTAAGCTCTGATGACCTAGGGTTGTACAAAACAAATTCAATACCACGGTAGCACTATAATTGCCATTATCACAGCCGGCAGTGATCTTGTCTGCCTCATGTCCTTGAATGCTTCCAACTGTCCTGTGCGGCGTTTGAAAGATGGGGAGGGCGCCTGGGTGGCTCAGTGAGTTAAAGCCTCTGTCTTTATCTCAGGTCATGATCTCGGGGTCCTGGGATCAAGCCCCGCATCGGGCTCTCTGCTCAGCAAGGAGCCTGCTTCCTCCTCTCTCTCTGCCTGCCTCTCTGCCTACTTGTGGTCTCTCTCTGTGTGTCAAATAAATAAATAAAATCTTTAAAAAAAAGATGGGGAAACTGAGGCTCAGCAAGGTGAAGTCGCTTGCTCAGAAGGTAGCAAATGAAGCCTCCCATTCAATCTTGAAGCCCAGAGCCTGTGTTCTTGGCCATCATGAAATGTCATTAGAGACTAAGATGGAATTCTAGAGCTTCTCTTTCTTATGTAACTTGGCCCTCATCTAGAGCGGGAAGTGGGGTGGATCTCTGTACCGCCACGCTCACTTCTATCCTTCGGTGTCTCTTCTGTGGAATGAATTATTCCCCGAAAGATGGGAGCTTGGGGGCCAGTAATGGAGGAGAGGCCTGATGGATCACAATGACATTTTCTATATCCTGAGACCCACTGGTGAGGCTGGCGAGTGAGATCCCCTTTCCCACTGTCCAGAGAATAGAAGAATTTCAATGTCAGATGAAATAATAAGTTGGATCAACACCCACTTTGGTGACATGGTGACGAGTTCAGCTCTTCCCCAGAAAAAATGTGGAGGGTATTTAACAGAGAAACTCCCACACCTTTACCCTCGGTGGTTTAAAGTCTCTGTCTTAGGTTGGGCTTTTCCAGATGTAACTACGATTTGAGGACAGACCGTTTAACTGGGAAGTGACCCCAGGAAGCCCCGGTAAAGGAAGTAAAGAAATGAAGAGTGTGTTAAGAAGCAAGTTACAGCCCGAGGAAGAGTTGCCGGGTAAAAGACACCCAGTTACATTTGAATGTCAGAGAAACAACAACTGATTTTCAGTGTTTGTCTATCCCATATTACATGAGACATTCCTATACTGTTACTCATTGTCTGTCTGAAATTCCAAGCTAACTGGGCTCACTATATTTTTATTTCTTGTATCCAGCACCTTGCACTAGGGGCTTCTGGGAGATGGTGTGGCACACACTTGAAAAGGAGGGAAACAGGGTTGCTTACCCTCTATCTTAACATTTGTCACTGGTCGAGGGCTACTCTGGGTTCGTTAGCTCCTCAGCACCTCTGGTCTGCTTTGCATAAGGCTGGACACCTCCTTCAAGTAGAGAGAGCCCCAGACAGGAAGACACAGGTGCTTGCTTCCCTGGGACTAGGGTGAGGGGAGCGAGGTGCCTAGGCTACAAAATTTAAGGAGCTGCTCATTCATGCAGGGACACGCAAAGACAGAGTCAGCCTCATTCCCTGCACGCTGGCCTGGCCCTGGCTGATACGAAGAGGTCTCTGGCAAGCACGCAGGCAGTGAGGGGATGGGGGCAAAGCGCCTGTAAGGATCACAGGATAAAGGATGCCAGGTAGGAAATCTTGTTGCTTTCCGAGTTTTAGGTTTTCCTTTAGCACAGGTTCCCAAAATTTATAAAGACCTGCCTGTTTAACACATGAGAAAGAAAGAATCGTTCTGGCCACTGGGCACCTAGGTCTCTCTACTCCTTGCTTCTGTGTTCTTCCTTCATGTTCCTTTCCTATGGCCCAGTTATCAAGCACATCACATCTCTTGTGTAATAATCGTGTAACAATCATCTAGCCCAGCAAGCTAGACTGGTAGCTCTTCGGGGCTGCCTTTTTTTTTTTTTCTTGGAAAAGATGATGCAGTTGAGATTAGTCTGGACTGATGGAGAAGGAAATGAGGAAGGGGAGCTTGCCCAACCTCAGCGAGCAGAGATTCTCTCCATCAGCCCTGTATGTTGTGTGGAGGTGAGAAATTACGACTTCTCCCCGACTCCGGTCTTTCTCCTACCCTGCTGTTCACATACTAACATGTACTGAGTATATTCTTGGCTCTGGACGCTACGTTGGGTCATTTTATCTACAGCAATGTGTGTGTGTGGGGGGGACTCTGTTTTGGGTGACTGAGGGTTTTCATTCTCAGTAGAAGGCATGGTTTTCCTTGGGTAGGCTTTTTTTTTTTTTTTAGAATGCAACTTTTTTTTAAAATTTAAATTCAATTAGCTAACACATAGTACATCGTTTTTGATGCAGTGTTCAATGCTTTCTAACATCCTATGCTATCAACAGATTTTTCAAGTTGTTTAGAGTCCTCTTATGTATCTTTGCTTACTTACTCTTTATCTGTATGATATAGTGGTTTTGAGCATGAACTTGAGACTTAGAACTGGGTGTGAATCCAGCCCCCAATGTGAAACCTGGAAATCCAGGCAGATCGTTTAACCTTTCTGTACTCAAGTTCCATGACTATGGCATGGGGACGCGAATGGTATTTACCATATAATGTTATATAAGAGTGAAGTGAGGCAAAGTCATGCTCCAATAATTACCAGTGTCTAAATCTCAGCAGACTTAGAGCTCAAACAACACAAGCTTATTTTTTATTGATGCTACATGTTCTTTGCACATCTGCTGCTATCATCCTTATCCTTGGACCAAGAGTAACCAAAGAACATTTACAAAAACAGAAGATATTTCGAGATAGGTGGGAGTAATGAGTTAGGTCAACACTCACTTTGTTGATCTGATAGTGAGTTTAGCTCACCTCTAAATAATTCTAAATGGGATTTGCAAGATCAAATGGATTGAGATTGCTGTTTCAGAGTGGGTAATCCCCAAAGCAACTGGAATTTGAGTGCAAGAAGATTTTTTTTTTTTTTTTTTTTTGGGGGGGGG
>LNAC01000016.1:1047932-1062002 GCA_002007465.1 Ailurus styani | reverse complement strand
AAAAAAAAAAAAAAAAAAAAAATTAAAAAAAAAAAAAGAATATGGGTAATGGGCGAGATGGAGAAAAAAAGTCAGAAGAAAGTCACAGAGGCTTCTAAGTCTCCATAACGAAAATCCCCAGAGTCTAGGGAGTGGGAGAAGCCAGAAAATCCTCGAAGGTGGAGTTTCAGGGGTCGATACTTAAAAAGGAGAGAGAGGCTATTGCCGTGGTGGAGTTAAGCTCTGAATGGCGGGTCCTGATGAGGACAGAATTTTAAGGATGTTTACTGAACATTTACAATGTACCATCTCCTCCTCCCTTGGAGTCTGAGGAAGGAGTGAATAGAGATGCAGAACACCTTCACTTGGTTTTCTGACTTTATAGACGGGGCTCCATGTGAGGCAGGACTTACCTGGGTTACCAGGAGGACCGAATGGAAAGGGGGTTCATGGCAGTGAAAGAGTGTAGTTGTGAATTAGCAAGAGGGCTAGGAAAAAAAAGAATAGGAAACCTCCCCTTGGCTTGGAGAAGAGTTGAACAGAAGCAAAGAGAAATAGAATGAAACCAGAGCAAGAAAGACGGGTTCCTCCTGAATTGGGTACATCAGCTGGATTAATAGAACTCAGTATCCTTTCCTTGAAACCGCTTTGCCTGTAGGCCTCTGGGAGCACAGGCTGCTCCTTGCACAGGGGTTGGCACTCATCGGTCGAAGGTGGCATGTTAATTCGGATAAGGCCCAGTCGCTACAATAAAGAGCGATCTAATAGTGACCTTAGAGAACTGAGTAGTTTATTTCTCTTGCAATGGTCTAAACCTATGCGGCCCACTTGCTGTGGTTGCTATGGATGGAGTCCCCGTCCCGAATTCCTTCTAGCTAATTTCTCTGTGTTAGCCTTTGGGATCCAAGCGGACTGCTCCTGTTCCTACCATAAAATCTGCATTTTGTTCAATGGGATGGGAGAAAGGGGACATGGAAGAGGGAGTCTTCTATTTAAGGATAAGACCCATTGCTTCTGTTGCCTTCCTGTTGGACAGAACTTAGTCGCATGGTCATGGCTTAGGTTCAAGGGAAGCCGAAAAATACAGTCTTTATCTAGGTGGCCATGTGCCCAGTTAAACTTTATGGATTCTGTTACTAAAGAAAGAGTGGAGGGATGGCAATTGGGGGATGACCCAAGCAGAGGCTGGCTGGGGCTGATGATGTGGCTCGCTACAGACTAAGTTTGGAGGGAGACCGCTGGAAAGGTTGGGGCTTTCAGAAAAAGAGGGGAACGGAGTAGGCAGGCTCTGAGAGGGAACGGTCAGTTCTTGAACTGTGAAATCTTTCTCAGTTCTCAGTTCTCAATTTAAATGTTATTACATGTCAGTTAGGATGCTTTTGGCTGGGGAGAACAGAAAACTCAGACTGAAACTTAGTCAGTAATTAAAGTGTGTAGTCATTTCATGGGAATCCAGAGGTAGGGTGGGTTCAGGCATGGATTAGGGGACAGTTCGATGATGTCTCTAACGATTCAACGACTTGGAGTCATTCTTCACTCTGTCATCTTCATTTGTGGCTTCATCCTCAGGCTGGCTGGTTCTACTCATTGTTACAACATGGTAACCAACAGGTTTGAGGCAACAGGCTGCCTTGGTCCTACCTGGTAGTAGACATTGAGAGAGAAGAAACTGTTCTATGCTCATGCTCAAAAATTTCCTTCTAGGTAGTTATATTGGACCAGTTTAGATGATATTCTCTCCCTGGATAACGGAAGATGCTTATTAACTTAGACTCAGCAGCTTCTGTATCTAGAGATGGGAATGGAGTGGGTACATGGCTAAAATTGGAGTTCTTTTAGGTTTCTGTTGGGAACTGTAAAGTTTCCATTCACCTTAGGATAAACTCCCTTCTCCAGGGTGGCCTGAGAGTGCCTTATCCCTGAAGTTAGAATGCTTAATTAGTGCACCAAGAAAAGATTCAAAGGCAAGATGGTCCAAAGGAGCTGAAGGAGGAAGAGGGGAAGAGAAACATAGGAGGAGAGATATGGCCATATGTGCTAGTGAGCTTCCAAAATATTGAAGGAAGAATCTGTTGCCTGTAACCTCCAAGGTCATTCAAGACAATTTGTGTGATGGAGAGAAGATACATGGGAAGCCACTTTAGAGAAAAATCTAGGTCATCCAAGAACATCTTAGGCAACTCACGGATGAGACATGAAGAGGGGTAGTAGAAAACCCCTATTCTGCCTGGCCAGAGAGACCATGAATAGGGCAGCAACTCGCCATATTGGATAAGAGCATCCAGTTGATACCCCAGATGATGGCTACATTCAGGATGACATACAGGAATCATTCCAAGGGCCAGCGTGACTTGTAGTGGCCCTTGGCCTTCAGAAGGATTCAGAATCCTGAGGAGTGACATCCCTGAACTACTTAGTCCTTTTCCCTAACTTTCTTTCTCAACTTTGCTCTCTGCCTTTGAAGAACTATTCCTTAGCAGTTTGGATGTCACTTCCCTTTTGTCTGAGTCTCCCTAGAGATGGCCTGAGCATTTTCCTTGTCCTGTTCCTCTAAAGAGCAGTGTGACGAAAGGACAGAGCATGGTCTCTGGAGCTGGGGTAGAGGCAGGATTTGGACATCCGGTTTCTCACCCAGTTTTGTTACGTGTGAAGTACAGAGAATAATATTTACTTGAGATGCGTGATCCGAGGATCGGATTTAATGAATACAATGAATCCAGGGTGGTGCTCACTCTGCATTTTGGAGGAAATCATGAAAAGTTTCTTGCCCTCGTTGCTCCAGTCCTCAAGACCAAGACCACCTTTTGTTCTGATTTCATTCATTCATCTGCTCACCCACAATGGCAACTTACGTCTGTATGGGGGAATAACTTTGTCCTCATCTCGACATTCCGATGCAGGTCTAAAGGAGCTCTTCTTGACACTCCTGAGTTTAACTTTGTTCTTTGCTTGGGTTCGTTTCCGCCAGGTTCTGGGGACTTTTTATGATCTTTTAAATGGTGCACATTTGGATGTGATAAATGAAATCATGGTATTTCAAGGACAGATGTAAGTGATGACACTGAATTTCATTCTTCAAAGTGAAGAATGAAATTAAACTTGGGAATGTGAAGAAGAATGAATGCCTTAGCACCTCGATCTGAATATTAGGATGAGGACGATGAGTTCTTTAGTTAGTGTTTTTGTTTTTTATATCAGGCAATAGCTGGCAAAGAGTATAGAAAGCAGAGGGACAGAGAGAGCAAGGGGGGATCGTTTGAAATTTTCAGATTTTATACCCCCCATCTGGATTCTCCTGCTGAGAAGCAGGCTGGACACTCAGACCTGGAAACCCATGCCAGACACCTAAGTACTAGAAGTCCACTTCTGATGGTATTTGGCAACATTGGGCCTCTTTGGGCCAAGGGTTTAGTGCCAAGAGTAATTGTGATTTACGCCCCTACCCTATTTGGGTGCAAAATGGTTTTGATTAGATGCATACCATGTTTATTAAGCCTTGCACAAAGCAGGCTGGGGATTTGACTGGTCTGCCATAAAAGGGAGGGAGATTTACACGGCTCCCTGCAGGATTCATTTAATCTCTTGGGGATTTACTGACCTTCAATTAGAACTGTTAAGTACTGTTTACACGGTCCCTAATTCATACAAGACCGATGTAAGGTTGAATTTTGCTTTCATTAAGGACCTATGAATCAAGGAAATAAAAAAGTCTTTGCCAAGCAAGATGTGATTTGGTTAAAAACAAACAAAAAAAAATTGAAAGCAAAAAGCCACTAGGAGTTGAAAGCCTTACTTTGCCATAATTTAGGAGTAGCCTGATACTAAAGAGTTGATCTATTTTTAGGATGGGTTTTAAAAGAAGAAAACACACACACACAAAAAAAAAACCCCAAAAAAACACCTGATCTGAGATTATTTGCATGAGGATTAGCTTTACAGTTTGAAAAATTTCTTACAGAGAGTTGGGGTGAGACAGATACTTGATTTGTTTTCGGTGGTTCAAAAATCAGGATTCCCTTTTATTTACTAGAAGAAAGAATGCAATTCATCCCTTATAGGAGCCCATTGTACACACAGAAATTGCCTTTAGCTGTGTCTTTGAACTATAGAACATGGACTCCCATTGGGTTTATAAAAGACACCAGGGCTACATAAAACCATGAGTATCATCCCTGTACATTATTCATGGACTTGGGGGGAAAACATAGTTTAAAAAATATTGGAAAAGAAAAGATAAAAAATATTAGGAAGAAAGACAACAACACTACAGTGTTAGTTGAGAAGTCGCAAACTCAAATGCCCATAGGGAACAAGCAGGTGAGAGAATGAGTAAATTTGCCTCACTGGGCACAAGTTGGGTAAAGTGAGGAACCCGTTTCCATCTAAAGAGACACCCAGGGCTCAGCTACAGGCTCAGTAAATACTGTTGCATGAATTGTTAGGTGTTTACTGTTTCTCCTGGTGTTGGAACTTATTCTTGAAGGAGAACCCTGTGCAAAACGTTCAGAGCCACAGCCTCATGCCAGGATGAGTGATTTTATTATATGTTTCCTTAAAATGTTTTTTATTGGGCGCCTGGGTGGCTCAGTGGGTTAAAGCCTCTGCCTTCGGCTCAGGTCATGATCCCAGAGTCCTGGGATCGAGGCCCATATCGGGCTCTCTGCTCAGCAGGGAGCCTGCTTCCCCCTCTCTCTCTGCCTGCCTCTCTGCCTACTTGTGATCTCTCTCTCTCTCTCTGTGTCAAATAAATAAAATCTTTAGAAAAATGTTTTTAATTTACATAATCTCTACACCCAATGTGGGGCTTGAACTCTAAGCCCTGAGATCAAGAGTCACACGCTCTTCTTGACTGAGCCAGCCAGGCACCCACTGGAGGAGTGATTTTAAGCCTTTTGACATGTTACAGGCATTGCTTCCAATGTCTGTCTTGGAAGCAGAACCCTTAAGCTCTGATGACCTAGGGTTGTACAAAACAAATTCAATACCACGGTAGCACTATAATTGCCATTATCACAGCCGGCAGTGATCTTGTCTGCCTCATGTCCTTGAATGCTTCCAACTGTCCTGTGCGGCGTTTGAAAGATGGGGAGGGCGCCTGGGTGGCTCAGTGAGTTAAAGCCTCTGTCTTTATCTCAGGTCATGATCTCGGGGTCCTGGGATCAAGCCCCGCATCGGGCTCTCTGCTCAGCAAGGAGCCTGCTTCCTCCTCTCTCTCTGCCTGCCTCTCTGCCTACTTGTGGTCTCTCTCTGTGTGTCAAATAAATAAATAAAATCTTTAAAAAAAAGATGGGGAAACTGAGGCTCAGCAAGGTGAAGTCGCTTGCTCAGAAGGTAGCAAATGAAGCCTCCCATTCAATCTTGAAGCCCAGAGCCTGTGTTCTTGGCCATCATGAAATGTCATTAGAGACTAAGATGGAATTCTAGAGCTTCTCTTTCTTATGTAACTTGGCCCTCATCTAGAGCGGGAAGTGGGGTGGATCTCTGTACCGCCACGCTCACTTCTATCCTTCGGTGTCTCTTCTGTGGAATGAATTATTCCCCGAAAGATGGGAGCTTGGGGGCCAGTAATGGAGGAGAGGCCTGATGGATCACAATGACATTTTCTATATCCTGAGACCCACTGGTGAGGCTGGCGAGTGAGATCCCCTTTCCCACTGTCCAGAGAATAGAAGAATTTCAATGTCAGATGAAATAATAAGTTGGATCAACACCCACTTTGGTGACATGGTGACGAGTTCAGCTCTTCCCCAGAAAAAATGTGGAGGGTATTTAACAGAGAAACTCCCACACCTTTACCCTCGGTGGTTTAAAGTCTCTGTCTTAGGTTGGGCTTTTCCAGATGTAACTACGATTTGAGGACAGACCGTTTAACTGGGAAGTGACCCCAGGAAGCCCCGGTAAAGGAAGTAAAGAAATGAAGAGTGTGTTAAGAAGCAAGTTACAGCCCGAGGAAGAGTTGCCGGGTAAAAGACACCCAGTTACATTTGAATGTCAGAGAAACAACAACTGATTTTCAGTGTTTGTCTATCCCATATTACATGAGACATTCCTATACTGTTACTCATTGTCTGTCTGAAATTCCAAGCTAACTGGGCTCACTATATTTTTATTTCTTGTATCCAGCACCTTGCACTAGGGGCTTCTGGGAGATGGTGTGGCACACACTTGAAAAGGAGGGAAACAGGGTTGCTTACCCTCTATCTTAACATTTGTCACTGGTCGAGGGCTACTCTGGGTTCGTTAGCTCCTCAGCACCTCTGGTCTGCTTTGCATAAGGCTGGACACGTCCTTCAAGTAGAGAGAGCCCCAGACAGGAAGACACAGGTGCTTGCTTCCCTGGGACTAGGGTGAGGGGAGCGAGGTGCCTAGGCTACAAAATTTAAGGAGCTGCTCATTCATGCAGGGACACGCAAAGACAGAGTCAGCCTCATTCCCTGCACGCTGGCCTGGCCCTGGCTGATACGAAGAGGTCTCTGGCAAGCACGCAGGCAGTGAGGGGATGGGGGCAAAGCGCCTGTAAGGATCACAGGATAAAGGATGCCAGGTAGGAAATCTTGTTGCTTTCCGAGTTTTAGGTTTTCCTTTAGCACAGGTTCCCAAAATTTATAAAGACCTGCCTGTTTAACACATGAGAAAGAAAGAATCGTTCTGGCCACTGGGCACCTAGGTCTCTCTACTCCTTGCTTCTGTGTTCTTCCTTCATGTTCCTTTCCTATGGCCCAGTTATCAAGCACATCACATCTCTTGTGTAATAATCGTGTAACAATCATCTAGCCCAGCAAGCTAGACTGGTAGCTCTTCGGGGCTGCCTTTTTTTTTTTTTCTTGGAAAAGATGATGCAGTTGAGATTAGTCTGGACTGATGGAGAAGGAAATGAGGAAGGGGAGCTTGCCCAACCTCAGCGAGCAGAGATTCTCTCCATCAGCCCTGTATGTTGTGTGGAGGTGAGAAATTACGACTTCTCCCCGACTCCGGTCTTTCTCCTACCCTGCTGTTCACATACTAACATGTACTGAGTATATTCTTGGCTCTGGACGCTACGTTGGGTCATTTTATCTACAGCAATGTGTGTGTGTGGGGGGGACTCTGTTTTGGGTGACTGAGGGTTTTCATTCTCAGTAGAAGGCATGGTTTTCCTTGGGTAGGCTTTTTTTTTTTTTTTAGAATGCAACTTTTTTTTAAAATTTAAATTCAATTAGCTAACACATAGTACATCGTTTTTGATGCAGTGTTCAATGCTTTCTAACATCCTATGCTATCAACAGATTTTTCAAGTTGTTTAGAGTCCTCTTATGTATCTTTGCTTACTTACTCTTTATCTGTATGATATAGTGGTTTTGAGCATGAACTTGAGACTTAGAACTGGGTGTGAATCCAGCCCCCAATGTGAAACCTGGAAATCCAGGCAGATCGTTTAACCTTTCTGTACTCAAGTTCCATGACTATGGCATGGGGACGCGAATGGTATTTACCATATAATGTTATATAAGAGTGAAGTGAGGCAAAGTCATGCTCCAATAATTACCAGTGTCTAAATCTCAGCAGACTTAGAGCTCAAACAACACAAGCTTATTTTTTATTGATGCTACATGTTCTTTGCACATCTGCTGCTATCATCCTTATCCTTGGACCAAGAGTAACCAAAGAACATTTACAAAAACAGAAGATATTTCGAGATAGGTGGGAGTAATGAGTTAGGTCAACACTCACTTTGTTGATCTGATAGTGAGTTTAGCTCACCTCTAAATAATTCTAAATGGGATTTGCAAGATCAAATGGATTGAGATTGCTGTTTCAGAGTGGGTAATCCCCAAAGCAACTGGAATTTGAGTGCAAGAAGATTTTTTTTTTTTTTTTTTTGGCGGGGGAGGCAGGGGAGTGATTCCAGGAAGCACTGATAGGGAAGTGGCAAGATGAGGAAGGAAGGGAAGGGAGCCAGTGCAGGATGTGTTAGTGGGCAAGTGTGGGCAACTGGGCTCAGTTCCAGCGGTGACCAAGGCCCCACTACCTGGAGTGGCACTTCTCGTGGTGGCAAGGGGAAGCTCGTATGCATCCGGATCATGCACAGGCAAGGAAACGCTTCAGGCAGGCCAGCAATAGGCGTAATTTTCTCCCTACTCAATTGGCCAGAATTAGTGGCATGGCCCAACCCAAATGCAAGATACCTGGGGAAGTGCAATTGCCCTAATGGTAGAAGAACCAGGCATATTATTGAACAGCACTTATGTCTATCACAGGTTATGTGGGATTCGATGAAATCGTATTTGTAAAGCATATGGTATAGAAACCGGCAGAGAGTGATGCACGACAAATGTTGGCAGCTCTTTTAATTATGATGATGTATGCCCCACTAGATTATGAACAATTTAAGGGGGAGGACCTGTCTTACTTCTAATAATAGTGATACTTATCATTGAATACTTCCCACGTGCTCGGCACTTTACCAAGTAGCCTCCTCCCAAAGGCCCCATGAGATAGATGACTACTCTTTCAATCCTATTTTACAGCTGGGGAAACCAAGTCTGAGTGGGATTAAGTCAACCTTCTCAGGCTCCTCTAGCAAGTAAGTGGCAGCTCGAGGATTTGAACCCATGGCAGTGTGCACGCATTGGGCACCATGCATCTGTGTCTCCTGTCTTTGTACTGCTAGCCTCCAACACCAAGCCCTAACAGATTGGGGCTCCATTAATATTTGCAGAATTGACTGGAGTAACTTTTTCTGACCTCATAAGTGCATCAGAGACCTTCCATCTACTCCTTCCTCTCTCATGCATTCTCCCCCCAAATGGCCATGTGTCCCATTGTTCTACACTATGGACCAACACCACCTCCTCCTGCCATTCAATTACTGTATGCAATTCTGAGATTTGGCATCTCTCATCACCTGCTCCTTGCCTCCTCTTCTCTTCGTGGTCAAAGCCAGAGACTTCTCTAATGGCCTAATGTTATAAGGCAGGACATATCTGTGGGCACCATGACTCTTCTTCATGAAGAAGGTGGGTGGGACATTCCAGAAATTTCCAAGGGTATTAGAATAATCTCCTTAGAGTCTTAAGTGCTTACCTAAAATTGCTACTCTTTTAGGGTTCTGATTTTTTTCCTCTTCTGGTCATTTTAAAAAAAGAAATGGAATTTCTTTTAGGGGTTCCTCTGGGAATCTGACAACTTCTCCTTCCTTTTATTCAGTTAAAGGCTGAAAATATCAGCTGGCTCTTATCTGATTCCTTGTCTACTAACATTATGTTCTGAGGAAAGCCCCCTCCTGCTCTGCAATTTTTTTCAACTTTTTTTTTTTTTTTTTTAGTGGTGGTGGGTCACGGTAGACAGATGAAAATCATTCTGAGGTTATCCGCGGCCTGCCATTCCACACAATAGCAGTAAGAACGTCTTCCAAATTTAAGACTCTGCCGGAGGAAGCGGGCTACAGTAGAAGCAGCCTTTGACCTTGATCAGTCATAATGGTTTCCTGGATTCAGGGCTGTTATGGGCTGGGGCCAAGGGTTTCAGCAGAGAGAACACAAGATGTGTTAAACTTAGAACACAATGTGCGAGTTCCGGGTGGGGCTGTCGGAGGGACATCTTTCTTTCTCTCCGGTGAAAATGATTCCTTTTCCAAACAAGGACCTGGGTCTTTCTTGCGATCTGGCCAGTGCCTGGGTAGTTTTGTTCTGCTGCTGGTTTGAAGAGGAATTTTGAGATACAGATGAATCTGAAAGTCTTCACTCTAGGGACCATTTCTAGGCATTATTTACCCCCTAAATATCTATTGAGTGACTGCTGCATGCCAGATAACTGTTCTTGAGGTCAGGATGTAGCAATAAAGAAAAAAAAAAAATAGCCCTAAAGCCCTATCTTTGTGAAGCTTCATTCCGTGGCAGAGTTCTTCAACCTCAGGGCTACTGACATTTCAAGCTGGAGAATTCGTTGTGGTGGGGGGCTATCCTGTGCATCGTGGGGTGTTGGCAGCCTCCCTGACCTCAGCCCTCTAGAAGCCACGAGCACCCCTTCCCAATCATGACAACCCAAAATATCTTCAGATGTTGCTAAATGTCTGGAGGACCAAAATCACTTTGGGTGGAGAACCACGGTTCTATGGGAGGGAGACAGACTATACACTGTGAAGTTATAAGTAGGTAACAAAGAAATATAGTCTCCTGAAGGTCAATCAAGACAGGAGGGTGGAGTCTTAGTAGTGGGGTGGGGATGCGAGATCTTTGTAATGTAAATGATGTAGTTGGGGTAGTCCCTCTGGAGAAGGCGACATTTGACAAAAACTTGAAGCAATGAAGTGAGCCACAGGGCCATGGAGGGGACAGCCAGTGCAGATGCCCTGTGCGTGCACGCTAGCCTCAGAATCACCAAGGGCATCTGCAGGGGGGGTGATGGGAGAGAGCTCAGAGAGGAGGCAGAGAGCTCAAGGGAGGGAGAACCAGACTGCTGCATGGGGCCTCTGTGGCCACTGTCAAGGCTTTGCTTTTCTCCAAGAGGAAGGGAAAAATCATAGTCCAATCTTGAACAGAGGCATAAGATGATCTGTCTTTTTTTTCTTTCTTTCTCTCTTTCCCTCCCTCCCTCCCTCCTTCCTTTCCTTCCTACTCTGGCTGCTGCTGGCTTGTGAACAGACTATGGGGGATAAGGACAGAAGTAGGATCCTAGTAAGTCAGACTTTGACTCCGGGCCACTTCAAGAGCAGTGTCTCAGTCTGGGCCTGGCTAGACATCTGTAAACCTCTGCACACATCATCTTCCATTAAGATGCACATGCAGTGGTGGTCGTACTTGCCCAATGTGGTAGACTGTGTCAGAAAGACGGGACGGTGGATTTGCCTTGTTTTCTCTGTCACCTTTTCTTGTTAGACTCTGTCCTGGATAACATCCTAATTTTCATTTTAGAAGCAGTATGTACCAGGTGGAAGACCAAAGACTTAGGTAATTATAATTACTAATCATGTGTCATAGAAATAAGCTAACAGCTACTAGGCTCTTGTTATTTGCCAGAGGCTGCGCCATCCTCCTTTCACGCATTATGTCCTTGACTTCTGGCCACAACCCTGGGAGGAGGATACCTATCTCATTGTTTTCCTCACAGTCCAGATGAGGATGAGGCTCAGAGTGCCGGAGTGACTTCTCCAGAGTTGCAGGGCCTCGGACCTCACTGACGGAGAGGCGTCTGAAAGGGATATGCAGCCAACTGGTATGGCAGGTGGAAACTTCATGATTGCCTGGGGTCCCAGTTCCGTGTCCAAAACTGCCCCCTCCACGTCCTGGGACTCATCCCTGGACATTGGAGAGGGGTGAGCTGTGGACGGAAGGCAGCTTAGAGCTAAGCCCTGCTGTTTGTGGCTGGAAGCATGGAGTTCAGAGCTCAGGCTCTGTCATCTACAGACCGGTTCAAACCCCAACTCTGCCCATGTAGGACTCTGAGATCTGAGTCAGTTACTTCACCTCCCTGAACTTCGATTTCCTTATCTCCAAGACTGGAATAGTAATAGTATCATGGATGTTGATGGTGCCCAACCCATATCTCCTTGCCCTCTCCTACCATCCAAGCCACTTAGAGCTCAGGTGGGCAGTTCCCAGTATACTGGCATTCACCCCCAGAGGGCTTTCTCTGACTGCTCACCTGTGCTCAGCTCAGGATGGGGCAGATCAGAAGTGCCATGAGGTGAAATCCCCAGAAATAACCTCAACCAATAAAGAATGACATGTGGTAGATAAAGGTCCTACTTCCTCGTGGGACAATTCTGAGGTGTGTTCTCACGGCCCCTCAGGAGGTCCATAGCTTGACTGTGCCCCAGTTGCCCTCAGCATTGACCACTCACCAACACACCTTTATTTCTGCTTTCTTCCCTCCCCATGCCTCCTGGGATCATCTTCCAAGTAAAGTATTTGTATCCAAGTCCTCATCTCGGGATCTATTTGGGGGACCACACCAGACCTCCTTGCGACTGTCGTGACGGTTACGAGAAAGTGAATGTCAAGTATTTAGCATATTGTTAGATACACAGTAAACACTGAAGAAAATGGCAGCTGTGACAATGCTGATGACGGTGACGATGATGTTGAGGACGGTGATGATGACAGAGGCGATGAAGATGATGACTGGGGGGAGGAGGAAGGAGAGGCAGAGAAGGAGGAGAGGGAGAGGAGGAGGAGGAGGAGGGGGATGCGGAAGGAAAGGAGGAGAAGAAAGTGAAGGAAGAGGGGGAGGGGAGGGTAATGACCACGAAGAAAGTTAAAGCCCAGAAGGGAAGAGGTGAGTGGCGAATAGTAGACTGACAGGTCATGGGGAGCTAGGGCAGCTGCCCAGCCAGACCCATAATGGGGTCCGCCCCCGTTCACAGTTTCTGCTACCACCTGAATTCATGGAGCTTCCTCCCTGCGGTCAATGTTCTCTGGGCGATAACCTGTCACCTGGTTCTGCCTGAGTGGTTGAGTGAGTCAGTGAGCTCTAGCCAAGCACCGATTCTGGACAAGGTGGGGTAGGAGGGACAAGAATATAAAATGTGGTCCTTGCCTACATGAGGAAAGCCAGGTCTTCTGTTCACAAAGGTCCTCTTCACCATCTCACTCTTGGACTTCACCTCGGATCCTACCACGGGACAGGGGGACGCACAGGCTCGGGCCCTGTGTGCGTGTGTTGTCTCAAGACCGTTGTTCAGCTTCCTGTGTGGGGTGGCTTATTCCCTGTTGTGCTCATTTGCTTCAGAACTCCCTGTTCTTAGATGAAATCGCATGGAAGTTTCCAAGTCAACGAACGCCATTATGTGTTTCCCCTGTAGAAAAGTTGCTGCATTTATCTCCAGTGTTCTCTTGGCCACTGGTGAAGGCACTGAAGTTAAATATTTAGAGAGGTGCGTGGAGAAATACTGGCATTTGGTGGATGAGCTCTAGAAGGGCCAGAGCTGGGATGCTCCGGGCAGCCATCTCTCCCAACCCTCCCTCATTTGACGGTAGGAAAATCCAGACACAGAGAGGTTACTTTACCACATGACACCCCACAGCTTGAGGATAATGCAGCCCAGAATAAAACTCGCTCTTTCCATCCCCACTCCATTGTTTTTCTTGCTCTATTATTATCCACCTCTTATAAATCAAGTTGCCAGAAATGCACCAGGAGCGTCGTCTGGTCAAGGACAAATCTTTTTGTGAAGTGAGCAGTAGCTTCCTCGTTCAGCATTTTCACTGGTCTCGATTTTCATCCACCAAGTTAAAAAAAATCAGAACAACTCTGTTTTAAAATAATGACAACTATAAAGAATTTCTATTCAACCTCAATGTCACAGAAGCATGAAAAGCTACATGCTGCAATGAATGGCGGATTTTTCACTCTAAATAAAATGTAATTCACCTAATTGATTTGGTTGAATCTGTGCCTTCTGAAGCTTTGTGTTTTCCAATAAAATGGCCAACCTGCTGAGCTATGTCTGGAGGAAGGAAAGCTAGAGAGAAGACAGAAGCCCCAGGGAAAAGAGAGAGAAAAAAAACAGAACATAAATATATCAAAACTCTCTTCTTTGAGACAGTAGAGAGAGCTCACAGAGAATTAAAGAAAACCACCTTTTTGGCACCCACTTGCACCTCAAAATTATTCCTTTAGGTTTGTTTATTTATATCTTACTTTATTCCTCCAGAAAGGAGGGGGAGAAACAATGCCCTTCAGATCAGATTATTAATACACAGCACTTATCGATCATTATCATGTGCCAAGAACTGCATAAACACTATCCCATTCAACTTGTTTATCACAGTTACTCCAGGAGGCAAGTACTCTTAGTCCCAATTGTAGTGAGTTAAACAGTGGCCCCTTAAGAGGTGGTTCACCTGGAACCTGTGCATGTGAGCTTATTTGGAAAAGAAACCTTGCAGATATAATTGCGTTAAGGATCTCGACATAAGATCATCTTGAATTACCTGGGTGGGCCCTACATCTAATGACCCTAAGGGCTTTTCATAAGAGACAAGAACAGACACGGGAGTGAAGGTCATGAGAAGAAGGAGGAGAGGGCGCCTGGGTGGCTCAGTGGGTTAAAGCCTCTGCTTTCGGCTCAGGTCATGATCTCAGGGTCCTGGGATCGAGGCCCGCATCGGG